>JAABOM020000001.1:7158252-7171746 GCA_011800125.2 Solanum clarkiae
CAAGCTTGAAGCGTCAAACAATCGAAATCTCAAAAAAATTTGAATTTCCTCTCGGGTTACTGTAGCAACCCGAGAGTATTCTTCTTGGTTATATATATATATAGGCAAAAATCTTCCACTTGTACCAATCAAAAATAGCAACAACACATGACCCCTCTAACAATTTAAATCTTAAATACTGTAAAATAAATTTACATTTGGTCCCGAACATTATCAAATTGAACCGATTAAGGACTTATGGGTTCTAACTTACGGGGTCTAACAATTTTCCATACAGATAGACCTTCAATAAATAATGCATCTTTATTAGAAAACTGATCTAAAACTTCTCACTCTGCTGGAAGAGGATGATCAACAATGAAATTTGTGAGTGCTTGCCCTTTTACAACTTTTTTAGGCAGGTATATGATGTCATATTGGTTAAACAATATAGACCATCTTGCCAGACGTCCAGAGAGAACCAGTCTAGTCATTACAAACTTTATAGGATCAGCTCGAGAAATCAATTGGATGGTATACACTTCAAAATGATGCCTTAGCTTCGTTATCGCATAAAGCAATGCTAAGCACATATTTTCGACAGGTGTGTACTTCAACTCAGCTCCTTCGAAGTCTGACTCAAGTAGTATAATGCTTCTTCCATATCATCCTCATTTTTTTAAGCCAATAGTGCCCCAAGTGATTGCTCTTTGCAATGCGATATAAAGTATCAATGGCCTTCCAGCGTTGGTGCCCCTAAAACAGGTGGATTCAACAAGTATCTTTTGATGCTTTCAAAAGTATTCTGACATGATTGATCCTAATAAAAATATATATTCTTCCTCATTAGATGGTTGAAAGGTTGGCATCGTCCATCTAGGTTAGAGATGAACCTCCAAATGAATGCCAAGTTTCCTTGTAAACTGCGAAGCTCTCCCAAATTCTTTGTCTCAGGCATTTTTCAAATGGTATCAATCTTTGCAGGATCAAATTTAATTCCATGATGACGAACAATGAAAACAAGAAACTTTCTTGAAGAAACTCCAAATGCACATTTGAGTGTATTCATGTTCAACTCAAACTTTCTTAATCGTACAAAAACAATTCGAAGATCTTTGAGATAGTTGTGCCTACGCTTCGTCTATACCACCAAGTCATCAACATAACACTCCACACTTTTATGAAATATGTCATCAAAAATATGTTACGTTGCATGTCGGTAGGTGGCGTTAGCATTCTTTAAACCAAAAGGCACCACCTTGTAACAATATATTCCCTTTGGAGTTCGAAAAGCAGTGCATTCTTCGTCCTTTGGAGACATTCTGATTTGACTATACCCGGTTGATCCATCCATGAATGACATAGCCTCATGCCCAGTTGTAGCACCTACCATGAGTTTAATAATTGGTAATGAAAAGTCATCTTTTGGACACATTTTGTTCAAGTCTCGAAAAGCAACACAAATGCGTATTTGGTCATTCTTCTTTTTGATAGGTACAATATTTGAAATCCATGACGGGTACTTCACTTCTCAAATAAATCTATCCTCAATAAGTTTGCTGACTTCAGCTTCAATTTGTGTCACTAATTCAGGGAGAAACATACTTTGTGACTGCTTTATGGGATGCGCCCCACTTTTGATTCCTAAATGGTGGATAGCTACCTTAGGACTAAGGCCAGACATTTCTTTAAACGACGAAGTGAAGACATCTTTGTACTCGAAAAATAGCTTGAAATATTTGCTTTCTTCCTAAGGCATGAGTAATGTACTAATGAAGGTTGGGCATGAATCTTCCAAAGTGCCTAGATTCAACTCCTTGAGTTTATCCACCATCGATTGTATGCCATCTTTAAGTTAAGGTGAAGATTTTTTGACATTATCATTCATATTGTCAAAGAATGGACCGTCTTCTATTGTTATGTGATATGACATTTGCACAAAGTTTGAATCTGTATTTTGTATTTCTCCAAAGATATAATGACTTCTTCCTGTTTCTCATTTATTCTCCCATGAAATTGGTTGGTGAAAATAATGGCACATTTTCTCACCTTTAATGAGCCTTCAGTGGTGATTAATAAAATAGTCTTCCTTTTCATACGTGACGGAACAACACTGTGGATTTCTTTATCGTCCATCTCTTCACAAAAATCTTGTCTTTCACGCTTCACCACCTTTTCTAATAGTGAATTATTTGTGGCCCCAAAGTGATGAAAGACTGAGATTTTTGAGGTCACGACATCTTCTTCGATCTGTTTATAAGCTTTACCTTTATCCTTGCATCCTATTCTTTTAAATACAGATGTTCAAGGTGTCAATCTTCCTATGTGGTCAAACATTGAAGCTTGTTGTTGAGTTTTTTCTTCTCCAACCTTATCTGCCTTTTCTATGAAGGGGCAGTGTGATGAAGTCATTTCCCTCTTGGATGAAATTCGTAAAGGTTCTGCCAAGCTAAATCTGATCCCAAACTTAGGAGTGGCGACATAATACCCTTGCTTTCTCAGTGTCATTTGAGACTCTGTAAGTCCTTGTATTATTTCACCAGTGACTTCATCTTTTAGCTCTCCTAATCTTGTTGGACTTGAGAAATCGTAACCTGATTTTTGTAGCACGTGAAGACCTTTGAGTCAAAGCATCCTTTTATCCCACTAATTGGGGTATTTTCCTTAGAAGGTTCGGGAGTTACAAACGGTACTTGAGCAATTGGGGTGGTCATATTCCCCTTCAAGTCTAGTTATAGATCATGAATCATCTCTTTGTTTGAAGGATAAACTTGTTGAGTACATTCCTCTAGTAGAGATTGTCCCTTTCTTCAACGCTCTCGTGGGATATAGAAAAAAATTGAATACTCTTTATCAACCCTTGTCTGCATATGTTCTTCAGACGGTGAAATCTTGATAGAGTCTTCTTTAGTTATCTTCTTAAGAACTTTGAAAGCATACCATTGAACATTACTATCTCCTTTTGAATCAATATCAATTGAATCAGCTAATGTGAGTTTCCCCATGTTTGATTAAAAAGATTCTAAATAGAATCGTGCATCTTCAAAATATGACTCAATCTGAGTAAAAGGATTAATGTATGCCTCAATCTTGACTATTTCTCCATCTTTTACATACTTCATGCACTGATGCAAAGTAGATGGTACCACTTTATTTTTATGAACTCAGGGACTTCCAAGCAACAAGTTATATGACATTTTGACATCTATGACATGAATCAACGTATTTTCTTTTATGTCACCAATGGATAACTCTATGCGAATCATTCATATGGCACGCTGTCCACTTTGATTGAAACCTTAGATCAGCAAGTCACTCTTGGAGAATTCATCAATGGTTATTCCAAGCCGCTTCAGCACTAGCTTTGGCATGATGTTGACTGTTGAGCCTCTATCTATTAATAGACGACTGAAGTACTATTCTCGAATGGCTCCAATAACACATAAGCCTATTGTGTGGCTTAGACCCTAACAATAAGTCATCATCCATTCCATCATTGGGTCAATCTTCCATTTTCTTTGCTTTGTCATTGCTAGAAATCATATATGCTGAACTAATTTCACTACCTTGCAGGAACTTCTCAGAAAAAAATCGTGCAGTGTAATTGTCTTCCCAACCTTCTACAGTGAAGGACCATTGATCTTTTTGCTAGTATGAGATCGAACATCCTTTAATGCATGCACTTGTTCCACCTCATTCTTCACTACTCTTTACTTGGGCAATCTTATCCTCAGAACTTCTTGATGCCTTTGCTTTTTATGAAAAACCAAACTCCAACTATCATCTAAACTATCTTTAAATTTATCATCTGCCTTTGGTGATCTTTCCAGAGTCTCCTGTAAAAAATCAACTCTAACGGGAGTAAAATTATCAAATTTCAAAAGAGTAGTGTTTGGCAACTTTGAACACTCCATATGGTTAGTCATTATACTAGCATGATTTGTTCCTGCTATTTTATCCATGTCAATGATGATTTTCTCTTACCTCACCACCAAGACAAAATATGTTTTCGTCGGATGACTAATGACATGGTGAAACTTGCAGTACTTAGGATCACTAATTTTATTAATTTCCTTGGGCCTCTTTGATTTAGGAAGCTCAATAACTTTCTTGGCTAGCAACTCATCGAGAATCATAGGCATGTCCGAGACAGGAAATGGGTAAACCTTTGCCTCTAGCTCCTTTAACGTTGGAAGATATTCTTCCCTTGGATATTAACTCAAAGTTTCTTCTTCTTTCAGCTTTTTCTTCGTTGTGACCTTTAGAAAAATCGCCTTTACCACTATAGATTCCTTAACCTTTGAAGTCGTACCTTTCTTGAAATCCTTCTTTTCTTTGGTCAGTTCAGTAAAAGGGGATGCCTTCCCATGACACGCGTTGCTCAACTCTATGCCATATACTCGCGCAGTGAGTTCTTCAAAAGTTCATGGTTTTATCCCTTGTAGGATCTGCAACAAACCCCAATGCATCCCTTGAATACACATTTCCACTGCTGATATTTCAATAAGTCAATCTTTACAGTCTAAACTCAATGCTCTCCAACGATTGATATAATCCACCATAGGCTCATCTTTTCTCTGTTTAGTGCCAGTCAACTCTATCATGCTCACAGTTCATCGAGTGCTATAGAAATGATTGAGAAACTCTTTTTCTAATTGCCCCCAACTATCAATGGACTCATGCTCTAGGTCGATATACCAGTCAAATGTGTTTCCTTTCAGCGAATGAACAAATTGCCTTACCAAAGGGATCACCATGTGTTCCAGCATTGTTACAAGTTTCAACAAAGTGGGCAATGTGTTGCCTTGGATTTCTTTTTCCATCAAATTGTTGCAACTTTGGTGGTTGATAATTCATTGGCATGGGCAGACAATCAATCCTTTTGGTGTAAGGCTTAGAGTAGAGCAATGAACTTTGCGATGCTCCACCATATTGAGCTTTGATGATGTTTGATACCATGTCTTGCAATTGTTGAACAGACAACGAAGTGATCGAAGCAGATTGTTGTTCCTTTTGGAATTTGGACTTAGCAAGTCACTCATCGACATCCTTATTTTGTGGAGTAAATCCAGGTGGACAAGTGGAGACGTGACTTGACTCTCCAAGTGTGAATACCTTTATCTTATTCATCAGTTGAGTATTTGCAGATCTTCATCCTCGACGAACTTCTTTAAAGCCACAATAGTTTGTACCATCATTGTAAATTTCTCATCAAGGTCAGTTGCATCAGTTATCAAAGGCGTTGACTTTTGTTGGACTCGGAGAGTTCGTCGAACCCTTTGATTCACCCATGCTAAACTCAGTATGGGAGTTTCATCAAACAACATAGACGCAAGGTTAACCTTAGGAGTTGCAGATTTAGCTGACTGTTGAGATTTACTCTTTTTCGCCGGCTCCAAGGAAGTGAAGTATTCATGTCCATTCAAACCACTAGTTTGGAACTTGCTTCAAGTGACCAGGCCACCATGACTAAGCTCAGCAGATGTGGTAGTAGTTCCTTGCATGAAGCATCATTGATCTTTTTGAAGTCCATCGCAGCAGTTGAATTCGATTTGCAGGAAGAAAAGATGAAGAGCAGAATAGATCCCACTGACCGTGCCAAATTTGTTCGCAATAATTTTTCGTGAATGCGAAAAATTAACTGCAACCAAAATAAATAAAAGAAAAAGATAAGTTTATTGATGAATCTTTAATGAGTACAATTCTATTGTTCTCTTGATTTTTCTCTCCTGACATATTTTCGTAATTCGAGGACTAGTAGTAGTATATTTCTCGAGTATAGGATGACATAAACCTCCTTGAAATATGCTTGGATCTCCGGAAATGTCAGCAACACTTCACCGTTTCAAGTCGATCTTCGAGAAGAACTTCGTTGACCATCTCTTCCAAGAGTTATGTAGTTGGTATTGTAGCTTTTCTTCAATGCTTGCAGAATATCCTCAGAAAATTATGTGACCCTCTTATTTATAGTTGTAGGAGGGAGGCAGTCCAAATATGGTTGAACTCTTCTGCCTTCTTCTAACTGGTTCTTGTAAGTCATCGAGCTTATCACAAACACTATGTGATAAGATTGATTTTTGATTGCTTGTTGAACTTTGATCAGAATTGTCATATCAAGAGAACACATGGCATCTTCTTGTTGTTCTTGAACTTACCTGGAATACCAAGTCATCTCGATACGTGGCATAAGTTTAAGCCTCAAGATGAAATGGAAGTTGGACTTGAAATTAACAAAAATAGACTTATTAATTTGTGAAGCCCAAATTAATTAATTTAATCCAAATGATCATGAATTTAAATTCAAATTTTGTATGAATTCAATTCACTAAAATTTTTGTGTCTACAAAGTTATTTTTAAATTTTGAAAGTGTTTGGAAATTTAAAAAGAGTACTTACAAGGACCTTTTTTGATATGTATGTTCATAATAGTGCCCCTCGAGTCAATCATCTATTCACTCCAAAAGACAGACATGATTTTGTAGTCAAACCAGCTTTATTGTTTTCATGTACTCATCGACATCAGTCCTCTCGAGGTTTTCTTAGGGACTTCAATTAGCATCGATTGACTGAAACAAGAAAATCTTATTCCCAAATCTTTTAAAATAAAAATTGAGTTGGAGAGATATATGTACTACGAACTTTACATTAGATTCTGTACAATTCAAATCCCTTCACTATTGTTTCTCCCAGACAATAAATAGCTTCTCTGCTTACAATTTGTTTTCATTCCATATCAATTGTAAGGTCTAACGATCAACATAAATAGAGTCAAATGTTGTGCAATCAAATAAGCATCAGAACATTATTTTAGTGGGTTAGTTTCGAAGTTGAAGATCATCGATATCTTCAATATAATGTTAAAGGAAATTGAAATCCAGAAATGAAAGTCAAACGTAATTCTATAAAGTTAAGATGAAATCAATTTTTTCTCCTTTATTTCCTCAAGGAACAATAATCAGACCCTCATCCAGATAAAAGATTGTCATAACTCATAATAGATTATTGAAAAAACATAAATATCTACTAGAAAAACAAATCTCAATATCCACAGTTGGGTTATAATCTTGATGTGAATAAATGATAAGCTCAATTCACATAAACAAATGCCAATTGCGCTACGAACTGAACCAAGCTACTACCCAGATAATAATCACCATGTAACATCTGCTTTCTTGAATTTGTCACAATCAATATTGAGAATACTTATTTAAATCCATATAATGAAACATCCTGCAATTGATATAAAAAGACATCTTATGATAAATAATACTACTTACTAGAAAAATATATCAAGTAGTAGAAATTTTGTTCACTAACTCTTAAGAGTTAAGTCAGACTTCCATCAGATGATCCTTGAGATAATTGTGTAGAGCACCATGAATTTTCTTCTGTCACACTCTATTATTTAAAATATAATATTAGTTTTTACGTCATAATAATAAATAAATAAATAAATAAAAATCTCGTGACATACCATAGCGTTGGATTTATCTGGTAAAGGTGGACATGAGGCTTGAACTCATGGAAGCTGTGACTGCTGGTAAGTTTGGTATTGAACAGATATAGGCAATGGAGTCCTACTTTTCTTCTTGGACTTCTCTGTGAAACTCTTTGGATGAGTATTTGAACAGCGAGTTGGTTCCTTTCTTTTTAGCCCAGTCACCTTCATGACATTTATATTATCAATAAATATCATTTCACTTGATTCATTTTGGGTGTTATTGTTGTGCCCAAGATGATTCCCAGAGATAAACGAAATAACAAATGACACAAAAAACACAAATTTACGTGGTTCGACAATTTGCCTACGTCCACGGGAGGAAGCAACGAATTTTATTCAGGAGAAAGATTTACAGACCACTCAAGCTCTCACTCTCTCTTACAAAACTCATATGTTTTTTTTGTGTGTGTTTAGTTTTCACCTCAAGCCCTCTATTTATACAACAAAACAAGGGGTAGGTGAGAAGGTGATGATCATCAATGGTGTGCCATGTTTTCTCCAATGGTGTGCTGAAACATTTCTTGGTTGGTGGCCATTGTTGACTTGCCAAATTCCAATAGTCATTGCTTGGAACCAACTTTTCAGTTGATTCATTTCTCTTCTTTATATCTTTTAACTTGGCAATTATATCATTTGCACCTTTCGCAGCCAGTTTGTACCCTTCTTTAGATTTTGTAGCTTCACTTGATATTTGGACAAAAGAATGACATAAATGAAGATATCTTGTTGTAACTTCAACTTTTGGATTCACATCTTTTTCTACTAGACTAACACCCATCTCATTTATATGTGTAACATCTTTTGTCCATCTCTTTAAAAAATATGTAATGTATCGTAATTAGATTTTTTATATTCAATATGTCCAGAACCTTTAAAGCATCCCTACATAATATACCCAAAAATTCAAATAATTTACAGCTGCAAAATAGTTGAGTTATTGATCTCTTAACAGTCACGACATGTTTCTTACCACTTCCAAGAGTGCTAACATTGTAAATGCGTAATTCTCCTTCATCATAGCAGTCCTTTATCGAAACAAGTAATGACTTTTCGCATTCATTTTGAAATATCTCAAATATAGTAAAGGATGTTTCACCTTTAAAATAGGTATTCTTTGAGTCATATCAAAATTTGACATATTCTCATTAGTGTGTTTATCATCAACTGATCGTTCAAAATGTTTAAAAAATTGAACAATATTGAAATCAAATTTCAAATATCCTCTTAAAGATCCATTAAAACTCTTAACTTAATTGTGTGCCTCGCATACTTGCTGAGAATATATTTCTTCCATACGTCATGGACCTTTTCTCCCTTATAGCAAACATACTTTTCAACCAACTATTATCCTCAAGGTCATATTTCTCAAGCATTTCCTGCCATGCACTTAGAAAATCCTCTTCATACTCATAATCATACAATAATTTACTAAAATCTCTTGAAAATGATGCATTAGTTCCAAAGATATGATTAAGATGTTTGAATGCATTCTTTTCCAAATGCCATGCACAAAGGCGATGATATGTTTGTGGCATTACTAATGAGATAGCAGCAGATATAGCGGGATCTTGATTGGTAAAAATTATTTGTGGTTTGTTTATAGACATAATCCTAAGAATGCACTGAAAAAGTCATTCAAATGATTCAGTAGATTCGTCGTATCGAAGGGTTGCACCAAATATAATCATTTTTCTATCATTATTTAGACCAACAAACAATCCCAAACGTCGATACTCTTCAGTTGTTCTATACGTTGTATCAAATGTCACAACATCTCCAAAAATTTTAAAATCTCTTACCATCTTTCCATCAGCCCAGAACGTATTAGTTATCAAACTATCATCATCTAATTGTAAAGAATACCTAAAAGCAGGATCTTCGAGTGTCTTTTTTTCAAAATAATCAATCAAACTACGAGCCACTCCACGTTTCAGATAATCTTTTCTTTTATCCGAAAGATAATTTTTTTTTTAATCTCTCTTTTTGTATCCTAGAAAAGATTCTCCCCCAACTTGACGAGCAGCATAGTCAAAAGAAGCTTTAGGACGTATTCTTGAATCATCTAATAGGTCAATTTCATATGCTTGAGCAACTTTTATCTTTCTTTGTGATGGTAACATATGAGCCAAACAAGATCGAACAAGAGGATGATTATGTTTTTCTTCAAACAAAGTGATACGAAACATTCCATTTGATTGACGACTAACAACAATATGAGCTAAGCACCTTATCCTAGTTTCATTTCTATGTTTTTGAACTGTTAGGTCTCGTTTGTCTTTGTCTCGATACCCTTCTTTGTAACATATCAATTTCCTTAAAGTCACGTACTCTTGGACTTTATTTTTGTTTCTTGTGCTAAAACCAATTACACCAGCATATTGATTGTTATATTCATATGCATGTTCATCCGAATCAAACTCCATTCCATGGTGTATGGGCACATTACGTTCACTTTGAGACTCATTAGATTCAATCTCCACAAATCTAAATTACATAGAATATAAAGAAGATAAATAATCAATAACCTTAAAGTTAAAAGAAAATGTAGTCTTAAATTTTTAAAAAATAAATTAATAAGTTCAAAATAATGATTTACATACCTATGTGGGATAATTCATGATATAGAAATACAACGGACTCTAATTTTAAAGTAAAGAATAGAAAGCAAACTTAGGAATCATGTATTATCTATACTCGGAGGAATTTTCTTTATTACTAAGAAGAAATATGGAGTGAACTAACTAAGAAAGATATCTAGAGAGAGCTTTAGTTGAGGCATTTCATCAAACATATTGTAGACGCTCTTTTCACAATGACAATTGCAACTATAAGAAGAATCTACAAATAATGAATTACCTGTGTTTTATGTCGTCACTTCTTGAGAAAAATAATATTGTTCAGCAACTGATTTTCTTGTTCTTTGTGAGATTTTATTGTTCTGGCTTGTTAGTGAGTTAATTTTTTTCTTTTTGTCGAGTATTGCATTGTTTCTCAATTGAGAAAAAAAAATTCATGATAAGAAAATCTATTTTCAACATAAAGAGATTTTCACAATATATTTTTTCTAATTTTTCGATGAAGTTATTTAATGTATCCTTTTCCGGTGAAATTATATTAGCATTTATTTTTTTGATATTCTTTTAAAAATCTATACTAATTTTACCTATTCATTACTGTGATCATTAGATATGTATTCTATTAAGTTTAATGTATATATAGATTAACAAATGGGAATCAATATGTAGGCTTATTTTGGTGATGTATAGGATTTCACAATTAATTTTGTATATGTTTATCATGGATTTGATATATTTTATTAGGTTGCATTTCATTTAAATGTACATTTTGTAAATTCACTTGTTTCTTTTTATTTATTTTTTTAATATGTATTCACATTTTAAAATGTATTCAATTTGTCCTTTTAGATGTAGCCAAGGAGACATATTATAAATAAATATTTTTTTAAATCAAATTTACATATTTTTACAAATTCAAATATATGCAAGTTAAGTTTGTATTTTTTAAGGGTAATTTTTAAAAATGTATCAAAAATCATTAACCCTTTGTTTTTTAGCATTATAGATAAAAATTAAAATTTGTATCCACTTGACAGTACATTATTTGTATTTGAAATTACTTAGCATACAATTTTATAGAAAAACATATGCAACAACATGGAATAATAGTAAAAAAGGTTAACTGCAGGTCATTTTATTCCACCAAATTACAAATCATAATCACTTTGAATTCCAAATAACATCAATACAATCAATTTGTATCTGAAATTATTACTTTTTTTTCTCTTTAGCATTGTATACGAAAATTAAAATTTGGATCCACTTCTGTCACGACCTGAAATCTGAGTGTGATGACACTCACCTAACCCCCCAAGGCGAGTCAATCCAAATCCAAGCACCTTAACAATAACAATAAAAGCAAAAAATAGTAATCTAATAATATAGATAAGAGGATGCCATGACCCGGACCTAAGGTCTAGGAGTGACATGGCGAATGGGAACCCAAGAGTCCCCAAATAGGCTTCATAGTATCTACATTCACATCATCGATTCGGAAGCGCATAATGAAGAAATAAACACATAGTTCTAATGGACGGGAAAGTATGACTTACGTTATGGGAATGTCATAGGGATAGGGATTTGCATGGATTCACCTAGCACATAGTAACTAAGGGCGGATAAGTATGACTCACGTTATGAGGATAGAAGGGACTTACGACTTTCCACATCTCCACATATTATAACAAATATATTATCATCTCATCAATATTGAATAGATAATCGTAATCATAATCTCCATAAATAAATAGCATATTATAGCACAAATTCGTACAAGAGTCTACATATTGTCCAACAACAACTTTCTCAATTCGAGCTAACCGTCAAGAGGTGGACGGTGATCGTCTCCGATCCTTATATGATTAGATCATGTAGACAAAAAGTATGTGTTAGTACATTTGAATGCACTAAGTATCCGGGCATGCAATGCATATGAACTCATTTAACCTGCATTAATGTTAGGTGCCAAGGGCACATATATAGAAAGAAGTATATAAGCAAGGAAGAATAATATATCAATATGCCATGAAATCCATGATGCATGAAATGTCATAATATTTTAACATAGAGGGGATGCGACCATAACCGACATCTCAAACTCATGCGAGCTATTACATGACTTTGCCCGATGAAAGCTTCCATCGAGTGAGAGTAGACTACTTGCCAAAGGTAATCTACACCACACCGTATGAATCGATCATTTCGATGTGATGATCATATTCCTTACGACCCCGTCATTTCAAAAGGATTTTCATAATCATATCATAAACATCTCTTAAAGGGACATAAACATAAACCTATGCTGGCACATAGTTATGGGACTTGGGTACTAGACCCTTGGAGATAGCCCCCCTCCCACAAGGCTGCTTAGTTCTAAGTCATCATCCCACAAGAATACGTATACATATACATACTTTAAAAAAAGGCATAAGTCATTTTAAAACATTTCAACGCATACTTAGGCAAAAGCCAATCATTCTTCATAGTCATGTAAACTTGGCTAAAAAGCCAAATCATACTTTATCATACCTTCATGCATAAGAATAGCTCATTCATATATACTCATAATAGTGTAAATACCCAAAGTTGCTCAAAGAGCCATATCATAGACATTTTATGATCACATTCTTATCATAATCATATTTTTCATCAAAGTCATATTCATCAACACAATTAAATTTTAACCCACTTCATAATCTTCATGAAAACCAATGCTCATGTATGCATATGCCATGAATGATGAGAGAATAGCATGGTTAATAGAGATTCATACTTAAATAAATAATAGAATATGAAATCCAAGTAAATCCATAAGTAAATCCTCATTTAAATCATACTTTAGATTACTCATGCTTAAATCCAACATTAAAGGGGACATGCATATTCAAATATCCATAATACCAATGCAATTCAACATAATCATTTTAAAAATATCAACTAAACATAGCCCATATCTCATTTGAATCAAATAAACAATAATTTAAAAGACCCACATTCAAAGTGAGCTTAATTTCACAAATCAAAGAGTAGAAGAGTTTGGGGTATTCATGGTTGAAAGGGACCATGAATCTATCTCACATACCTTTGTAATGACCGTTAGATCGTTTTGAGTACAAGAGCTTTTTATTCTATAAAAGATTTATCTCGTAAATTTTAAAGAGGCTTTTTGGTTTATTCGATAACTTCATTATTTAGTTAAGGAATAATTTTAGATAATTGATTAGTTGATAGATTAAAATAATAATTTAGTTAATACTTTGTACTATTTTTATCCTATAATTATTAAAATAAATAGTAAATTTATCACTTTTAGTATATAGTTTATTTGAAAAAGAAATAAATAAATATATATAAGAAAAAGGTTTTCCATCAATCTCGGATGGAGCCAAATATTGACTATTTTTTGGCTTTGGAGTATGATGGAATAAAGCAAAATGG
>JAABOM020000001.1:7181752-7207428 GCA_011800125.2 Solanum clarkiae
TATATAAGAGTCTTGACATGTATTATTAATAAAATTGTGGTGGGCACATGCACTTAAATCTTAAAACCATGCAATTCAAGAGTAAATGACATGAGAGGAGTAAAATAAGATCACTTGAGCATTATTCAGAATAACCCACCAAAAGCATCATAAGACTTAGCTAGAGTATATCAAACCCTTATAAAAATCCATCAATTTTACATGGAATTTCAATGCAATATTGTACAAAGGTAAAATACCAAAAGCTACTTCATAAATCATCATATAAAAGAGCTCATAAATCATCCATAAATTTTCATAATCTTGAAAGTAGTTGAGGAAGAGGATTGGTTGAGCTTTTTGGAAGAAATATCTCCACAAATCAAAAACGTACATACCTTGGTAAGATTTAATGGAAGAAAATCTTATTAGGAAGTAAAGAATTTGAAACCCTAGCTTGCACCTTATACTTGAACACCTTGAGGGAGCTTGAGAGTATTTGGGCGGGATTTAGACTTAGGGTATTTGAGAATGAGGGGGAAAGGAGTGGAATAAGATTGTATAAGGTTGAAAAAGGGTCTTTTGGAGGCTTAAATGACATAGATTTGACTTAGAAAATTAGGACAGGTCGAATTTTCCCTTCTTGGAAACCTGTCGGACAGGACCACAAGACCCCAATTATAGGTCGTGGTCTAATCTACAGGTCATGGAAGGGAGGTCTCATCTGGAAACATTTTGAATCCTCAGAAAGTATCTCTGATCCTTAACCCATGACAAAACTTATGACTCGTAAGTCAAAGTACGGGTCGTGTGGTATCTCGTACTCTCATATTCAGAAATTAATTACTTTTACCATGTTTGGTCATCATTCCACGAGCCAAAGTATGACCATGGGACCACCTATGAGCCATAAACCCTTTCGTAAAACTCACTTAAGAATTTTTAGATTCCACCTCCTTGGCACTTTTACACCTTCCAACATGTGGGGACTTACAATATCTCCCCCTTGGGAACATTCACACCTGAATGTGCTAAAAGTAGAGTCTACAAAAAAGAATACATGCATCATATGCAAAAAGGCAACATGTATATTATGAAAATTTTCAAACCATGCTTCAAATAACATTTACAATGCAATCTCAAAAATCACATAACCATGCATAAATGATATGCAAGTAAGGGGAGGTTCCCAAGTAGGAAAAATCTTAGTACCTCAGGCTTGATTAGAATGGAAGAAATAGGGGTATGGCTTCTTTATATCGTCTCCAGCTTCCCAAGTAGCACTCTCCACTTGGTTTCTCTAAAGGACGTTGACAGATGCTAAATATTTACTTCTCAACCTTTTCACTTACATATCCGAAATTTCTACTTGAACTTGCTCGCAAGTCAAATTCTCTTCAACATTCACCACCTCTAAGGGAACAATAGAATTAGGGTCTCCAATACACTTCATCAACATAGATACATGAAAGATCGAACGAATCAAGCTCATTTCTATAGGAAACTGTAACTCCTATACAACATTACCAACATGTCCCAAGATCTTATTAGGCCCTACATACCTAGGGCTGGACTTCCTTTTCTTTCCAAATTGTACAACACCCTTTGTAGGCCAAACCTTCAAGTACACAAAATTATCAACTTTAAATTCAAGATATCTCCTTCTAGTGTCAGCATAAGACTTTTGCCGACTTCAAACCATCTTCAATCTCTCCCTTATAACCCTCCCCTTTTCCAAAGCTTCCATAACTAAATTCATACCTAACAAAGCTAACGTCCACTTCAAACAACCCAACTGGGTATCTACAACGTCTACTATTAAAATGAGCCAATCTAGCGCTAGAGCGATAGCTATTGTTATAAACAAACTCTATAAGTGGAAGATGTTCATTCCAATTACCCTTAAATTCCAAGATACAATCCCTAAGCATATCCTCAAGAGATTGAATGTCTCTTTCAGCTTGACCATCTATTTTTGGGTGGAATCTCATGTTAAGCTTGACTTTACTACCAAGGCCCTTTTGGAAAGACCTACAAAAGTACGAAGTGAATTGAGTATCTCAATCTGAAATAAATAGGCAATAGAACCCCATACAATCTAAGCAACTCATGAATGTACAACTTGGAATAATATTCGATCTCATAAGTCATCCTAACTGGTAGGAAATAGGCCGACTTTGTCATTTTATCAATGATAACCCAAATAGAATAAAAATGTCTCTTAATATTTGGTAAACCAGTCATAAAATCCATATTGATTTCTTATCACTTCCAAGTAGGATCTCTATATCTTGGGCTAGGCCACTTGACCTTTGATGTTCAGCTTTGACTTGTTGGCAATTATGGCAACTGGCTAAGAACTTGGCAATATCCTTTTTCATACCACCCCACTAACACATTACATCAATCTCTATACATCTTTGTAGAACCGAGGTGAATGGAATAAGATGAATTATGAGCCTTATTCAAGATCAAATCTCTCAAGCTGTCAATATCAAGCACACATAACCTACCTTGGTATCTAAGGACATCATCTCCTTTAGGAGAAAACCTCTACCTTTCCATCCTTTACAAAATCTTTCAATTCAACAATGTGGGGTCAAGTTCTTGTTTGGTTTGGACCTCTTCCACTAAGGAAGACTTAGAACCATTTAAAACCATCACACCTCCATTTTTGGCCTCATCCAACCTAACTCCCAATCTATCCAACTAGTGAACTTCCCTTGTGAGTTCCTCTTTACCATCATCTATATGAGTCGTATTCTCCATGGACACTCTTCGTAGAGCATCGGCCACCAAATTGGCTTTGTTAGGATGATAATGCACACTCATATCATAATCTTTAAGGAGTTCCAAGCATATCCTTTTCCTTAAATTTAGATCTCTTTGAATGAACACTCTTATGGGTAGTGAACACATGTTCGTGAACCCCATATAAATAATGTTGTCATATCTTCAAAGAAAGTTTCACGATCACTAATTCAAGATCATGAGTGAGGTAATTATACTCATGCACCTTTAGTTGCCTAAAAGCATAGGGAGTAACCTTGTCACTTCGCATTAATACACACCCCAAACCAATTCTTGAAGCATTACAATACACCACTAATCCTCATAACCCTTCTAGTAGAGCCAAAATAGGAGCGGATGTAAGCTTACCTTTCAATGTTTGGAAACTTCTTTCACATTCATTGGTCTATAGAAATTTGTCCTTCCTTTGTGTCAACATTGTCAAGGGAGAAGAAATTGAAGAAAAACTCTCAACAAATCTCTAGCAGTACCATACAAAACCTAAGAAATTCCTAATATTTGTTGGAGTTAAGGTCCTAGGCCAATTTCTTACTACCACCGTCTTTTTCGGATCTACTTTAATCCCTTCACCCGACACCACATGACCTAAAAATGTAATTTTCTTCAACCAAAATTCACATTTGTCAAACTTAGCAAACAACTTTCTTCCTCATTATTTGCAACACCACCCTCAAATATTTCACATGTGTAACGACCCCAAAAATTACCCGAAAATGTTCCTCTGAAGTTCCCAGAATCATAATTTTCATATATCTCAAAATTCGTGTGTGATATCAAAAATTCGACTTCATATTCTTCATTAGGGGGTAAAATTGAGTGAGAAATGAGTCTAACCCTAATTTTAGAGCAAACGAATCACAATTTCAATTTTTCAAAATTTGATTATCCTGAATGAGTCCGCGCCGTTGGCGCGATGTGGCCAGGGTGCGGACTAGTATTATTTTTGCCCAGTTATTTTTAGTTTGTTCCAAGGGTCTTGGGCCTAAGTCTTCCTATGAGTGAAAAGACCTATATGTAGCCATATTTTACCTTCATATCATACAAGACATTCACCAATACTCACTCTAACACTTAGACAAATATTTTACCCCAAATTTCAAGTCCCAAAACTCATTCGGCTCTTAAGCATTTCAGCCAAGCTTCACGTCTCTATTTCCAATCTTCATCAAGGATTCTCCAAAGTCAAGGTATGTGGGCTTCAACTATTGGGTCCTTTCACCATGATACACAAGCTTCCTTTTTGCCTAAATCTCATATTTCTAAGTTGACTTACTTATGGGTCTTACTTACTATGAATTTGACTATGAACTCTGTTGGGGTTTTGTAAGTGTGACTGTTTAAGCAAGTTTTGAGCTATGAAGCTATGATCCATTATGGGATTTGATGAAGGGTCTTGATATATATTGTATGAGGGTGTTACCAATTATTGGTGGATAATTTTACATTAGATTTTCTTGCATGATTTTACTGTTGAATTGCATAGTGTCACACTAGCATTAGACACCCACCAAGTGTTCGATAAAATGTATGATTATGGATTGTTGAGTTGTTGAGGCCTAAAGCATGACTTATGATTTGAATGACTTTATGATGATGAAAGGAATGTATATATGTGTCATTTTCCTCCATGGCCTTATGAGTTGACCAAGCCTCGTCGGGGGGTCGTAGGCCTGGGTAACCACATTGAGGGGTTGGTATCTCAATTGCCTTACTCGGGAGGCAATAGGCCCGGTCTACCATGATTGAGGGGTATGTACCTCAATAACCACATTGAGGGGTTTTTTCCTCAATTTCCTTGCTCGGGAGGTCTAGGCCTGTGCTATCATGTTGGGGGGTATGTACCTCAATAACCATGTTGAGGAGTTTGTACCTCAATCGCCTTTCCAAGGGGGTGGTAGGCATTGGATATTCTATATTGGTGGTCACTTATTACATATATATTATGTTCTATGTAATCATGATTTACTCTAAGCATCATCCATGCATTCCATATCACTATATGCTTATTCATTACCTATGTTTATGCATTTTGATTATGTTTATTATCTCTTATTGCATTGCATCCTACATACTTAGTACATTCAAACATACTAACGCATACTCTATGCCCACATGATGTTATCATGTAGGAATCGGAGCCCCGCTTGATCACCCTCCTCCTACACGTGGGTAGTATGATCTCTCTCAAGCTAGTTGGTGAGTCCTCAAACCTAAGGACGATGTCTTTTGCTCTTATGTTATGCTAAGACTCTCTTTCCTTCATTTGTATGCTTTGACTATGAAGGTGAGCCTGGTTGCTTGACTTGGCCCCCGCTAAGTTCTATGCTTAGAAGTGTTTCTCTTAGACTCTCTTGATGTTTTATGATATGAAGGATGTCCTATAGCCCCCATTTATCCCTATCTACTATTTCTTATTGTTATTTTATTGCTTCGCAATCAATGATGTGTAATAATATGTTAAGAGGCTTGCTTGGCGTCCCTTTGGGTTCTACGTATGTCGTGTCACGTCTACGCCCAAGGCTTGGGTCATGAAAAACTTGGTATCAAAGCACTAGGTTGTTAATGCTCCTCGGCATCTAACACACTATGTCGATTTGAGTCTTATTTATAGTTGTGTTGTGCACCACAACTATGAGTAGGAGGCTATGAGACATTTTAGGAAATGTTTCCCTTCTTCTTTATCTATGTTGTGCTATAGAAGATAGGTAAGGTTTCCCCTCTAACGAATGTTCTCTGCTATGCTAGGTCATGCTTAACACAAGAGGAAGAAGAGCTCATACACCCAAGGAACAATTGGCTCATGGAGAGCTCTGGGATGCTCTCACCTTGCTAGCTCTAGTTATGGCTAATCAAGTTAATCAAGGGTCTGAAGCCCCTCTTGCTCCTACTCTGGCATCTTGGGTGAGAGACTTTATGAGTATGAACCCACCAGAGTTCTATGGGTCTAAAGTGGATGAGGACCCTCAATAATTTGTTGATGAGGTATACAAAGTGTTATTTATCATGGGTGTGAGGTCGTAAGAGAAGGCAAATTTGATGGCTTACCAACTCAAGGGGGTGGCCCAAATATGTTATACTCAATGGAAAAAGGAGAAGCGAAACAACAATGTGGTTCTATGGGAGGGGTTTAAGGCGGCTTTACTCAACCATTTCTTTCCTCTTGAGCTTAGAAAGGACAAAATGGTAGAGTTCATGAATTTGAAGCAAGGATCTATGAGTGTGAGGGAGTATGCCCTTAAGTTCAACCAACTCTCAGAATACACTTGGTTGCCGACCCAAGGTCTAGAATGAACAAGTTCGTGATGGGTGTATCCTACTTGGTGAGTGAGGAGTACCAGTCCACTATGTTGATTAGTGACATGGACTTGTCCCACTTGATGACCTATGGTGAACAAATGGATGAGCAAAAGTTGAGAAAGAGAAGGGGTTATGAGGTCAAGAGGACCCGTTTTGATGGTAAGTTCCAAAGTTACAAAGGTGGCCAGTTTCATCAAGACTAAGGGACTTCTCATACTTCCAATAGGAGGTTTTTCAATGACATCCCTAAGGCCCAAGGTGATAGTGGTATGGGTCCTAATAATGTGTGTCCAAGATATGGTAGGTGTCACAGTGGCCCATGCTTAAGGAATATTAATGCTTGTTATGGTTGTGGGGAGGTGGGGCATAAGGTGACAGATTGCCCTCATAATCAGAACAAGGGTAAGGATGTTCATCACAAGGCCAGGGTGCAAATATAGTTTCTTTGGGGAAGAGGAGGCAAACAAAGAGGTGCTCCAAGGCACAATTGGTTTTATGCTTTCCACGGAAAGAAAGGGGTTGATGAGATTCCTGATGTCATCATCGATATGTTAAAAGTCTTTGATTTTGATGTGTATGCATTGATAAACTCGGGCACCACTCTTTCTTTTGTTACTCCTCTTATTGCCAAAATGTTACATGTTGAGTTCGAATTGTTATGTGAGTTTTATGAGGTATCTACTCCCTTTGGTGCATCTATTATTGCTAGAAAGGTCTATAGAAATTGTCCCATTTGCATCTTGCATAAAATATTGCCTTGTGATCTTGTTGAGTTGGATATGGTTGATTTTGATGTTATTCTTGGGATGGATTGTATGCATGCATATTATGCCTCTATTTATTGTAGAACCCATAGAGTCAAATTCAAAATCCCAAATGAAACTGTCCTTGAGAGGGAGAGTCATGATATGGTGGTCAAGGGTAGGTTCATCTCTTGCATTAAAGCCCAAAAGTTTATTTCTAAAAGGTGTCTCTATCATCTTGTGAGGGTTAGGGATGTGGAGTCTAAAATCCTTCCTATAGACTCAGTTCTGGTGGTTAGTAAGTTCCTTGATTTCTTTCCAAACGAACTTCCCGGTGTTCCTCCTGAAAGAGAAATGGACCTTCGTGTAGACCTCCTTCCTAATACTCAACCCATTTCTATTCTCTCTTACCATATGGCCTCGATGGAGTTAAAGGAGGACCAATTGAGGGACTTGTTGGAGAAGGGTTTTGTTAGGTCAAGTCAATCGCCTTGGGGTGCACCGGTGTTGTTTGTGAAAAAGAAGGATGGGTCTCTTAGAATATGCATTGACTACCGACAACTTAGTAGGGTTACCATCAAGAATAAGTAATCTCTCCCAAGAATTGATCATTATTTGGCCAACTTCAAGGGGCTAGTGACTTCTCTAAGATTGATCTTTGGTTCGGATATCATCAACTGAAGGCGAGGGAGTGTGACATCCCCAAGACGGCCTTTCGGACTAGATATGGGCATTGTAAATTTGTGGTTATGTCTTTTGGGTTGACCAATGCACTGACAATCTTCATAAATCTTATGAATAGGGTCTTTAAACCCTACCTTGATTTGTTTGTTATGGTTTTCTTTGATGATATTTTTATCTACTCTCATAGCGAGGAGGAGCATGTGTCTTATTTGAGAGTAGTGCTATAAAGATTGAGAGAAGAGAAGTTGTATGCTAAGTATGAGAAGTGTGAATATTTATTGAAAGAGGTTGCCTTTTTAGTTCATGTGGTGTTGGAGGATGGTATTAAGATAGATCCTAAAAAGACAGAAATGATTAGAAATTGGCCTAGACCTTTGACCCCATCGGATATTAGAAGCTTCTTGGGCTTAGCGGGTTACTACCAGAGATTTGTGAATGGATTCTCTTCAATTGCTTCTCCTATGACTAAGTTGACTCAAAAGAAGGTTAAGTTTGTGTTGACAGATGAGTGTGAAAGGAGTTTCCAAACCTTGAAGGATAAGCTTGTGTCCGCTCCTATCTTGTCTTTACGCGAAGGATTGGAAGACTTTCTTGCGTATTGTGATGCCTCCTGGATTAGTTTTGGTTGTGTTTTGATTCAAAATGGTAAGGTGATAGCCTACGCTTCTGGACAACTCTAAGTGCATGAAAAGAATTATCCTAGTCATGATCTTGAATTGGCTGTCGTGCTATTTGCTTTGAAATTTGGCATTATTATTTGTATGGGGTGCATGTTGATGTGTTCACCGATCATAAGTGTTTCAATATGTGTTCACTCAAAAAGATCTCACTTGAGGCCAAAAAGGTGGTTAAAACTTCTTAAGGATTATGAGTGAGCATTATCATCCCGGTAAGGCTAATGTCATGGCGGATGTTGTGAGTAGGGTGTCTATGGGTAGCCTAGCTCATGTTGATGATGGAGACAAAGAGGTGACTAGGGAGGTTCATTGGTTGGCTAGATTGGGGGTTAGGTTAGAAGAGGTGGATAATTGTAGTATTGTGGTTGTTGATGGCTCAAAATCTTCCTCGGTTGATGAGGTAAAAGAAAAGCAAGATCTTGATCCCCCCTTGTTAGAATTAAAGGTCTTGGTGAGAGAGGGCAAGTTGGAGGTTTTCTCCCAAAGGGGAGACAGTGCCCTTAGGTACCAAGGTAGGTTGTGTGTGCCTTGTGCTGATGAATTAAGAGAGAAGATTCTTAATGAGGCTCATAATTCTTCCTATTTTAGTAACCTCGATTTACTATGATGTACAGGGATTTGAGGGATGTGTTTTGATGGGGTGGTATGAAGAAAACATTGCCAAATTTGTACCCAGTTGTCATAGTTACGAACAAGTCAAAGCCAAGCATCAAAGGCCGAGTGGCATCAACAAAGATATAGAGATTCCTACTTGGAAGTGTGAAGAAATTAACATGGACTTTGTGGTTGAGTTACCGAAGACTAGAAAGGATTTTGATTCTATTTGGGTTGTGGTTGATAGGATGAAAATGTTGGTTGATTTCCTACGGATTAAGACTACATATATGGCCGAAGACTATGCTAAATTGTACATTCATGAGTTGGTGAGATTTCATGGGTACCTTGTCTATCATATTGTATCGTGCTGCTTAATTCACTTCACACTTTTGGAGGTCCTTGCACCGCGGTCTTGGTACCAAGGTAAAGCTTAGTATGCCCTTTCACCTTCAAATAGATAACCAAGCTGAAAAAACTATCCAAACTCTTGAGGATATTCTTAGGGCTTGTATTTTGGAGTTTAAGGGTAGCTGGGATAATCATCTTCCGTTGATTGAGTTTCCTTATAACAATATCTATCATTCTAGCATTGGTATGGCTTCTTTTGAGGCCCTCTATGGTAGGTGTTATACATCACCGGTTGGGTGGTTTGAAGTGGGAGAGATGGCATTATTGGGTCCTGATCTTGTCATAGAGGCTATGGAGAAGGCAAGGTTGATTAAGGAGAGGTTGAAAGCAGCCCAAAGTCATCAAAAGTCCTATGCCAATGTAATGAGAAGAGAGCTTGAATTTAAAGTTGGCGATTGGGTCTATCTTAAGGTGTCACCCATGAAGGGTGTGGTTCATTTTGATAAGAAATATAAATTAAGTCCAATATTTATGGGTCCTTATAGGGTTTTGAGGAGGATTGGTAAGGTGGCCTATGAGTTGGAGTTGCCTAGTGAAATGGACTTGGTTCATCCGGTGTTTCATGTATCCATCTTGAGGAAATGTGTGGGGGATCCGAATGTTATTGTCCCATTGGATGTTGTGGGTATTGTTGAAGACAACTTGACCTATGAATAGGTTCTAGTAGAGATCTTGGATGGACAAGTGAAGAGGTTGAGGAACAAGGATGTTTCTTCCGTTAAGGTCCTTTGGAGGAATCAACAAGTCAAAAGTACTACATGGGAGGCCGAAGCAGACATGAAAAAGTGATATCCCTATCTCTTCCATTCTACTCAGGCCTAAGGTACTAACTTAAGTCCTCTATGTGATTTAAAGTCTTATGTTTCATAAATTTCATGCATTCATGATTATGTTGACAAGTTCATGGTGATTTTAACACTTATGTTGAGATTTTTGAAAATGATGTTTAAGTGTATGCCTTCTTGTTGGGGATGATTTCTTCATGATTACTCCTATTATGTATGTTTGTTTGACATTCAAGGATGAATGTTCCCAAGGGGGAGATAATGAAATGACACCAAAAAGTGCCTGAAAATCTGCCTCTGAAGTGTCCGGAATCGTAATTTTCATATATTTCAAAATCCATGCATGAATCAAAAATTTGACTTCATATTTTTTATCGGGGGGTAAAATTGAGTGGTAAATGGGTCTAAGCCCAATTTTAGAACAAATGAATCAAAATTTCAATTTTCCAAAATTTGTTTATCCAGAATGGGTCTGCGCCCCTGGCGCGACGCGACCAAGGCGCTGACTAGTGTTATTTTTGCTCAGTCATTTTTAGTTCAGTCCAAGGCTTTTGGTTCTTGGGCCTAAGTCTTCCTATGCGTGAAAATATGTATACTTAGTCATATTTTACTTTCATATCATACAATACTCTCTCAAACACTTAGACAAATATTTCAACCCAAATTTCAAGCCCCAAAACTCATCAGGCTCTTAAGGATTTCAGTCAAGCTTCAAGTCTCCATTTCCAATCTTCATCAAGGATTCTCCAAAGTCAAGGTATATGGGATTCAACCATTGGGTCCTTTCATCCATGGTTCCTAAGCTTCCCTTTTACCTAAATCTTATGTTTCTAAGTTGATTTACTTATGGGTCTTACTTACTATGAATTTAACTATGAACTATGTAGGGGTTTTGTAATAATGTGACTGTTTAAGCATATTTTGAGCTATGAACCTATGATCTATTGTGGGATTTGATGAAGGGTCTTGATGTATCTTGCATGAGGATGTTACCAAGTATTGGTAGGTGGTTTTACAGTGGATTTTCTTGCATGACTTCACTCTTGAATTGCATGGTTTTACACTAACATTACACACCCGCCAAGTGTTTGATAAGATATCCGGTTATGGATTCTTGAGTTGTTGAAGTTCTATAGCACGGATGGAATGTATATTTGTGTCATTTTTCTCCATGGTGTCGTGAGTTGACCAACCAAGCTTCGCTCGAGGGGTTGTAGGCCTGGATAACCACATTGAGGGGTTGGTACCTCAATTGCCTCGCTTGGGAGGTAGTAGGCCCGTGCTACCATGATTGTGGGATATGTACCTCAATAACAACATTTAGGGGTTTGTACCTCGATTGCCTTGTTCGGGAAGTAGTAGGCCCGTGCTACCATGTTGGGGGGTATGTACCTCAATAACCACGTTGAGGGGTTTGTACCTCAATCGCCTTTCTAAGAGGGTGGTAGGCCTTGGATATTCTATATTGATGGTCACTTCTTACATACGTATTATGTTCTATGTAAGCATGATTTACTCTAAGCATCATCCATGCATGTCATATCGCTATATGCTTATTCATTGCCTATGTTTATGCATTTCAATTATGTTGCGTATCTCTTATTGTATTACATCCTACACACTCAGTACATTCAAACATACTAACGTATACTCTATGCCTACATAATGTTACTATGTAGGAACCGAAGCCCGTCTTGACTACCCTCCTCTTTAACATGGCTAGTACGATCTCTCTCAAGCTTGTTGGTGAGTCCTCAACTCCAAGGATGATGTCTTTTGCTCTTATGCTATGGTAAGACTCTCTTTCCTTTATTTGTATGATTTGACTGTGAGGGTGACCTCAGTTTCTTGTCTTGTCCCCAGCTAAGTTCTATGTTTAGAGGTGTTGTTGGACAAGTTATATAATGATGCTATGAGTTTGATTCTCTTTGACTCTCTTGATGTTTTATGATATAAGGATGTCCATAGCACCATTTATCCCTATTTACTATTTCTTATTGTTATTTTATTGCTTCCGTTATTAATGATGTGTAATGATATGTTTAAGAGGCTTGCTTGTGGTCCCTTCAGGTTCCCCATGCATTGGGTCACATCTAGGCCCTAGTCTTGGGATGTGACAACATGATCCTCTTCACTCCAGGAATTAATCAAAATAATGAATACCACCACAAACATGTTGAGGTAGGGTTTATAAAACCTATTCATAATATTCATAAATATTGTTGGAGCATTAGTTTTATCCATCAATCGTAGATGGAGCCAAAGATTTACTATTTTTTGGCTTTAGGGTATTATGGAATAAAGCAAAATAGCTCTTTAAACTGTCTGCGCTTCTTTCAATTGTGAAGTAGCAGTTAGTCAATGCAACTTTTGACGCTCATCATGGGTCATCCGAAAATAGTCGAACTATGTTTTTAAACGTAGGGGTCAGGATGCATACATCCGACCCCCCCCTTACCCCGCAATGGGCGGGAGCCTTTGAGGCATTGGGGTAATGTTGTTGTTGTTGTTGTGTTGTTGGAGCATTAGTTTGGTCGAAGGACATTGCCACAAACTCAAAATGTCCATATCTAGTTTGAATGACCATTTTGGTAATATCATACTCCCTTACCCTCAATTAATGATGAACCGAAGGTCAATCGTTGAAAAGTGACTAGCCCCTTATAGTTGATCAAATAGGTTATCAATTCTTGGAAAAGGGTATTTGTTCTTCACAGTGGCCATATTAAGTTATCAATGATCGATTCACATTCTAAGTGAACCATCTTTCTTTCTTACAAGCAACACCACCGCACCCCAAAGCGACTTGCTAGGCCTAATAAAAACCTTCTCTAATAGCTCCTTCAATTGATCCTTAAATTCCTTGAACTCCATCGAGGAAATGTGGTAAGGGGGAATAGAATTAGGTTATGTATCGGAGAGGAGGTTTATACCAAAATCTATTTCCCTTTTGGGAGGGACATTGGGAAGCTTATTGGGAAAAACATCAAGAAGCTCATTAACCATAGAAACCTACTCAATAAGAGGGATTTTAGACTCAATATCCCTAACCCTTACAAGATGGTATATGCATCGCTCAGAAATTAACTCCCAAGCCTTAAGACAAGACATGAAGCTACCTTAACCATCGAATCATGGCCTATCCACTCAAGGATGGCTCGTAAGGAAATAGGAATCTAACCTTGTGGGTTCCATAATGATTGTGCATCATGACATTGGTTCCACAATGTTGAAAGAGGTTGCCTTTTTAGGTAGAAACCTTCAAGTCGGACACTCCCAATAAAAACTTGTACATCTTTTCCCTAGGATCAATGACCGAGTGAGGAGCATACTTTGAGAGGGGGCTAAGACATCTCTCAGGATCACTCTCAAAAGTTAAATATTCATAAATGTACAAGTCTTAATAAACATTAAAGTAAATGGCTACTCTCCCTGGAATGGAGGACTCACCACAAGCATTCTTCAACTAAACCATCTAGCCACGTGGAGGAGGATGCTGAATAGGAGCTTCGATATCTACAAGGTTAGCTCACATAGGAAAAAACATATACGTTAGTACTTGGAATGTACTAAGTTTACAGGGTGCAATGCAACAAAAAACACAAGTCATACTTAAACAATATGCATAATCATAGTCAACAGATATACGCTCAATATGTTGAATGGAAAATCCTTAGTTGAACATGTATGAAGAATCATCAAATCGTATGACACCATATAGATAGTGGGAATGAACCGTAGCTGATATGTAAGACCAAGTTAGCTACTACTTGGAATTCTAATATTCACTCCACACCGAATAAGGAGTTGTCTGCTTTGCCAAGGTAAACTAAACACTCACCTTATGGCATAGCCTTTTCGGGAAGTACCCCTATATCCTTTACCTTATGATATGGTCTTTTTGACAGGCATTATCAATTATCTTTACCTTACGACATTACCTTTTTGGTAGATACAAGCCCACATAAGGAATCAATAATATGAACCTGTGGTGGCACATAGTTAAGGGACAATGGGAAACTACCAAGATCCTCTCGATGCTAGGTCACAATCCTAAAGAATACCTAAAACATATTCATAGTCATATTACTCATAGTCTGAAAACATCATAATTTAGTTCTTGGAGTAGCTCACTAAGACATCTTATAACATCATAGATAGGGATTTCCATCATTCTTTATATTTATATCAAGCTCATGAGCTCATAGCATACTTATTGAGCCTCATAATGGTCTTAACATGCATAATATACATATTTTGACATAAGGCATTCATCATATAAGAGTCTTGACATGTATTCTTAATCAAATCATGGTAGGAACATGTACATAAATCTTAAAACCATTCAATGCAAGAGTAAATGATATGAAAGGAGAAAAATAAGATCACTTGAGCATTATTCAAAATAATACACCAAAAGCATCATAAGACTAGCTAGAGTATCATCAAGCCCTTATAAAAATTCATCAATTTTACATGTCATTTCAATGTAATATAGTATACAAAGGTAAAATACCATCAATTACTTTATAAAATCATCATGTAAGAGAGTTCATAAATCATCCATAAGTTTCCATAATCTCGAAAATAGATGAGGAAGAGGATTGATTGAGCTTTGTGGAGGAATGATGTCCACAAATGTAAATTCACATACCTTGGTATAATTTAATGGAAGAAAATCTGATCAAGAAGTGAAGAATCTGAAACCCTAGCTTGCACCTTACACTTAAACACCTTAAGGGAGCTTGATAGCATTTGGCAAGGATTTAGACTTAGGGTATTTGAGCATGAGGGGGAATAGAGTGGATTAAGGTTGTATAAGATTGAAAAGGAGTCTTTTGGAGGCTTATATGACGTAGCTTTGACTTAGAAAATTAGGAAAGGTCGAATTTGCCCTTCCTGAAAACCTACCAGACAGGACCATGAGACCCCAATTACGGATCGAGGTCCAGTCTATGGGCCGTGAAGGGGAAATCTCATATGGTAGCATTTTCAATTCTACGAAAATATCTCTATTTCTCAACCTATGACAAGAGTCATAGCTCGTAAGTCAAAGTATGGGTCCGCTGGTATCTCGTACTCTCAACTTCAGAAATCAATTATTTTACTAAGTTTGACAATCATTCACGAGCCAAAGTTATGTCTTATTGGAGAACCTATGGACCATAAACCCTGCTGTAGAACGCATTTGTAGTTGAAAATTTTCTAAATTCCATCTCCTTAGCACTTTTACACCCTCTAGCATGTGGGGGTTACACAGAATTGGTAAGTTATGTTCACCTAGCTCTTTGGTCCAGGTGCTAGAAATATTTCACTAAGTGATTTGATCCATCCCCGAGGTATCACATTACTAACTCTTACCTTCTCCCAGTATAATCTTTCCTTGATCTATTCAGGTTAGACGAGTGTAATCACGTCGAATCTCATTATTTTATCTCTTTTCCCATTCATTACCCCCTTGATCCGATAAGTAAGAATTACCTGAGTTCAAACATTTGCAATCATTAAAAAGCATTCATAATGAAGAGATAAATGATACATGCATGCACACTTTTCAATGATTATGAATTATTCAACTTTTTACTTCATTAGTTCTTCAACAACTCTTCAAAATATCTAATCCTCAAGGTACGAACTGATGTACGACCCGTCACTTGAATTATGAACCGTGGTAGCCTTTGTCTGGTGTCGATTAAAAATTTATGCATATTCTCTGATCTTCAAAATATGGACAGGTATACGGGTCTTCAAATGGTCTACGACCCATCTGGTAACATATGGTTCCAACTTCTGAAAATTAGCATTTCAGTGGATATAAGGGATGAACCACAACCCGTAGAAGGTCTTGTAACACCTCAAAATTCTACAATCTATATAACTCAGCCCAAGAATATCCCAATATCTAAAATTTTACAAAATCAACACAAAAACACATCAAACCTAGTAATATCACTTCGAGAACACACAAAATTCTAAGTTTAAAACATCAAAAGTCTCACATTTTAGAGTACATCATCTACCCCCATTGGTGAGTCTATCATTTCTAGAAGAACTTATAGGGATTGTCCCATGTCTATATTGCATAAAGTCTTGCCTTGTGATATTGTTAAGCTTGACATGGTAGATTTTGATATTATTCTTAGGATGGATTGATTACATGCATATCATGCTTTTATTGATTGTAGAACTGGCAAAGTTAAGTTCTAATTACCAAATGAGTCTATCATTAAGTGCATAGGTCATGATTTGGTAGTTAAGGGTAAAATCATCTCTTGTCTTAGGATCCGAAAGTTGATTTCTAAGGGTTGCACTTACTATTTTGTAAAGGTTAAGGATGTTGAGTCAAAAGTCCCTCATATTGAGTTGATTTCAGTGGTTAATGAGTTTCTTAATGTCTTACCTGATGAACTCACCTGGTATTCCTCCCAAAAGGGAAATATATTTTGGTATAGACCTCCTTATCGATGTACAACCAATTTCCATTCCTCCCTACCATATCGCCCCAGTGGAGATAAAGGAGTTAAAGGACTAATTGAAAGGTTTATTGGAGAAGGGTTTTATAAGTCCTTGTAAGTCATCTTGGACTGCACTAGTGTTATTTCAGAGAAAGAAAGATGGCTCACTTAAAATGTACATCGACTACTGAAAACTCAACAGGGTCACCATATATAACAAGTATCATTTGCCAAGGATAGATGACCTATTTGATCAACTACAAAGGGCTAGTCACTTCTCTAAGATTGACCTTCGGTCCAAATATCATCAAATGAGGGAAAGATATTGTGATATTTCTAAGATAATATTTTGGACTAGATATGGAGATTTTGAATTTGTAGTGATGTCGTTTTGCCTAACTAATGCACTGATGATATTCATGGATCTTATGAATAGGGTCTTTAAACCCTACCTTGACATCTTTATGGTGGTGTTCATAAATGATATTTTGATTTACTCTTGGAGTGAGGAAGAACATGTAGAAAATTTTAAGGTATTATTGCAAACCTTGAGGTATGAGAGGTTGTTTGCTAAGTTTGATAAATATGAGTTTTGGTTGAAAGAGGTTGCCTTTTTAGGGCATGTGGTGTTGAGTGAAGGGATTCAAGTGGATCCTAAAAAGATGGAAGTCGTGAGAAATTGTCCTAGGCCCTCGACCCCAATGGATTTTATGAGTTTCTTGGGCTTAGTGGGATATTACCGGAGATTTGTCTAGAGATTTTCTTCAATTGCTTCCCCTTTGAAATAATTGACACAAAAGAAGGCCAAATTTGTTTGGACCGATGAATGTGGAAAGAATTTTCAAAATTTTAAAGACAAGCTTATATCCGCTCCTATTTTGGCTCTACTGGAAGGGTTAGAAGGCTTTATGGTATATTGTGATGCTTCAAGAAATAAATTGGGGTGTCTTTTGATGCAAAGTGGCAAAATAATAGCCTAGGCTTCTAGGAAACTAAAGGTGCATGAGCATAATTATCCTACCCATGATTGTGATCTAGCTGGCATGGTTTTTGCTTTGAAATATGGTGTCATTATTTATATGGGTTTCATGTAGATATCTTCACTGACCATAAGAGTCTCCAGTATGTGTTTAACAAAAGAAATATTAATTTGAGGCAAAGATAATGGTTGGAACTCCTTAAAGAATATGACATAAGTATGCATTATTACTCGAGCAAGATAACGTTCTTGTTGATGTAGAGTGTACATGAAGAGTATAGCTCATATAAATGATGGTAAGAAGGAATTGGCAATAGAAGTCCATTAGTTGGCTAGATTGGAGGTTAGGTAGGATGAAGTTAAAAGCAGTGGTATGGTGGTTGTTGATGGTTCCAAATATTCTTTGATAGAAAAGTTCAAATCCAAACAAGACCTTGACACCTTATTAGTAGAGTTGAAGACTTTGGTGAAAGAGGGCAAGTTGGAGGTTTTCTCCCAAGGGGGAGACAGTGTCATTAGATATCAAGGTCGGTTGAGTGTGCCTAATGTTTATGGGTTGAGGAATTTGGTGTTGGCAGAGGCACATAATTCATCCTATTCTATTCACCCTGATTCTACAAAGATATATAGAGATTTGAGGGTAGTATATTGGGTGGGTGGTATGAAGGGAATAGTGCCAAGTTTGTATCCGGTTGTCACAATTTCCAACAAGTCAAAGTAGAACATCAAAGGTCAGGTGGCCTAGTCCAAGATATAGAGATTTATACTTGGAAGTTGGAAGAAATCAAGATGGATTTTGTGATCGGCTTGTATAAGACTAAGAGGCATTTTGATTCCATATGGGTTATTGTTGATAGAATGACAAAGTCGGCTCATTTACTACAAGTTAAGATGACTGATGGTGCCGAATATTATGCTAAGTTGTACATTCATATGTTGATAGATTGCATGTGATTCCATTGGCCCATTATTTTGGATCGTGGTGCTCAATTTACTTGAAATTTTTGGAGGTCCTTCCAAAGAGACCTTGGTACTCAAATCTAGCTTAGCAAGGCCTTTCACCCACAAATGGATAGCTAATCCAAAATAACTATTCAAACTCTTGAGGATATGCTTAGGGCTTGTGTGTTGGACTTTAAAGATATTTGGGATGAGCATCTTCCACTTATTGAGTTTGTTTACAAAAATAACTATCAAGCTAGCATTGAATATCTCCCTTTGAAGCTTTATATGGTAGATTATATAGATCCCGAATTTGGTGATTTGAAGTGGAGGAGATAACTTTGTTAGGCCTGAATTCGATTATGGAAGTTTTGGAAAAGGTAAGGTTGATAAGGGAAAGGTCGGAGATAGCTCAAACTACGCAAAAGTCCTACTCCATTGTAAGGAGAATAGATCTTGAGTTTGGTGTAGATGATTAGGTATATTTAAAGACTCACCCATTGAGGGTTTTGTTCGATTTGGATGAGCAAAGTAAGCCCACGGTAAATAGGGCCATGTGGAATCTTAATGAGGATTGATAAGGTCGCCTATGATTAGACTTGCCTATATAAATGAGTATTGTTCATCCAGTTTTCCATGTAACTATGTTAAGAAAGTTTATAAGTGACTTAACCTCTATAGTGCCTTTGGAGGTTGTGGAAGTTAATTTGACTTATGAGGAAGTTTTGGTGGAAATATTGGATAGATAAGTGAAGAGGTTAAAAAAAAAGATGTGGCATCTATCAAAGTCCCTTGGAGGAATCAACAAGGCAAAGTTCCACTTGAGAAGCCGAAGATGACATGAAGAAGTGATAACCTTATCTCTTCCACTCTACACATACCTAAGATAACAAGTTAATCCTATCTATGGTGTCAAGTCTCATACTTTAGCCTCTATACATCATGTTGCATACATACATACTTATTAGTGACATTTTTGATGATTTATGAGGCATAAGTTTGAAATTTTCATGAAAATAATGTTTAAGATGCATTGAAGCATTCATGTGGGCTGAATGTTGATGATAACTCTTCTAAAGTATGTTTCCATTAAATTTGGGGACGAATGTTCCTAAGAGGAAGATATTATAACACCTCTTACGTAACTCAAAAAATGTCTGTAGTGTATTATTTTCGAATATCTTAAAACTCGTGTGTGATTTTGTAAATCCAACTTTGTATTCTTTTTCAAGGAAAAAATTGTGTAGGAAAGGGGTGGTAATCAATTTTTAGGTCACCCGTATCAAAAAATAATTTTTTGAATGATCTGGGGCTTAACTAGAAGAGTATGTGACCAGTCCATGTTGCAGCATTGGTCTCCTATAGTATAAAAATGGCCTAAACTTATTTCTAGGCCAACATAGGGGAAAATTGAACTTCCCGTGAAAATGAATTGTGCAGGAATAAGTCCAAGTCTCAGACTTGGTTTACCTAAGGTAAAAATTTTTTGAAAATTTTATGTTTCACTTGAGAGTAGTTGTGTAATAACTCAATACCTATATAGATAGAAATTCCTTATTGTTCAGCCATTTCAAGCACTAGAACTCGCAAACCATCACTCAAAATCCTCTCAAATCTTCATCAAATCCTCCAATCAATCTGAAAGATCTCAAGAACTCACTTTGAATTTCAAGAAAACAAGCAAATCCCCAAGCCTTCCTCAAGTTTCCCTTCAAGAAATCTCAAGTTTGAGGTATGTGGATCTTCATCTATGGGTCTTTTCACCGATAGAGCCTTCTCTTTTATGAATATTTCATGATTTTAAGCTTGAATAATTTATCAGTTCTTCTTGTTATGCATTATGAATGTGATTTAAGTTTGAATTCTTCAACTATTGAATTGATGCATGAATACCCATTAGGGTTTGACATTATGATGAAATTTATGACACTAAAGGTATGTACTCTATAATGCCATGAAAACTTATGAACGAACTTGTAGATTTTAGTTGGATTTTAACGATACCCAAATTGGATCTTTTACTACAGTATTGATGGGTTGATTTGAATGAATTTCAAATGAATTGATTTTACTCCTCTAATATCTTATAATCTTGAATTGCAAGATCTTAATCTTTTGTGCATATACGTACTATGTTTGACTAAAGCTATGCGACAAGTCTCTTATGTTAATGATATGATTATGGCAAATTATGCAAGATAAGAATGTTATGGTGAATTGAGGGCTAATAAGCATGCTATGAACTCATGAGAATATTGTGAATATTATGAAGGATGTCAAGCCCTATCTTTGATGCCATGAAGTTTTTTTTTTGATGAGCTACTCTTAAGATGCTACAATGAGTTATGAAATTATGTAAGATATGATTAAGTAGATGAATTGACTATTTTGTGGGATTGTTGAACTAGCACCAAGAGGACCTTATTAGTAGTCATTGTCCCTAAAGTATGTCCTACCATAGTTTTATGATATTGATTCCTTATATGGGCTTGTAACGACTGAAAAGGCTATGCCGTACGGTAAGGATATTTGTTAAACCTACCAAAAAAGGCTATCCCGTAAGATAAGGATACCTTGTGAAACCTACCAAAAAGGCCACGCCATAAGGTAAGGATGTTTAGTGAAACTTTCCAAAAAGGTCATGCCGTAAGGTTAGTGTTTTGGTCTACCTTCACAAAGTAGATCACTCCTTGTCCAGTGTGAAGTGAACATCGAGATTTCAAGTAGTATTTTGCTTGGTCTAACATGTCGGTTATGGTCCCTTCCCACCTTTGTAAAGATAAACATGTGACTTGGTTACTCTTCATGCATGTTTTGACTAAGCATTGAACATCCATACCATATTGAGCCTATATCCATTGATTATGATTATGCATATTGTTTAATTATGGCTTATACTCCTTGTTGCATTGTAACCCTCATAATTAGTATATTTCAAGTACTAACACATACTTTTTGCATACATGATCTAACTATGTAATGACCGGAGCTCCTATTCACCCTCCTCCTCATGGCTAGAGGATTGATTGAAGATTGCTATTGGTGAGTCCTTTATTTCGGGGACATCATCCACTTACTTTCATGATTTTGTTAAGGCTTGTTTATTTATGGATATTTATCTTTTATGGGTGAGCCTAGAAGATATCTTGGCCCTTATTAGAGGTCTTGTTGGATATAGATCTATGTATGAGCTTGACTCCTATTACACTTGTGTCATTATGGAAGACTTCCTTCTTATTTCCCCTTTATGTTTGTTTTACGTTGATGATAAGATGGAAGTCATAGGTCCCTTTTGCCCCCATAAAATGAGTGATACTTACCCTTCAATTAATCTTTATTTGCTATATCACCATGTTAATCATCTTCCCTGTAACATCCCCATAGCTTGAGTCCAAAATCCCACTTCTCCTAGAATTATTTGCTTGTTGTTTAATTATGCTTTCACAATTAAGGATATGCTATGTATGGTTAAGAGGCTTGTTTGGGGTCCTTTCGGTTTTTCATTCATTGTGTCACGTCTAGGACCTAGGTTTGGGTCATGATAGTAAAGACCAGAGCTCCTATTCGTCCTCCTCCTTATGGGTAGTATTTTGGATTGAAGAATTGTTATTGGTGAATCCTCCATTTTTGGGACAACAACCACTTTCTTTCTTGCTATGTTAAAGACAGTTACTTTTGAAGTTTTATCTTTGAGGGTGAGCCTAGGAGATATCTTTGTCCCTGTTCCACTCATGTTAGAGGTGTTATTGGATAGACATATATGATGTGTTGGACTACTATGATGCTTAGATATTAATCAAGACTATAGTCCTTATCCATTTATGCTGCTGAATGTGATGGCATGTGATGGAAATCCTAAGCCCCTATTTATCCCCAAAGAGTGAGTCATACTTACCCTCTCTTTTGTCCTTACTTGTTATGTGATGATGGAAATGCTTATTCCCTTAATATCCCCATAGCATGAGTCCAAAGCCCCTGTCACGACCTAAGCCTAGGGCATAGATGTGACACGGTGCAAGGGGAACCTAAAGGGACCCCAAGCAAGCCTCTTAGAGTATCATTACACATCCTTGGTCGCGGAAACACTAATCAAGCATCAAGAGATAAAAGAATGGGGAAACCGGGGCTAAGGGAAAGCACTTCCATATAACCATAATCAAGAGACAAGAGTCACCTCATTTCATAGATACATAATATGTCCAACAACCATCACTACTACATAGATAAGAGTGGGGGCCAAGACAAAGCAACCGGACTCACCCTTATAGTCAAATGGAACATAAAGAAGAGTGTCTCAATACCTAATAAGAGAGAGAGAGTAGACTACGGTCCCCGAAATTGAGGACTCACCAACTAGCTTGAGTAGCACCGAACAAGCCATGTGGAAGAGGATGATCAACTTGGGCTTTGGTTCCTACATGATGATATCATGTGGGCAAGAGTATGCATTAGTACGTCTAAATGTTCTAGGTATGTAGGATGCAATGCAACAATAGATGGGCATCATAATCAAAATGCATAATATTAAGCAATAGGCATAATATAACAATATGGAATGTTTGACCAATACTTGAGTAAAACATGCTTAAGTAACTCATGCTCATATAGGATATCATATGTGTAGAAGAGACCAAACTAGTTGTTCAAGGTAAACCCCTTGGTGGTTGTCTGATATAAACCCCTCACATGGTTGATGGTAATCACACCTTAGCAACACGGTGATGAAGTATAAACCCCTCGCATGGTTGATGAGTATAGGGCTCTTGTCCCCCCGGATCGGGTATGGTCTAATGCAACACTTTATATAGAGTATATCATATACATAATCTCATTTCATCATCATAACATCATTCATATCATATCTCATGCTTTGGGCATTAAATTCCTAAAGAAACCACATCCAAACATTAACCACTTTGAGAGTGTGTAATGATAGTATAAAATCATGAAATATAGGAATGAAATCATACAAGAAAATCCATTGTAAAATCATCAATCAACACCTTACAACACCCTCAAGACATATACATCAAAACCCCTTCTCAAATCATAAAATAGATCAAAGATGTATAGCTCAAACATAGCAAAACAGTCACAACTTTACATAGCTTTAACATAATGTGCAGTGAATTTCATAATAATCAAGACCCATTTGTAAACAACTTTAAATCATGTAATTTATGTAAAAGGAGGCTTTGGTATCATGGGTAAAAGGAACCCATGAAAGAAACCCACATACCTTGACCTTGATGATTTCTTAAAGAAACTTTAATAGAGACTTGAAGCTTGAAGGTATTCCTTAGATTCGAATGAGGGTTTGGGGACTTGAATCTTGAGAGAAATATTAGTTTAAGTGTTTGAGTGAGTATTAGGAAATGTTTTGGGTGATATGAGGGTGAAATATGACTTAGTATAGGTAAAAACACGGTTGGGAATACTTAGGCCCAAGTCTTAAAAGTCTTGGACCGAGATACCAAAACTGTGCAAAATCAACACTACTCAGCGACAGAGGCGCGTCGCAGAGCTGTCGCGGACCGCCTCTGGAAATTGAAATTTTGGAAAAATCAAATTTTGCTATGGTTGCTCCAAAATCATGGTTAGACGCCTTTCCCCCTAATTTGGACCCCCTGAACAAGAATATGAAGTCATATTTTCGAAATAACAAATTTTGAGATATATGGAATTTAAATGCTGAACATTCTGAGGCACGTTTTCGGGCACTTTTTGGGGTCATTTCAATATATCCCCTTTCGTAACATTCGTCTTTGAAGGTAAAAGAGATGTACAAGACAAGAATAATCATAAACAAACCATCCCCAACAAGAATGCAACAATACACTTTAAAATACAATTTTCAAGATCTCAACATAAGAGAAAATTCTTCATAAATTTGTCAACTTAAAGTGTAATGTATATGAATGACATGTGGCTAGAACACAAGACTTGAAATCAAATGAAGAACCTAGTAGCTATCTTAGGCTTGATTAGAGTGAAGTAGGTACGAATATCGCCCTCATAAGACCGCTTTGGCTTCCTTTGAGACACAATTGACTTGATTATCTTTCAAAAGGTCCTTAATGAACACCGCATCCTCATTAATCAACTTCTCCACTCATCCATCCAAAACCTCCACCGGGACCTTCCCCTAAGACAACTTGTCCTCTATATCACCAACAATTTCAAAGAGTGCTATAGCACTAGAGTCACTAACACATCCCCACAACCTAGAAGCATAACGAACCGGATAAACCATACCCCTACCATAGGCAATTCCCAAACTTATGCAACCTTACTAACCTCCCTTTACACTCTATAAGGACTCGTAATCCTCAACTCAATTATCAACCTTAAATACACCTAACCCACTTGGTACCATAACCACCATCTCCCCCTCAGGAGACAACTTCCACTCTATCACCTTCTCACCCAAAACTTTCATCTCTAATAAGGCGGAATCAAAGCCTTACCTAATATAAATCTCTTAACCTAAGAAGATTTAGAACCATCAAGAACACTATACTACCATTCTCAACTTCCCTCAACCTAACTTCCAACCTAACCAACCGATAGACCCCACTAGTCTCCTTTTTGCCACCATTATCCACATATGCTAGGCTACCCATAGGCACCCTATTTAGAGAACCAACCACAACATTAGCCTTACCAGGGAAATAATGCACACTCTTCTCATGATTATTAAGGAGTCTTAACCACTTTCTTGTTGCCCACAATTCACGCTTATCATATTTAGCAAAGAACCTCTCATCCTCCAAGACTCGCAACGCTACCCACAAATGATTCACAAGCTCTAAGCAAATCAAAACCTCATCGCTAGAGACCATCACATACATACCAAGGTAGGGTTTTAAGACCCCATTCATGAAACCCAATAGACACAACCAGTTCACAAGCCCACCAAATAACTCCACCAACTACTAAAATGCTCATTTCTAGTTCAATAGGACACTTAGGGTCACTATCTACCCTAATCCATACTTGGGATCAAAACTCGAACCAAAGATCAATCTTAGAGTAGTGACTAACACATTATAGTTGACCAAATAGATCCACCATCCTTAGCCATCATATTATAACCTTACGGGTTTTTACACTCATTATAAATATGCTATACAAGTAGCCCAAACTACCCCAATACCCACAACACAACAAGCTAAGTCATCATCCCACAAGAATACTTATAATATGCATGTATATACTTTCAAAGAGGCAATAGTCATTTTTCAAATCATTTCAATGCACAATTGGGCTTAAAAGCCAAACACCATTCATAATAATTCATACTTAGGCTCAAATGCCAA
>JAABOM020000001.1:7214424-7227091 GCA_011800125.2 Solanum clarkiae
AATAACTTAGACATATAAATTAACTTATATAATCAATTTATATTGAAGATGAATTAAAATAAATTAATTCTAATTTAATTTAATTTAGAAACCAAATTTTAGTGTAATAATTAACATTTTTTAATGTTTAACATTTTAAGTGTATTTAAGACATTTTGATAAAAAAAAAAGTGCTTAACAGCACTTTGGTACGAAACACATTAACAACTTTTTTTAGCTTAAGCACTTTTATCAAAAAACGTAACTATTTATTTTTAAAATAAGTCTCAACATTTTAAAAAGTGCTTTTGAAGAACTTTTTAAAAACCATTTTTTCAGCTAATCCAAATGGGTTCTTAGTTTTGTTTCCATTTTGTCTTTTTTTTTTTTTTTGGTTGCTTGATATTTATATTGAGTTTAACAAATTTTTAAATTTGCATTAAAAAGTTTCATATTAAAAGTAAAATATTTTTAGTAATTGCGTCTTTATATTTCAAATTCAAACTTAAGATTTTTTAACAAAACTAAATGTATATTTATTACTCGCCACAATTTTTATTGGTTTTTTTTCCCTTTTTGTCTATTGTTGTTTCTCGCTCAATATTTGTGTTGGATTTAATAAAATTTAAAATCTTATATCAAAAGTTTTTATATTACAGGTAAACCACTTTTACTAATTGTGATTTTATATTGAAAATTCAAACTTAAAATCTCTAACTAAACATGTGTGTATTTATCATTCCTCCGCAATTTTTATTGGTTTTGTTTCCCTTTTTGTCACCATCTTATTTCGTAGTTTAAAATTAGTTCATGTATTTACGTTGTTGCCTTTTTAACCCCCTCTTTTATTTTCTCTTCTTTGTTGTTGTAAACAATTAAAATAGAATATAATGTAATTGCCTATATCATACATATCCCATAAATACATCAGAAATTCTTTACAATTAAATTAAAACCTTTAAATGGTAATAAATTAACGCTAGCATTTAATAATTAATAGAAAAAAAAATTGAGTTACAAGAGTTTATTAAGTGTTTTCATTAATATATGTTTCTCCGTTATATGTGGAAATTTTAGTACTTTTCACTTATTTTCCTTTTTTTCGTCTTCCTTTTAATTTTAATCCTTTTTTTTAATTTATTTTTGTTTAGCAATTCTAGCTTCTTTTTGTTTTAATCACATTCAATGACTATTCTTTGCCATCTTTCTTTCAAGAATTTGCTTTGACTAACTCTAGAAATTTTATAGTTAAGTGTCATAGCTAGTGAAAAAAAGATTTTGAGTCTTTGTACCAATTGTCAACTTTGATCATAAATATAATCTTATCCAACTTGTAAATAAAAATCTCTGAGATTGTGAGATTACATGAATTTTCAAAGAGTACTTTGAGTATTTATACCAAAATTTATCACTAGTTCCTTACTAATTTTGGAGTGAAAAATCAAAGAGAAAAGAAGCGTTTTTTTCTTGTTCGAACAAAGATGAAAATGTCACCTTTTTCACTTGATTTCTTCTCAACAAAAAAATCAAATCTCCAGAGTTTCCTTCAATCGGTGACTCCCATTGTTCCTTCAAAACCTCTGCCAAAGGTAACAATCTTTTTTCTTCATTAAACTCCGTCATCCTCAATTTTTGCTTGTTTGTTTGTTTTGAGTGGATTTTGAAGGCACTGTATCCTTAAAGAACTTTTAATTTGTCTAGAATTCAGAATTCTACTCGTTTTACATATATTTTATTTATATAGAGTTGCCAAATTTAGTTGAATCTTGATTTTTTTTAGTTAGTTTCGTTTATTTCTCCTGTGTCTGGTGAAATTTTCAATGCTACAATCTCTAGCCAACATCATGTTTCTTATCAAAAAAACATCAACATTATTTTATTTCTAAATCTGCATGATTGTTGCAGATTATTTTTTTTTTCCTATTACAGCCATAGTCTCTTGATGTATTAAAAATTTTCCAAAAATGATTCCCTCTTTATTTTATTTGTTTGAGGAGAAGAATAATAGGCTGAGATGTGACAATTTGAGCATGTGACCTTTTCTTTATTAAAAAAACAAAAGGTCTTATTAAATTGTATTACATTCCTTTTAATTAGCAGCGGCGGAGCCATCCTTGGCATGAATATTTTTCCGATTGCTCGTTAGTTTCAATGATTATTTCTTTCTAATTTCTTCATTATATCCCTTATTTGCCTTTTTATTTTTATTAAGTTTTGTTTGACTGTTTTAATTAATATTGTAGGGTAACATGGATGATCAAATTAACATGTGGAATCCAAGTGGTGATGAATATTTCACACTTGGTGATTTGTGGGATTGTTATGAAGAGTGGAGTTCATATGGTGTTGGTGCTCCTATTTGTCTCAAAGATGATGAAAATGTTATTCAATATTATGCTCCTTACTTATCAGCAATCCAAATTTACACAATCAAATCACCTTCCTTCCTAATGAGGTACGAATGTAAATACATTTATTTATTTTTCCCTAAAGTAATTTAAATTTATATTATCAAGTTACTTTCCTCCCCAATAAGGTATGAATGAAAATACATTTATTTTAATTACCTGATTTGTTAAGCTTTTTATTTAATATTTATGTTGTCTTATTTATTAAGCAAAAATGTTAGGAAGATCCCTCTACTAATTTCAATGTGTCTCTCTATTTGATAGAGTTTCATCCAAACACTTGAACCTATTCAAAATTAATATTTTGAACATCTCTCACCATTGACTTGACTTATATGGCATTTATTTTACTAAGTAGGATAAAGTGTGTGATTGCATATTATTATAAGGTACTGGTGGAAACAGTACATTATTAAAAATATTAAATAATAATAATAATAATAATAAAGAGAATTAATAATAATAGTAATAATGAAAAAGAATTAAGACGAATCTCTACTTTCTTCTTCTCTTTCCCCTCTTATCTTTTTGGGGATCTTACATATCTGCTGCACAAAAGAATTCGGAAGATGGAATTCAACCTTAGTCTTTTCCTATTTCTCCTTAGCCTAAGTTTCTCAAAAGTTGTACGTATTTTGAGAGAAATTGCACCTAAATAACTGATATAGAGCGAATTTTCATTCCAAAATGACATGGGTTAAGTCTAGAAACTAAAAATTGAAAATCAGATACTATGATTAAGTCCACAAAGTGGACTAGTTCCATTTCAATTCATTTTATCAAAAAAATTTCAGGGTGAAAATTAAACTATGATAGGACAGGTCTTTGGTGCCCTGTCGCGTACTCTTCTAATTAAGCAACTTAATTTGCTACGAAAAATTACCTTTTGAATCTCTTGGTAAAGTTTTTTTACCTAAGCTATTTTTATACATATTTTTGAACTCCTTTTGATTTTCCGGTCCGATCTTAGTTTGAAAGCTTGGAGTGCTACAATATCTTTCTCTTGGGATCATTCATCCTTGAATAATAAGGATACGACAGGTTTATTCAAAGCACAAATTTTACATAAGATCTCAATTATGAAAAATTTCTCGGACAAAAACGAATGTCGATCTCAAGGATGAGAGTGAGAAATTTTACCTTCAAGATCTTCATTAGGGGAAACGAACAAGTACGGGATTTTAGCTTTCATATCTTCCTCAGCTTCCCATATGGTTTCCTCAACAAATTGATTTCTCGACAAAACTTTAACTGAAGCAATCTTCTTGGTCTTTAATTTGCAAAGTAGCCGATAAAAATTTAGACCAAAATCTCCTGGTAAGACAAATTATCTTTAATACCAACAATCTCGATAGGAACAACTATCCCAACAATCCCAAAAATTTCGATAGGAACAACTAGAGAAGGATCTCCCAAGCACTTCATAAACATCGAAATGCGAAATACCGGATGGATAACAACTAACTCTGAAGGTAACTCTGACTCATAGACTACATTATCAATCCTCCTTATAATCAAATAAGGACCGATGTATCAAGGACTCATCTTTTCCTTTTTTCTGAATCTCCTAACACCTTTCATGGGTGATACCCTTAACTACACCCAAGCATTTACTTAAAACTCCAAGTCTCTCCTCCTATCATATGTGTATGACTTCTAACGACTTTGACAAATTCTCAATTTCTCTTGAATAATTTTCACCTTCTTTAAAGCTTAATGTGCCAAGTTAGGCCCTATCAGCCTAACTTTGCCAACTTCAAACCAACACTAATCAGTGATCTACATCTCCTCCCATAAAGAGCTTTATATAGAGACATCTGTATGCTAGCATGGACACTATTATTATAGACAAACTCAATAAATGGCAAATGATTGTCCCAATTACCTTCGAAGTCTATAACACATGCCCTCAACATGTCCTCAAGAGTCTGAATCATTTGTTCTATGTGTCTATCCATCTAAGGGTGAAAAGTTGTACTAAGGTTCACCTTTGTACAAGCCCTTCCTGAAAGGACTTTCAAAATTGTACGACAAATTGAGCTCATCTATCTGAAATGATAGACAAAGAAACACCATGCAATCTAATAATCTTCCGATGTATAGGCACAACACAAGGCCTTTGATGTTCTACTTTGACTTGCCGACAATTCGGGCATCTAGACACAAACTCTACAATGTTCCTCTTCATACCATTCCACCAATAGACCTCCCATAAATTTTGATACATCTTTTCTAAACCTGATTGAATGGAGTATCTTGTATTATGGATCTCAGCCAAAATCATATCCTAAAGGTATTTTGACACTCAGACACACAACCTGCCTTGATACCTTAATATCCCATCCTCTTTTTGCATAAATTAATATTTTCTATTTATGAACATTTTTTTCAATTGGAGAAGGATGAGATTTTAATCCTGCTTTTCCTTCACCTCTGCCACTAATGAAGACTCAGTCCTATTTTGAACAACTACACCTCACTCATCTATATCAACAAGGAGAAACCCTTAAAATGCAAGCCTATCTACCTCTTTAGCGAACTCTTTCTTCCCTTCCTCAATATGGGCAGTGCTTCCCATGGATAACTTTGCTAAAAGCATCAACAATAATGTTAGCTTTCCCTGGATGATAGAGGATGCTTGTTTCATAGTCTTTGAGTAATTCCAACCATCTCCTCTACCTCAGGTTTAACTCTTTTTTACTAAATATATACTGTAAGCCCTTGTGATCATGAACATATCCACATACCCGTCGTAGAGGTGATGTTGCCAAATTGTAAGAGCAAATACCACAAATGTTAACTCAAGATCGTGGGTTAGGTAATTTCTCTCATAGGTCTTACGCTGTTTGGAGGCACACAATATCACTTCTGCATTAATACACATCTAGGTCTAACTCTAGATGCACCACAATAAACAACAAAGCCATCTGTTCCCTTAAGTAGAGACAACACGGGGTTGTGGTCAGTTTGGTTTTCAAATCCTAAAACCTATTCTCATAGGCATCAGACTACTAGAGTTTAGACTTCTACTAGGTAGCTTAGTTAGTAGAGCTAAGATAGATGAGAACCTTTTTACAAAGCACTTGTATATCTTGTCAAACCCAAAAAATTTCTTATCTCTTTTGGGTAGGTGGTTCTTGCCTAGTTCTTCACTTCCTCTAACTTTTGAGAGTCTACTTAAATACCTCTCTAGATATATTATGGCCTAGGAATGCCACAGATGCTAACCAAAGCGCATATTTGGAAAATGTAAAATACAACTTCTGGCCCTTAAAAGTCTTAAGGAATAATTTTGAGATGATTAGCATGCTCCTCCTCATTTCCAGAGTAGATCAGAATGTCATCGATGAACACAATGACAAACATATCTAGGTATTTCTTTAGCACTCTGTTCATAAGGTCCATGAAAGCTGCAAGATGTTAGTCAATCCAAAAGACATGACGAGTAATTTATAATGGCCATAGCAGGTTCTAAAAGTTGTTTTTCGGATGTCACTTTCTCTAACTTTCAATAGATAGTACCCAAATATGAGATCTATCTTAGAGAAATAAGTGGCACCCTAGAGCTAGTTAAACAAGTCATCAATTCTGGGAAGAGGATATTTGTTCTTTATGGTGACCTTATTTAACTAATGGTAATTGATGTACATTCTTAGAAAACCATCTTCTTTCGCACGAATAACAACAGAGTGTCCTAAATGAGACACCCGGTCCAATAAATCCTTTATCTAGGAGGTCCTTCAACTGCTTTTTTAATTCTTTTAGCTTTGTTGGGTCCATTCTATATGGAAAAATTGATATGAGCTAGGTATTTGGAAGGACATTTATCCCAAAGGCTATCTTCCTATTAGAAGGGACTCTAGGTAGATCATTAGGAAAGACTACAGAAAACTCATTTACAATCAAAACATATTGAAAGGCTGGTGTCTCAATGCTGAAATCTTTAACTTTGGCTATATGATAGGCACACCCCTTGGGAATTAGTTTTTTGGTCTTAAGGTAAGAAATTAATCGACTCTTAGGCACGGCTAAACTACCCCTCCATTCTAAGACTGGCGTCTTTGGAAATTGAAACTTGAGAACTCTAGTTCTATAGTCAATAAAGGTATAACAAGTATAAAGTTGGTACATACCCAAAATGACGTCAAAATATATCATATCTAACTACAAGATCAACTAAAGTGTCTTTATGGTATATTGACATTGGACAATTCCTATAAACTCTTTGGACAATAATGGATTCACTGTAGAAACACCGGAGGGCTCAAGAAGACTCTCAGAGCTTATTTTAAATCTCATGGCTATATAGAGAGTTACAAAGGATAGGGTAGCAACCAAGTCAAGCAATGCATAAATATAATGAGTAAAGACTTTAAACATACCAGTGGAAACATCTTTTGATTTCTCCTGATCCATGTCATACAGGCAATTGGCATACCCGTTTGTCCTTGAAGCAGCACCATTGTGATCTATTTTACTTGTTGGAGCTTATGAAAATGATTAGGCCTTGCTATCCCCATAGTTCTGCTTCCCCATTCGGAACTCCTTAAAGAAATAACCCATCTATCTATACCTGAAGAATCCATTAGTACCAGTAAGGAACTCTTCTTGATGAGACCTACCATACTTGCCACACAAAGGATGGAAAGAAAGCTCTTGAGTCGCACTCCCCTATGACTGGGAACCCTTAGCTTTGAAATTATATGACCTCTATTCATTCTTGATTCTTAGTACAGGTGCACTAGCAGATGAGAGTGCTGGTCTAGATGACCTTGCTTGGAAAGATGATTAGCTCCCACTTCTAGCCTTTTTTTTGTTGATCTCTTGGCTGGGTGTCTTGGCCCTGTTGTTTCAAAACTCGTTCTTATCCTTCAATTTTTCTTTCTCTACCTGTTGCACACAAGTCATTAGTCTAGCCATGTCTACATTTCCAATCAGCATAGCTACCATGCCCTCCTTACTAGTGAATTGGGAAAGCCCAGACGTGAATATACTCATCCTGTTTGTTTCTCATATTAGCTACCATGTCCAGAGTATAATGGAATAATTGAGTGAACTTGAGATTGTATTCTTACACACTCATATATTCCACCTTTAGATTCAGAAATTCCCTTATCCTAGCTTTCCTCAACTCTCGCGGGAAGAATGCCCCAAGAAGGCCTCCTCAAACATATCCCATCTCAAAAATGGTGCACCATCTCCCCTAGTTTTTCTCCATTGGTCAAACCATAACCTTGCCACACCCTTCGGATGATAAGTACCTAATCTACATGCTCAGCATCAACGATGTGCATAACCTAGAACACCTTCTGAAGCTCATCTACAAAACTCTCTAGATCTTCATTATGTGTTGACCCTGTACACTTAGGTGCATTCATCCTCAGGAACTCGCAAATCCTTGAAGTATCTAGAGCATCCTACTGAACTGCTCCTTGTCAACCTCCACGTGTTTTAATTTCCGGGGATAATGTTTGGATGGCCTGTCAAAGCTCCAAATTTGAAATGTCCTTTTGTGGTGGCTACTTAGCAGACATAGCTAGACCTTTGACCCCTCAGGAACTCACAATTCAGGTAGGTTCTTATCTATCTAGCAAGGCATCTTTTACCCCTAGCTTGTGTAGGATGTTCGATGGTTCATCTAGAAGACATGATCTGAAAACCAACACATGAATGCACGAGTTAGAAGAGATCATATAGAGTAAAACTTTGAAGCACAAAATAGAATATGAAAAAATAGTCGATAGTTCCTAATGTCATGTAGCCTCCCTATTATGGATGTGACATATTTCATACCAATAATAAGGACTCTACTAGACACACTTCATAGATACCCTAGGATACTTGAACTCTAGGTTCTGATACCAAGTTTGTGATGTCTCGAGTCTACACCCTGAAAGTGGTCGGCACTCAAAAATCATTTCTTGCCCCAAGCGAATCACTTAGTCTTGCTATGTTACTTAGCGGAAGAGTCACTTAGCCTTGCTATGTTACTTAGTGAAAGATTCTCTTAGCCTTGCTATGTTACTTAGCAGAAGATTCAAACAATAAGGAATGGGATAGAATTAGGTACAATATCTATAACACTGCTACTTAAATAATAATAAGCAAACAAAAGTTGTTTTGAAGATAATCTGAAAGAGATAAACTGTAATGTTGTTCAACTAGCGCATGAAGCCTCTCTGAAACAAACACCATGATAGGCCCACGACAACCTCAACCTAAATGAACAACAACTTAAGAAATAAAGACATAAGGTGTCTCGAACTGCAAGGAGGTCTCACCAAGGGCTAAGTAAGAAAGCTAGATCTTCAACGGTGTGCCTACTGAGGATCTCTATCACTTGTGTCTGCATCATAAAAGGATGCAGATCAAAACAATATTTGTACATAGAATATACGAGTATGTAAAATGGCCAAAAATAAACTCAGGATAAGATGCTCAACTCAAAGTCTTAACTCAGGGATAACTCAGTAACAGAAGTAATGCAATGTAAATGAAATATCTAGTTAAATGCATAAATAAATGTAACTCAATATATGAAAATAATATACTTTAATTTAAGGAGTTTTTCTAATCGACAACCATCACTATGAGATTTGACAATGCAATGTTTTGTCTACATTGCCAGAGACATTCATTACCATACTAGGGTAAGGGATGAACTTAACTTATGAGGATCCATCTAATAGGCTTTATCAAAGGCAAGTCAGGTGTTGTACAAGCTTGATACGAATCTATCCTATGTCGGCTACGTAGTTGTGAGTTTCAGTTGTTATTGCTCATACTTATATCGGCGCTCAATACCACTTCAAAAATATTATTTATATGCTCATAACTTTCATAGTGTAATTATCGAATTAGCTCTCTTAATGCTTTGAAAATTCAATTCAACTTTAACTTTCTCAACTTGTCATGTCTCTTTAAAATGATAATCTCATTCAATGAAAGTGCATGAAATATCTTTGTACTTCTCAACTCAATTTTCAAGATAGTATTTAACGAATACCACAGTTTACTTTAAAGAGGATAACTTATGTATGAAATTCAAGGGAATTTACTCAAGACAAGAAAGAACTTTAAAATCATCTCATGCTTTAACTGGGTGGGATTATAGGAATCAAGGATTACTAAAATGGATTAATTCATCTTTATAGGGGTCTTACATACCTATAGCACGAAGATTCTTGAGGAATTTGGAAGATGCAATTCAACCCTAGCCTTTCCCGATTTCTCCTTGCCTAAGTTTCTCAGAAGTTGTTAGTATTTTGAGAAAAATTGTGGGTAGGTAACTGATATAGAGTGGATTTTCATTCCAAAATAACGTGGGTTATATCTAGGAAGAGTAGAGAAAAGATGAAAATGCCCTTACTAAAAACTGAAAATTGGGTACTGTGATGAAGCAAGCAAGACGCAAACTTATTCCATCTCAATTCATTTTTTGTCATAAAATTTTTAGGGTGAAAATTAAACTATAGTGGGCAAGTCCGCTTAAACAATTTTGCCATGAAAAATTATTTTTCAAATTCCTTGGCCAAAAATTCCATCTAAGCTATTTTTGTACATATTTTTGAATTCGTTTTATTTTTCCGGTCCAATCTTTACTAGATAGCTTGGGGTGTTACATACCCCTCCGCCCACCTTCCTTCTTGCCTTGGTCTTCAAATAGGAATAATTATGGGAGTTTTCTTCATCTCCTCTTTCAGTTCGCTTTTTTCTTTACTAACGTAAAAATATAGTAAGAACTTTTGACACATAGAATATAAAAAAATATGGCAAAAATAATGTGGATCAGAGATGTTATTTATGTCAAGTAAGTGAAAAACATATATGATTGGAGGTGTCCAAATTCAACGTCTTAATATCTAGATAAAATTTCATAATATACAGAAATCAAGATGACAAATTGAAATAAATGCAAGAGTCTCTAGGGTTATTTCGCCTACTTATTATGCTGTTAATTTTGCTTACCTCTATCCTTATTTAAATAGGATTTTGTTTGTCTAGTCACACTTGTAGAACAAATGGGATACACAGAGATATAATTAACCAAAAGAGTGAACTTGGAATTGGTTTAGTGATCCTGTTGATGAAACTTAGAATGAAGATATTTTTTAAAATCTTATCTTGGTCAATAAAATTCCTAACAATAAATAAGGAAGTACCTACTACAATTTAAAAGAAAGTAATCAAAATCCTACCTTGAAACCATGCCAAAAAACTAGCTATTAGAAACTAAAAATTGTATAGAATAAAATTTGATAGGAACAAGTACTTTTAGTAGTGTTGATTTATATATTCACTTGTTGGAGATATGTGAGAACTTGATTCTTGATACTTGGAGCTTTACTCTTAACATATGAACGCCACTCATACATAGTTTGATAATCTTCAAAACGTCAATATAGTTGATAGACATTAACTACTTCCAGATTGTGCAAGTAGCTAGATTAATTTGCACGAGTAAACAAAAGTTGTTATTTTACTTGATCAGCTACATGACTGACCTTTTATTCATTGTAGTCTATTAGATGGCTAGGTTTGAGAATCTCGTGTCTCTTCAACTAACTATTCTTCCATATGTCTCTTATCAAAAATATTCTTCAATTTTCGCATAATGACCAGGTTCTTCAGATACATCTTTTCTTTCAAGTGACTATTAAAATATATCAGTACATTTGATTAATCTGAAACTGAAACTAAATCATAGATATCTTAAATAGAACAACTTTTAAAAGTTTCTCCTTTTCACATTTTTCATCAAAATTAACCATTAATGCCGATACATCCTCAGAATTTGATTCTTCTATTGCTACTACAAATTGATTTCTATCCTCTATGATATCATCATTTACAAAATATATAGACTGATTCATGTATACATATATGTGTGCGATTTGATTGATATTATGTACAAAGGTAACCAAAAAGTAACGTTGATGTCATGTAACACACACTAACATTTTCATTAGTATAAATTTAGTAGAAATGTACCTGTTTAAACAGATGTTTGAAATAGCTGATGATCCCTTTTATGTGTTTTTATAGAAACTCATCTTCTGGGGATCATGAGGTGGATTTCGAGATGGAATTTTGGAGCGATATAAGTGACAATAGCGAGAAGTTGTCGAGATCTATAAGTAACAACTCTGTTTCTGCAGATTCTTGTTTTGAGTCGGAGGCTTCAAGAGATCGCCTTGGCTATCTCTATTTTCAGTATTCTGAGACGTGTTCGCCTTTCTGGAGAATCCCCTTTTCAGACAAGGTACACACCTTTAACTGTTGCTCTAATTACTCTTACAATTTCATATTTAATTATAAAATTTATTATTTTTGGCATTGCCTAATTAATTCGTTACAAGCTACTTTCAATCCAATATTTGACAAAACAGTCAAGATCACGAAGCTTTAAATTTCACATGTCAAATTTAAGGATGATATCATGAAATTTCACTTTTTGAATTTGAAACTTGGCGACAGAACTAATTTTCAATTATACAAATTAAAAAGTGCTTATCTAAGAATTTCCCTCAGTTATTTTATCGCAAGTATTATTATTTTTCGGAAAAAAACACCTTTAGACTTTCCCCCGTCATCATTGTTACTAACTGAGGGATAGAGATACTGGCAGTGGAACAAGAAGTGGAGGGAAGGTATATTAAAAGATTCAAATTTGACCCTTTTTTCCTTAAAAGATGGTACAATTTATCTAACTTTTAAGGGGAATGAAAACTCAGAACTACAAAATTATCTACATTTTTCTGTTAACAATATATATTTTATTAGTAACTAGAAAATACATAGAATTACAGGTCTAAGTAGTATCAAATTAACTGCTCTCAATTTTCTGACTAATGCATTTTCTAATATCGTTATTGATTTTGTCCATGAGAAATTTCTATTGATTTGCTTAATGGCCTTTAGGAATTAGAAAAGTATGTGCCCAATAAACTTGTCTATGAAACAGGACTAACTTTATTAGTTGTAACCCTTAGTTATATTACAATGAAAGGCAAGTAGTGATTTACACTCAATTTCGTTGATGTCATAGGGACCCCTAAGTATATGAAAGGAATACACCCTCAATAAATTTCAGTTCATACAGTCTACTACAGTTATTGTTGGGACCGCGTGCACCCGCACCCCCAATCCCGCATTAGTATGATATTGTCCGCTTTGGGCCAAGCTCTCACGGATTTATTTTTGGGCATCTCTCAAAAGGCCTCATACTAATGGGATTGGGTTCACCTATTTAAGTTGGTCATTTTGACCTTCCACCTCCA
>JAABOM020000001.1:7240043-7292138 GCA_011800125.2 Solanum clarkiae
TATATAATGAATCTAACGACACTAAAATCAATTAATTTGAGTGAAAAGGGTAAAACGGTCCAAAAATTTTATCGCCAAAAATATATCATCGGAATTTGGAAATTTATACATAAAAATATTCCCCAAGTGATAAGGAATTCAATGGCAAAAACCAATTCAAAAATGGAGCTAATATGAGGAAGAAATCACATGTTAAATTCTTCGAAATATATTAAAAACGCAACAGCAAGATCACAAATTTTTACCTCAAATGACACACCAAAATCAATTTATGAAACTCCCACAGTGTTCTTCTTGGAAAAATATACAGTTTAGCTTTTTGAATCGCTCAATTCCGATCAACATTGAAAGAGAAATCGTTGGTTGTCGTCGCCTTCGGTTTCTAGGTTTTCTTTTCATTCTTTCTTCTTATCTCTTCTTCTTCTTCTTCTTCTTCTTTTTTCTCTTTTATTTTTCAAATTATATTGACAGAATTAAAGCCTAATAACAAATTTTACTATATATACTAAGTGGTATAGGATATTTAATAAGTTATCAATTTAGTCCCCCAATTAAACTAACTATCTAAATTTGTCTGTAATTTAAATAATTATAGCTATTGAATAGTTTGAAATACCTATTTAAAATTTATAAGAGGGACATTATAGGAAAGTAAAAGAACAAATTCTCTAGATGATCTAACGGGCCATTACAATAGTACCCCCCTCAAAGTGGCCATAGTATATGCCCCTCAACATGGTAGATGGGCATAGCACCCCCTATCGAAGTGGTCAAGGTATATACCCTTCAACATGGTAGATGGACATAGCACCCCCCCCATTAAAGTAGTTGAGGCATATCACCCCTTCAACAATGTGTGGTCAACTTGCAACACTATAGATACTTTTCATGAATTCAATACATACATACAATCCCTTATTCATCATATAGTCACTTGATTCACAACTCATGCAATAGATCATCAATAGCTCAAGAATCCTTTTCAAGACATTTTATTAAACATGCGGTGGGTGCGCAATGCTAGTTCAAAATCATGCAATTCAAGAGTGAATTAATATGAGAAAACTTAATGTAAATTAAACCACCAACACATAGTAAAGCCCTTATGTAAGATACCTTGAAATCCATCATTACATCTCATAATAGATCATAGTTTCATAGCCCAAATCATGCATAGTTACAATAGACAACCATCTCATAGTATAAGCTTGAAATAGGTAGACATGTGTTTCCAATAAATATTTCATAAAACCCCAACATAATTTGTAATCATAATTCATAATAAGTAATACCGTAAGTAATACATCTTGAAAACATGCAAGTTTCATCAACAAGGAATGTTGGGCACTATGGGTGAAAGGACTCAATGGTTGAAACCCACATACCTTAAATTTTGAGATTTCCTTGATGTAGTCTTGAATGAGAATTTGAAGCTTCAATGAAGTTCTTGAGATTCAGAATTAAGCTTGGGACACTTGAATTTAGATGAAATATTTGGTTAAGTGTTAGAGAGGGTTTTAAGAGTGTTTTGAATGTTATAGAGTTGAAAATGGCCAAGTATAGGTGTTTTTACACATAAGAGGACTTGGGGCCAAGACCCCGATTCCTTAGGATAAAACAAGAAAAAAATAAGGAAGTCACAACACTGCTCCGCGGCTGTTCCGGAGCACGAAGGCAACGGGGATGCACACTGGAAATTGAAAAGTTGGCGAAAATGAAATTTCACTACGGGTCCTCTAAAATTAGGGTTATACCCATTTCCTACTCTTTTTCCTCTAATCAAGAATATGAAGTCAAATTTTTGATATGATGCACGAATTTTGAGATATATAGAAATTACAATTGTAGGCATTTTCGTAGTACATTTTTGGGGCGTTTCAATATTTTTTCCTTGGGAACATTCATTCCTGAATGTCAAAGAAATGTACATAAGAGACGTAATCATGAAGATTTCATCCCAACATGAATGTAACAATTACACTTAAACATCATTTTCAAAAATCTCAATATGAATGTCAAAAATAATTATAAACTTGTCAACATAAACATGAATGCATGAAAATGTCATAACGTCTCAAATTTAAGACTTGAAATCATGTAGGGGACTTGAATTATTACCTTAGGCTTGAGTAGAGTGGAAGAGATATGGATATCATTTTCTCATGTACGCCTCGGATTCCCATGTGGCACTTTCAACTTGTTGGTTTATCCAAAGAATCTTGACGGAAGCTACATCCTTGTTCCTCAACCTCTTCACTTCTTTATTTAAAATTTCTACCGAAACTTCCTTATAAGTCAAATTATCTTCCACCACAACCATAATATCAAAAGTTACAACAGTACCTGGGTCACCCACACACTTTCTCAAAATAGCCACATGGAAAATCGAATGAATCATGTTCATATCAATGGGCAACTCCAACTCATAGACCACTTTACCAATCCTCATCAACACCCTATAAGGACCTACAAACTTTGGACTCAATTTACCCTTCTTGCCAAATCGAACTACACCCTTCATGGGTGAGACTTTCAAATAGACCCAATTACCAACCTTAAATTCAAGATACAATAAAAATCATAAATAATGGTTTCTTTCTTTCAAGACCAAAAAATGACACTACCAACAATGATAAAAAATTTAGTAAAGGTATTACTTTTTCTGTACCCTTTAGATGTTATGTCCGAACAATTATATCCGACGATGATTTTGAACCAGATTTTAGATATTTAGATAGATTGTGGGTTAGTCAAGAAAATTCAATAAAAAGACAGTGGTATGTATAAAAATATTCCTTAGAGGGAAGAATAAATTTTAGAGAAAATTGGTGTAAAGATATAAAAAGACTAAGATGTAATATAGATTTCTTTGTATGGTTCGAATATACAGGTAAATTAGACGACCAACAGGAATATTAAATATGATTGTTAATAAATGGTATATTACTAATAATAAGGTAGTCGAATCCATAATTCCTCCTTTAAAAGAAATTGATTTAACCATAGATGGTAGAATAGTCACCGCTTCACCTCTTAAAATAGATATAGTAGATACTAAAGGTGATCCTACAAATAAAGAAATAAATAAAATAATACAACAAAATAATTATACAAATCAACTACTATATGTAGTTTCTAATCAAATCCTTGAAGCTGATAATAAGTCAATTATTAAGGATAAACCATGTTTCTCTTACAGTGATAAAAATAAAAAATTAGAAACCCATCAAATATTTAAGTTACCAGAATTTTCAAATGATATATATCCCAAACTTTAGGATCAACCTGAAATTATAGATGACTTTGTTGACATAATTGATAAAAAATTAAAATTCATAGATACTAACTCCGTTAATACTTTATCGAAAAATAATAATGATATTAACAAATTAAGTTCTAGTTATACTACTAAAAAAATTATTATAAGAGGCCCTCTTTTTCAGATATGCAGTATGAAGAAAAGGAGCTTTTATCTCATACTTCACACTCTGGAAGAGAAACAGCAGAATGGAATATTGATGGGCAAGCATAACATCAAATATATAATAAGTTACACGAAATTGGTATGACCATTACGACATATAAAATAAAAAATGCATCAGATAAATAAGCTGCTACGCTAATTATTGTAGGATTTACTGGTACAATAAAAATTGGTGGGATAATTACCTCACAGACGAGAATAGATAAAATGTAACTAATGCTACAACCGTTAACCAAGTTATTAAGATTGAGTCCACAGGACAAACGGTAGAAAATCAAATTTTTGAAGATGCTACTACTACACTAATTTATAGTATAGCAAAATATTTTATAGGTAAACCTCAACTTTTCCAAGATAGGAGTTTAGAAATATTATCTAATCTATCTTGTCAAAAATTAGAAGACTTGAGATGGTGTAAAGATGTTTTCCTTAATAAAGTTATGATTAAAAAGGATTGTAACCATGATTATTGGTAAGAAAAATTTATTAGTGATTTACTGACCTTATTTGTAGAAAAAGTTAGAATAAAATTAAAGGATAAGTTTGACAGTAAAATTCCCTATTATCAATTAACATATGGTGATCTTATAAGTTTTATAAATGTACAGGATTAGATTTATGTACAGATATGAAACTTAAAAATCGGTTAAAAAAGGATAGTAAAATAACACTAAAAGAATTAGAAAAACTTTGTCACAACTTTGGGTATACCAAAATATCTGCACCTTCAAAAGAATCCTCCAAAATTACTAAAAGACAAAATAAATATTACAAAAATAAAAAAAATTAAAAAATCTAAAGCATACAATAAAGATAAATTTAAATCAAATAGTAATGATAAATGTAGGAACTGTGAAAAGTTCGGACACCAAGCAAGAGATTATTGTGTACCTAATAAAAAGAAAGATAAAATAAATATGTTAGAACTAGAGGATGATGTCAAAAATAAATTATATTTAATCCTCAAAGAAAATGAAAATACCTTCTTTTCCAAAGAGAATCCTAATACTGATGATCAGACCGATGCATCATATGAGTTAGATAGTAGTAATTGTGAATGTGGTGGTAGTACAACTTGTACCTGCAGCAACCACTATGTAAATGTAATTACTAGTAATAATAAGAAAATATTTTTAGACTTAATTGATCATATAGAAGACTCAGAATATAAGAGAAAATATTTAATAGTATTAAAGATATAATTCTCGACGAACAATATAATAATTATACTGTTAAATCATTCAATATGGAAAATGTATTAGATAAATTTAAAGACCAAAATTAGAAAACCACCCTAGAAGACCTTCAAATAGAATTAGTACAAGTTAAAAAGGAAGTTAAGGAATTAAACAAAGACATATTAATCTTGAAGTAGATAAGACTTTAACTGATTTAATACATAACCAAGAATTAAAATTAAAGTTTGAAATCGGAGAAATGTCAAAAGAAACAAAAATTTCTCATGAGGAAAAATCAGGAATTAATACTATAACTAAAGCACGAAGCTACCATATACCCATTACTTTAGTTATAAATAAAAATTATACTATTCATAAAATTGCATCATTCGATACTGATGCAAACCAAAACTGCATCATTGAAGGACTTATTCCTACAAAATTCATGAAAAAAGTATGACCCGGTTATTCTCCACAACGGGAGAGCGACTACAAATAAATTATAAACTACATAAAGAACATATATGTAATGAAGGAATTTGTTTCATTAATAATTTTGTAATAACAAAACACATAAATGAAGAAATAATATTAGGCATCCCTTCTATAACCCAAATAAAATCATATACCGCAGAATTAGATGGTATCTATACCACCATATTAGAAAAAAGAATTATTTTTCTTTATCTAAATAATTTATCAAAAGAACAACGTGACCATATAAAAAATAAAGATATCTTTAGGATAAATCTACTCTCACAATAAATAAATTATTTAAAAGAAGATATAAAAATTAAAAGAATTGAATCCTCGCTAAAAATCCCGGAGGTCGAGGCTAAAGTAAAACATTTACAAGAAATTATATAATAAGAAGTTTGTTCCGATTTTCCTAATGCATTTTTGGAAAGAAAAAAATATGTTGTTGAATTACCCTATATAGAGGGATTTGATGAAAAGTTTATACCCACTAAGGCAAGACCTATTCAAATGAATGCCGAATTAGTGAAACATTACAAAAAAGAAATTAATAATTTACTACCTAAAAAAATTATTAGACCATCCAAATCACCTTGGAGTTGCTCGGCATTTTATCTTAATAATAGTGCCGAAAATGAAAGAGGTTCCCCTAGACTAGTTATTAATTACAAATCCCTTAATAAGGTATTAAAATGGATTAGGTATCCCGTACCTAATAAAAGAGATTTTCTTAAAAGAACCTATAAAGCTAATATTTATAGTAAGTTTGACATGAAATCAAGATTTTGACAATTCCAAATTGCCGAAAAGGATAAATATAAAATAGTCTTCAATGCGCTGTTTGGACAATATGAATGGAATGTAATTTCCTTTGGACTTAAAAGTTCTCCATCAGAGTTTCAAAATATCATGAATAATATATTTAATCTGTATAGTCACATCTTTATAGTTTATATAGATGATGTGTTACTATATTCTGAAAATATTGATCAACACTTTAAACATCTTCAAACTTTCTTAAAGGTTGTTAAGAAAAATGGACTAGTATCAGCACTAAAAAGATAAAATTATTTCAGACCTCTATTAGATTTCTTAGTCATGATCTATATCAAGGAACTTATAAGCCCATTTGTAGAGCCATAGAGTTCTCTTCTAAATTTCTAGATGAATTAATAGATAAAACGCAACTCCAAAGATTCTTAGGAAGTCTCAATTACGTTGCGGATTTCATTCCCAATATTAGTCTGATTTGTAAGCCTCTTTATCAACGTCTTAAAAAGAATTTTGTACCATGGGGACTACAACATATCAACTCCATCCAAAAAATTAAATCAATGATCCAGAATCTCCATGCCTCGGGATACCACATCCAAACACGCTCATGATCGTAGAAACAGAAACATTAGAAATAGGATATAGAGGTATACTTAAACAGCAGATTCCTAATGACTCCGGCAAACAACTAGTGAGATTTACCTCAGAAAATTGGAATAATATTCAGAAAAATTATAGTACTATAAAAAAGAAAATTTTAGTCATAGTACTATGTATTACTAAAATTTAGGATGATTTAGTCAACAAAGAATTTTCATTAAGAGTAGACTACAAAGCAGCCAAAGATGTTTTACAAAAAGATATTAAGAATTTAATTTTCAAACAAATATTTGCAAGATGGAAAGCTTTACTGTGTAGCTTTGATTTTCAAATAGAATTTATAAAGGGAGAAGATAATTTTCTCCTAGAGTTTTTAACACGAGAATTTTTACAGGGAAATAATGAGACAGTTATGCTTGAAAATTGACCTGTTCTTTATTTTTTCCGCGGGTATTTGTAATCACTGCCTGGGAATATGTCTATGGGAGTTTCATTTCATAACTATCTTTTGTTTGGACTGAAATATTTGGTGATGAGAGGGGTTTTGCTTAAGTGTTGGTTTATTGGATAAGTTAGTTATGAGTTCTTTTAATAACAAAGACATGCTAGGTTGAGGCAGAGCTGGAAACTCTGCTAGGACTAAATATCTATTTGTGAAATTTTTATCCCCTTCTTTAACAGGCCTTTTATTTTGTCTTATGGTTTAAAGGACTAGAGATGGATTGGATCCCAGGACGGACAGCTACAAAAAATTGGGCAGAGTAACGAGGAGGAGCAAGGACATATAAATTCTCAAAATAAAATTTATATGTTTAAAGTAAAATTGACAAGAATAAATTAAAACAGTGTAAAAATATTAAAAATTTAAAACATTAAATCAAAATAACACTAGATGAAACATACTCACAAAAGCTTCTTCATTTATTTATTGAGGGAAGTGAGAGAACATGGAAATGGAAGGTTGAGAAAGTTGGAAGAGAGAGTATGTAAGATTTCTAAGGGGCAGTATTTGCATGCCCTTTACTGATACAAGTTAAAACTCTTAAATAGGCCTCGGAAAATGCTGACTATTCCTAAGATGCATTACTTATTTACAAGTGTGCTAGCACTAATACACACTATCTGTTTTACATATAACTATAATTATTACGCATAGCTGAAATTTATTACACGTATTGATATTCGTTACACGAAGCTGGAAAATTATCTTCATAGTTGGCATGTTTATCCTTTCTCTTGTAGGGTCCACCTTTTAATTAAAGAAGATATTTTCTTCTCCACTCTGTTCACTGGTCTGTGATGATGCAATATATTTTCATTATTTTTGCAGAACTGGGATGATAAAGCCTCTTCGAGCCTCCTTTTTAATTCTTCTCTTGGAATATGGATTTCTTCCGTGAAACTGACTTTTCTTCATGCTCCTTTAGCGCCCATCCTTTAATTCTTATAGTTTTGCCCAGATATTTGATTCTTTCAAATTCATGAATATCAATGGACCAACTAATAATATAAGCGATTCTTTTTGCAAAAAAAAAGTTTACATAATTTTATATTTTCAGGCAGTGTATAAATATTCTGTTCTACCTAAAACTTTTCAAACTGCACCAGAATTGTGGTAAAAATACCTTTTTATTACCTCCAAATCGACTCCACCATTCGTAAAACCATCGGGGAATTACTGCATTTTTAATTTCCTCAAAATATTTGATAAACCACGTATGAGTATTTGGCCTTACATATATAAAGTTGTACCAGGCTGCCTTATAATCATACCAATTATAACTCTGAGATCGATGAACTTTTGATAAAAGAATGGATGTATGTAGATGATCCACAAACCATTCAAAAAGGCTCAATATTCTTTTAATTGTAAATCTTAAAAATTGCATACTGTCTGGTTCATTAATATCTGCTAATTTGTGCTCAATTTTGATGGAATCGGTAGCTATAAATATGAACTTTTCATACCTTCGGGTTATAAGTGGATCTTCTCTCTTCACATAATTTCGATTAGTGTAGCATGGTTTTAATAATTCGGGTACTCCAAATCCTTCATATTCTCTATCAAGAGCCATGACTGGTAATACCAGCAAAATTGTAAATGAAAATTCTTTTTATCTGCTGAAATGACCTATTCTTTATTTTTTCCCATGGTGTTTGGGATCACTACCTGGGAATATGTCTCTGGCGTTTTCATTTCATAACTATCTTTTGTTTAGATTGAAATATTTGCTGATGAGGAGGGGTTCTGTTTAAGTGTTGGTTTATTGGATAAGGTAGTTATGAGTTCTTTTAATAACAAAGACATGCTGGGTTGAGGCAGAGCTGAAATCTCTACTAGGACTGAATATCTATTTATGTTCTTTTTATCCCCTTCTTTGATGGTCCTTTTCATTTTGTCTTCTGGTTTAAAGAGCTGAAGTGGGAGCCTCGGGGGCCTTATTCCCGGTATTTTTGGTCTCATTATTTTTCTATAAAAATTCTCGTGTTAAAAAATTTGGGAGAGAATTATCTTCTCCCTTTATAAATTATATTTGAAAATCAAAGCTAGATAGTAGCGCTTGCCATCTGGCTAATATTTGTTTGGAAATTAAATTCTTAACATCCTTTTATAAAACATCCTTGGTTGCATTGCAGTCTACTCTTAATAAAAAAATTTGTTCATTATATAATCCTAAAATTCAGTTTTTACGATCCAATTTAGGATCATAACCGGTGCTAAGGGAAAAGATCTCAAAGTAAGCCTTACTAGAATTTTGCAGAAAATCAGGCAGAGTTTCCTGTAATTTTAGGCCTATTCAAAATTTTAACCTGTCTCGGAATCAACAATTGAACTTCAAAATATTCAAAGCAAGATACTATATAATTTTTCAGTCTATTCTCTAAGCAAAATACTAATTTATCTCCTACAACATAGAGAAATTCAAAATCTATCACACATCTAAGACAACAAAAGAGTTTTCGTGGCTCTAACAAAATGAATGACTATAGAGTGACTCTATGAATTCATTAAAAAAAAGTCCATAACAATGAATAACTTCTTTCCCACACGAACAAGTGTGAGACTCACCACGGAATCAACTTGCTACCTTTAGCCAACTAAATCCTCGCCAATATCACCTGTATTCTCTGGAAAGAAAAAAATATGGCGAGGAGTAAGACACTAGCTCAGTGAGTAATAGTAATAACTACAACTGTTTTAATAAGGGACAAGTCAGAAAATATGCTAGTATAGTTATCAATCATGTAACGAATGTTCTTTCAAAAATCAATAGTCAAAATCCATCTTGTTGTCTCATATAAGCAATTCAACTTAGCTATTCAGAAGTAAACTCGGTAAAACACTTTTATATCAAATCATATACACATATTCAGGAGGTTTTCAAGGATGAATCATGTAATCGGTAATCGGTATTTCTATCTTCTTAAAAGAATAAATAATAACTTGTAATTTTCATATCAGTAAATCCCCATTCGAGGGATATCGGTAACGGTATGCTACTTCTACCTTCCACTAGCAAGGGCTCTATCTGTAATCGGTAAATACAAGGTGCACCAGGTCTAACAAATCCGCCGTTAGCTATGAATTTCATCAAGGTCTACTTCCATTAAAACTTTTCTTTATAAACCATATAAACTTTTCCAAAGCAATAAGAAGCATGTAAATCTTGTAATCGTATCATGTCAGAACTTAATGAAAAAAACACATGTAAAAGTACTAATATCTCAAGTAAACGTCAAATTCTTTCAATAATGGTAATCATCTCAATTTTAATATACTTGTCTTATAGAATACAAATAACTATTTCGATATCATATCAAGTAAAAGGACTTGTCCCATATGAAAATTCAAATCATTTGGTAACAATTCACTTTATAAATCATATAAAAATCATGAAACTTATAAAACACAAATTGGGGTTAAGATTACTACTCACAGTACTCACGTAGAAGTGCCAAACTTGTCACCTCAAGCAATCCGTAAGATTCCCTTCGATCAATCTATATTCATATCACAGAAGCTCATGTTACTTTCTTTGTTCATACTAACTTGAGAATGCCGAACCAATTCAAGCTTCTGATTTCCTATCGAATCAATAAAATATATACATATATATACCCAGGTCAGGAAGAATTCCATCAGTGCAACAATCTATTATTTCTTGGCTATCTTAATCATCTTGTTCATATAATTCGATAAAATATTATTCTTGTTCCCTACTTACTCATCCCTAGTTACTAATTTCAGCACCCAATGTAAATTATCTAAACTAAGAACTTTAGTAAGGTTATAGAAGAAGATAACACAAGGATTTACTTTTAATTATGAGAATTTCACAATCTCTTATCTCTTTAACTCATAATTTTTCTTAAACCCTAACCCCCAAATTTATAGCCATGAATACCCATTAACTCTATCACAAAGTTTAGAAATTTACCTTCTTTTATTCTTCTTTTCTTAGTCCTAAATTAAAGATCTTAAATTTTTTTCTTCTTCTTTATTCACTGCTGCTACACACGCAGCAGCTTGCAACTCTCTCTTTTTTTGTGTGTGTTTGGTTGCTTACGGGATACAGCTTGCTGCGAATCCCAACCCTTATCCTTTAATCTCTTTTTTTTATTTGATTTTTAAAATTTTGTCCCCCTTTTTTTTAAAAGACAACTATGCCCTTCAAGGTCAAGCTTATTATATTCTCCTCACCTTAAAAAATTCGGTCCCTGAATTTAAATTAGTACATACCTTCCGTCCAAAACAAATGGGGGTATTTGACTCGCATATCATTTTCTAACTTTCAAGTAACTTCCTCAATAGTATGATTTCTCCATAAAACCTTTATGGATACAATTTCTTATGATCATAGCCTTTTTTACTAGTTCATCATTAATAGTAATTGGTTCATCATCACAGGTTAAGTCCTCACATATCTATACGTCATTGTTTTAAGCACATGAGAATAGTCTTGTATGTATTTTCTTGATATAGAGATATGGAACACTAGATGGACGAAAGACATCTCATGAAGAAGTACCAAATGATATGCCATTTCTTCTATCTGGTCAAGTATTTCATATGGTCCGATATACTTCGGGCTCAATGTACCTCTCTTTTCGAATTGCATTACACCTTTCTTAAGGAAGACTCGCAGGAAAACCTTGTCTCTAAATTTGTCTAAGCCTCTTCTCAATTTATGCACACAAGACTTTTGTTTGCTTGAGCTCTGTACAACCTCTAGCTAAATAACTACTTGTCTATAACTTTCTGAATTAAGTCTGGTCCCAATACATTAGCCTCTACAGCTTCAAATTACCCTGTACGATAATGCCATTGCCTATCGTATAAGAATTCATAGGAAGTCACAATGTTGGACTGATAGTTATTATTTTAGGCGAATTTACCTGTAGGCAGGTAGGCATCTCAACTTCCTCCAAAATCAAAATTGCAAGCCCTCAATATGTCCTCCAAGATTTGTAGTAAGTGCGACTATCCATTTGTCTATGGATAAAATGTGGTACTAATATCTACTCGCATACCTAGTTCTTCTTGGAAAGATCTCTAAAAGCGTGAAGTGAATCGTGACCATCTATTAGAATGATGAATATTGAAATTCCAAGAAGTAAAAAAAAGCCTTTTATTTCTCATAAATAGTTGAGCATATTTCACCCCTCTAAAATAGTCCTTATCAGTAAGAAGTGTGCTAATTTTTTTTTGTCGATCCACCAATTCCCATATAAAACCTCTAATGATTTGGTGGTAATCCAATTTATAAAATTTATTATAAATCCTTTTCTATTTCCATTCTAGAATTGAATCTCTTGTAGGAATTTTGTGGGTCATAAATGCCCAACATTAACCTGTTGACACATCTAACAAACTTAAAGAAAAGTTAGAATCTTTCTTCATACCTTATTATCAATACAATTTCTTTAGATCATGATACATTTTAGTGAATCCAGAACCCACAATATATTTAGAGTTACGAGTTTCTCAAAAATGAACTTCAAACACTATCTATGTTCAATTAACATGATCACTCACTTAGTCCAAAAGCAACATAGTTGTCAATATTCACATTCTTGTCTTTTCTCAGTGGAACCTCATTCTCGCATTCACATAATTTCTCATCCTTATATTAGGTGGCCTCGAAGTTTTATACCAATAAAAACTTGGTCTGAACACAATTAATAATATCTCTTAATTTTCCACACTAATTTAATGCTATATCATTGTATATGCGCACATGTTATGTCAAAAGTCTCTTTGCAAGGGATATATGTCAAATAGCTCATGGATTTCCTTCCGAATGCATCTACCTAAGCAATTTCATCTTTCAAATAATCTCAATTGTAAAATTTTACACTCATTGAGTAGTTTTCCCCATCGATATAAATTGAAAAATCAAGACTTTTGTTGGCATGACACCCCCCGACAAAGCTTGGTCTACTAGCCAAGGTAAACCAAATATGATAACATGAACTAGATGGATTCACTAGTATAGCAAAGGTAATATTTATAATCCTATGGTGGTACATAGTTTAGAGACTAAACACATTATATAAGAACCCCTTGAGTCGAGCCCGCATCTTAAGCCTCAATCGGTGCTAAATCAAATCCCACAGAATATTTAAAATGATCATAGTTTAATAATAACATGAGTAACTTACAAGAGACATGATAACATGACATGAGTAGCTCTTAAATATCCTTGACCTCTACTAGTGAGTCAAATTTGAACATGAGAGTAGATAATAATCATACATGATCCCTTGCTTTAATATGATTGGCTCACAAGAGGTAAAAATCTTGGAAAGGGGCTCAACTTGATACTTGTAAAATCATAAATACTTTTTATGAATTCAATTCATGCTCGAAATCCCTTAATCATCACGAAGTCACTTGACTTGTAAATCATCTAATAGATCATCAACAACTTGAGAATTCTTGTCATGTAATTTTATCAAACACATGGTGGGTTCATGATACTTGTTCAAAGTCATCCAATTGAAGAGTAAAACAAGATGAGTAAACTCAATGAAAATAAACCCACACATATTGTAGTAAAATCATCATTTAGGGTATCTTGAAATCTATCACAAAGGTTCATAATAGTTCATGGTTTCATATCTCAAATCAAGCATAGTCTTAATAGACCAAACCAATTCATGGAATAAGCTTGAAATAGATATTCATATATAATCAACCAATACTCAATAAAACCCCAACATAATTTAAGTTCATATTTCATAATAAAAGATACCCATAGGTAATATAACTTGAAATCATGCAGTTTTCATAAAAAGAGAAGGTGGGCTCCATGGGTAAAAGGACCCATGGATGAGGACACACATACCTTAAACCTTGAATTCCTTGAAATGAACTTGAAGGAGACTTGAAGCTTGAGATGGGTTCTTGAATTCCAAAATTAAGCTTAAAATCCTTGAATTTGAATGAGAGATTTGATAAAGTCTTGGAGAGGTTTTAGAGCAGGTTTTGTGAGCTATAGAATTGAAAAATGACTAAGTATGAGATATTTCACGTTTAAATGGGCATGGGGCTATTATCCCAATGCCCTTGGACAAAATAAGAAAACTAAGGAAAATATTACACTGGTCCGTGCCCCAGGTGTGACGCGTATCAAACTTGGATCACCAAATACACTAGTCCATGCCCCAGGCGCGTCGAGGTCTAGGCACAGACAAACACTGGAAATAAAAAAATTAGCAAAAATTATTTTAAGGTACGGGTTTTCTAAAATCTGGGTTATACCCATCTCCCACTCAATTTTTTCCTTGATCAAGAATATGAAGTTGGATTTTTAAAATCATGCATGAATTTTGAGATATATGAAAATTATGATTATGGGGCATTCCGAAGCACATGAGGGGTGTAATTTCTCCCCCTTTGGAACATTCGTCCCCGGACATCAAAGAGATATGTGTAAGAGAAGTAAATATGAAGATTTCAATCCAACATAAATGTAATAAATGCACTTAAACATCATTTTAAAAAAGTCTCAACGTGAATGTCAAAAATCACTATAAATTTGTTACCATAAACATAAATGCTTGCAAAATGACATGAGGGCAGAAACTTGAGACTTGATATCATAGATGGGACTTAATGCATTGCCTTCGGCTTGAGTAGAGTGGAAGATATATGATATCACTTTTTCGTGTCCACCTTGGCTTTCCAAAAGGAACTTTCAACTTATTGATTTCCCCAAAGGACCTTGACGGAAGCTACCTCTTTGTTTCTCAACCTTTTCACTTGTCTATCCAACATCTCCACCGAGACCTCCTCATAGGTTAAATTATTTTCCACAACACCCACAACCTGTAAGGCACTATAGCAATTGGGTCACCCACACACTTCCTCAACATGGACACATCGAAGACCGAATGAACCATATTCATCTCCATAGGCAACTCCAACTCATATGCAACCTTACCAACCCTCCTCAAAAGTCTATATGGTCCCACAAACCTCGGTCTCAATCTTCCTTTCTTGACAAACCAGACCACACCCTTTATGGGTGAGACTTTTCAAGTAAATCCAATCACCAACCTTAAACTCAAGATCTCTTTTTCTCACATCGGAGTAGGACTTTTATCCACTTTTGGCCGTCTTCAACCTCTGCCTTATCAACCTCACCTTCTCCAAGGATTCCATAACCAAATCCTTCCTAACAAAGCCATCTCCCCCACATCAAACCACCCAACAAAGGATCTACAATGCCTACCGTATAAAGCTTCAAAGGGAACCATACCGATGCTAGAGTAGTAGTTATTGTTGTAAGCTAACACAATAAGTCGATGATGTTCATCCCAACTACTCTTAAACTCCAAAACACAAGCTCTAAGTATATCCTCAAGAGTTTGGAAAGTCTTTTTGGCTTGGCCATCCGTTTAGGGATGAAATGTCGTGCTAAACTTGACCTTGGTACCAAGACCCCTTTGGAAGGATCTCCAAAAATAAGAAGTGAATTGAGCACCATGATCTGAAATGATAAACAATAATACCCCATGCAATCTAACCAACTCATGAATATACAACTTGTCATAATCTTCAGTACCATAAGTGGTTTTGACTGGTAGAAAGTGAACCGACTTTGCCATCCTATCAACAATAACCTAAATAGTATCAAAGTGTTTCCTAGCCCTTGGCAACACAACCAAATAATCAATGTTGATCTCTTCCAACTTCCAATTATGAATATCTACATCTTGAGCTAGGCCACCTGGCTTTTGATGTTTGGGTTTCACTTGTTGGTAATTGTGACAATCGGATATGAACAGGGCAATATCTCTCCTCGTACCTCCCCATCAATACACCTCCCTTATATCCCTATACATCTTTGTGGAACCAGGGTGAAAAGAATAAGATGAATTATGGGCCTCCTTTAAAATCAACTCCCTCAATTCATCAACATTAGGCACACACAACCTACCTTAGTACCTAAGAGCACTATCTCCCCCTCGGGAGAAAACCTCCACTTTCCCATCCTTCACCAAAGCCTTCAATTCTAGCATGGTGGGGTCAAGGTCTTGCTTTGACTTGACTTCCTCAATCAAAGAAGATTTGGAACCACCAACAACTACTACACCACCACTTTCAACCTTATTCAACCTAACCCCCAACCTAGCTAATCGGTTAACTTCTCTAGCCACCTTCTTCTATCAATATGAGCTAGGCTACCCATGGACACTCTACTTAGAGCAACGGCCACAACATTAGCTTTACCAAGATGTTAATATACACTCATGTCATAATCCTTAAGGAGTTCTAACTACCTCCTTTGTCTCAAGTTGAGATCTTTTTGTGTAAACATGTATTGGAGACTCTTGTGGTCGGTAAACACATCAACATAAACCCCATACAAATAGTGACACCAAAATTTTAAATCAAACACCACGGCCGCTAATTCAAGATCATGGGTGGGATAATTTCGCTCATGCACCTTAAGTTATCTATAGGCATATGCTATAATCTTACCATTTTGCATCAAAACATACCCCAAACCAATTCTCGAGTCATCACAATAAATCACAAACCCTTCTAACCCTTTCGGTAGAGCCAAGTTAGGAGCGGAGATAAGCTTGTCTTTCAAAATTTGAAACTCTTTTCATATTCATAGGTCCAAATAAATTTTGCCTTCTTTTGGATCAACTTTGTCATAGGGGAAGCGATAGAGGATAAACTGTTTACAAACCACCTGTAGTAACTCTGCAAACCCAAGAAACTCCTAATATCCATCGGACACAAGGGTCTAGGCAAATTTCTTATCACCACCATCTTCTTAGGATCCACCTTAATGCCATCACCCGACACCAGATGCCCTAGAAAAGCAACCACTTTCAACCAAAATTCACACTTTTCATATTTAGTAAACAAGCTCTCATTCCTTATGATTTGCAACACTACCCTAAAGTGATTCACATGTTCTTCCTCAATCTGGGAATACATCAATATATCATCAATAAAGACCAACATAAACATATCAAGGAAGGGTTTAAAGACCTTATTCATGATATCCATAAACGTAGCTTATGCATTATTCAAGCCAAAAGACATTACCCCAAATTCAAAGTGTTGATACCTAGTCCGACAAGCCATCCTGAGAATATCATACTCCCTCACTCTCACTTAGTGGTATTCGAATTGAAGATCAATCTTAGAAAAGTGACTAGCCCCTCAGAATATCAAAAAGGTCATCAATCCTTCGTAGAGGGAACTTTTTCTTTATAGTGACTCTATCGAGTTGACAGTAATTGATCAATATTCTAAGGAAACCAACTTTTGCCTTTACAAACAACACCAGTGCACCCCAAAGTGACTTGCTACGCCTTATGAACACCTTCTCCAACAAATCCCTCAATTGATCCTTCAACTCCTTCAACGCCGCCGGGGCCATACGTTAAGGGAGAATGGAAATGGATTGTGTATCGAGAAAGAGATCTATACCATATTTCCCTCTCGGGAGTGACACCGGGAAGCTCATCGAGAAAGACATCAAGAAACTCATTAATCACCAGAACTGACTCAATAGGAAGGAGTTTAAACTCAATGCCCCTAACGCTTACAAGATGGTAAATGTAACCCTTAGAAATCAACTTTTAGGCTTTAAGACAAGAAATGAATCTACCCTTGACCAACACATTATGGCTATCCCACTCAAGGAGGACTCATTAGGGAACTAGAACCTAACCTTGCGGGTTCTTTAATAAATGGAAGAATGATATGCATGTAACCAACTCATCCCAAGAATAATATCAAAATCCTCCATATCAAGTTCAACAAAATCACAAGGCAAGACTTTATGCAATATAGACAAGGGACAATCCCTGTAGACGCTTTTAGCAATAATGGACTCACCAACGGGGATAAACACTTCATAAGGTTCACACAACAACTAGGGAAACACATGAATCTTTTTGAGAACAAAATGACTAATTGAAACGACCACAAAAAGTGCCCAAAAATGTGCCTCAGAAGTGCTCGACATCATAATTTTCATATATCTCAAAATTCGTGCGTGATATCAAAAATCTGACTTCATATTTTTGATTAAGGGCAAAAGTTGAGTGGAGAATGGGTCTAACCCCCGATTTTAGAGCAACCATACCGAAACTTGATTTTTCTATGTTTGTGCAAAACAGAGACGATCCGCATTGGTACCACGATGTGCAACCATTGCGGACTAGTGTAAAATGGCCCTCCGCGATAGGTCCGTAATGCGGACCAGACGCGAATATGTGTATTTTTGTACCAGTGATATTTACCTCAGTCCAAGCCTTTTGGGTCTTGGGCCCAAGTATCCTCATAGGTAAAAATACCTATACTTAGCCATATTTCACCTTCATATCATTCAAGAAAAACTCCCAAAACCCTCTCAAACCCTTAGACTAACATTTCCCTCAAAATTCAAGTGTCCAAATCTCTTACAGATCTTAAGAAATTCATCAAAACTTCAAGTTTTCATTCAAATCCTCTTCAAGGATTCTCCAAAGTCAATGTATGTGGATTTCAACTGTTGGGTCCTTTCACCCATGTTGCCTAAGCTTCCTTTTTACCTAAATAGCATGATTTCAAGTTGATTTACTTATAGGTTCTTACTTATTATGAATTTGACTATGAACTATGTTGGGGTTTCATGAAATTGGGATTGATTTAGCATGTTTTGAACTATGAATCTATGACCCATTGTGGGATTTGATGAAGGATTTTGATGTCTATTGCTTGAGAGTGTTACCAAGTATTTATAAGTAGTTTTACATTGATTTTTCTTGTACGATTTCACTTTTGAATTGCATGGTTATACATAAGTACTACACACCTACCAAATGTTTGATAAAATCTCCGATTTTGATTTCTTGAGCTGTCGAAGATGTAATGCATGTCTTATGAGTTGAATGACTTTATAATAATGAAGGAAATGGTTGTATGAGTTATGTTCATGAGAAGTATCTATATTATTCTAAGATGGCCATGCCTTGGTGAGAGCATGCTACACCTTAACCACTATGATGGAAGGGATGACGTTCATTAACCAAATTGAGTGGTTGAAACCTCATTAATCAAATTGATGGGTTTGATACCTCATTAACCAAGTTGATGGGTTTGATACCTCATTAACCAAATTGAGGGGGTTGATACCTCATTAACCAAATTGAGGGGTTAATACCTCATTAAGCAAATTGAGGGGGTTGATACCTCATTAATGAAACTGAGAGGGGTAGATACCTCATTAACCGAATTGAGGGGTTGATACCTCATTAACCAAATCGAGGGGTTGACACTTCAATCACCTTAGATGTTGATGGTATATTTAATAACCAAATTAAGGGGTCGATACCTCAATCACCTAGGATGGGAAGTGGTAAACCCATTAGCTAAATCATGGCCTCTTCTTACACATATAATATGTTTTATATGAGCATCATTAATGCATGTCATATTGCTATTATGTTCATTCAATGTCTATTTATACATTTCAATTGTGTTGCCTATCTCTTGTGGAATTGCATCCTACATATTCAAACATACTAACACATATTGTATGCCTATATGATGTCACAATGGAGGAATTGGAGCTCCAATTGGTTATCATCTACCTCCGTGTGGCTAGTGATATCTATTCAAGCAAGTTGGTGAGTCCATTCCGAGGACAATGTCTATGATCTTAAGCTATGTATTGAGACTCTTTTTATTTAATGTACGTATTGACTATGAAGGTGAGCCCAATTATTTGTCTCGCCCCCAGCTCTTATCTAAGTTTAGAGGTGTTATTGGACAAGTTGTGTATTTATGCTATGAGCCTTGGCTCTCTTGTCTCTTGATGTTTTAATTATGGAAAAGTTCCCTTAGCCCCTTATCCTTGTTTTTATGTACTCTTTTTATTTTTTTAATGCTTTGTGACCAAGGATGTGTAATGATATGTAAAGAGTCTTGTTTGGGGTTCCTTCAGATTCCCCATTTGGCGTGTCATATCTAGGTCCTAGGTCCACATCATGACAAATATGGTATAGAGGACTAGGTTGTCAATGTTCTTCGGTGTCCAACAAACCGCGTTGATTAGAGTTTTATTCATAGTTGTGTTGTGCACCATAACTATGAGTTAGAGGCTATGAGATGTTTGAGGAAATGTTTCCCTTCTTCATGGCCAATGTCATGCTATAGAGTTGAGGTAAGATTTTACTCCCTAACAATTGTTCTTCACTATGTTAGATCATTCCTAACATAAGAGAAAGAAGAGCTCGCTCTCCCAAAGAACAACCGGCTCATAAAGAATTTTGAGATGCATTTACCAAGTCATTTTATACCGTGGATAATCAAATCAATCAAGGGGCCCAAGCCCCTCATGTTTCTACCCCAGTATCTTGAGTGAGGCACTTCATGAGGATGAACCCACCGGAGTTCTGTGGATCTAAGGTGGATGAGGACCCCCAAGATTTTATGGATGAGGTGTATAAAATATTGTCTATCATAGGCCTTAGGTCATAGGATAAGGCGGAGTTGGCAATGCACCAACTCAAGGGGGTGGCCCAAATATGGTTAACTCAGTGGAAGGAGGAAAAGGGGAACAACAATGTGATACTATGAAGAAGTTTAAGGCAGATTTCTCAACCGATTCTTCCCTCTTAAGCTTAGGGAGGCCAAGATGATTGAGTTCATGAATTTGAAGCAAGGGTCTATAAGTGTGATGGAGTATGCCCTCAAGTTTAACCAACTTTCAAAATATGCTTCACAATTGGTTGCCGACCCAAGATCTAGAATGAATAAGTTCATGATGGGTGTACCCAATTTAGTGAGTGAGGAGTGTCGGACCACTATGTTGATTAATGACATGGATTTATCCCGCTTGATGACCTATGCCGAACAATTAGAGGAAAAGATAAGAAAGAGAAGGGATAAAGAGGCCAAGAGGGCCCATTTTGAAGGAAAGTTCTAAAGTCCCAAAGATAGAGGTGACGTTATGTGTCCAACAAGCTGTAAGATTCATAGAGGCCCATGTTTGAGGGATACCAATGCTTGTTTCTATTATGGTGAAAAAGGGCATAAGAGGAAAGATTGTCCTTGTAATCAAGGCAAGGGTGAAGATGTTCATCCTCAAGGTGGTGCTCCAAGGCATAATCAATTCGATGCTCTTCAAAGAGGGCAAGGAAAGAATGAGGTGCCCGATGATGCTACCGATAAGTTAAAGGTTCTTCTTGATTTTGTTGTGCATGCTTTGATGTCTCCGGGGGTCTCTATTACTTTCATTATTCCTTTCTGTTGCTAGTAAGATTCTTATGTGTCCAAAGTGATTATGTGAGTCGATTGTGGCTAGAAGGTCTATAAGGGTTGCCCCTTGTTTTTATTGCATAGAGTCATGTCTTGTGATCTTGGTTGGACTTAGCTTGATGGGTTGGAGGTCTTGGGGTGGTTAGGCTACTTTGCATAGTACACTTCCAATGAGTGTAGGACACAGAAGGTTGTAATATGATGGTTAAGGATGATCGATCTATTTGGTCTACTACAATAGGTTAGTCACTTCTCTAAGATTAATCTTTGATTTGAGTTTTGTCCCCAAGTGAGGATGAGGTAGGTGATATCCCTAAGTGTCTTTTCGAACAAAGAGTAAGCATTTTGGGTATTGGAGGAGTCATTTAGTTGACTTATGCACTAGCTATGTTTATGGGTCTCATGAAAAGGGTCTTAAAACCCTATCTTGACATATTGGAGATGGACTCTAGCGGTGGAGCACTGATTTATTTAGAGTTTGTGACTCATTTTGGGGTAATGTTGCAAGTCTTGGGAGGTGAGAGGTTGCTTGCTAAATATGATAAGAGGGAATTGAGGATAACAAAAAGGTGGTTAGAACTCCTTACGAATTATGATATGATTCTGCATTATTTCCCTCAGTAAGGATGATGTTGTGGTCGATGCACTAGGTAAGATGTCCTTGGGTAGCCTACCATATGTTGATGATGGTGGAAAGGAGTGACTAGAGAAGGTCCATCGGTTGGCTAGATTGGGAGTTAGGTTAAAGGAAGTTGAGAATGGTGGTATAGTGTTCTTAGTGGTTCCAAATCCTCTTTGGTTGGAGAGGTCTAGTTTAAGAAAGGCCTTGATTCCACCTTATTAGAGTCAGAAGTTTTGAGTCAAAAGATGGTAAGATGGAGGTTATCTCCCAAGTGGGAAATGGTGGTTTATGGTACCAAGTGGAATATGTGTGGATAAGGTTGGCCATTGAGTTTTCGAGTTGTGAGTCCTTATAGAGTGTATACAAGGATTGGTAAGGGTGCATATAAATGGGAATTTGCCTATGGATATGGATATGGTTCATCCGGTTCTTCAGGATTCTAGGTTGAGGGAATGTATTGGTGACTCTAGTGATATATAACTCTTTGATCTTGTGGGTTTTGTGGGGATAAGTTGGCTTACGAGAAGATCCTGGTGGAGATATTGGATGGATGGATGGATGAAACGACCCCAAAAAGTGCCATAAATCGTGCCTCGGAAATTCCCTGAATCTTATTTTTCATATATCTACAAATCCGTTTGTTATTTTGAAAATCCGACTTTATATTCTTGTTCAGGAAGTCAAATTGAGTGTGAAATGGGTCTAACCCGAATTTTAGAAAAACCATATCAAAATTCGAAAATCACAAAAAAATACTATTTAGGAGGGTCGACTTTGAAGGGTCATATCTCTTAGCACAGAAAGCATTGAGTGTCCCACGGCCTACCAAATTAAAGACCTTTGATTTAGCTTTCCAACGCACTTGGTTTCACCTTATTACGAGTTTGGATGAAGGATTTATACCGATTTTCGTAGAATTCACTTGTGCAGAAAATGAAGATTCCAGTGGGGTTTTCGCATCGGCTCTGCGAAGCGCCCCTATTGTTTTTGGTGCTAGTTTAAATTTTTTTCGTCTGGGACTTATAAGTCTTGGGACTAAGGGTTTCTACACTTAAAAATATATATACTTAGCCTTATTTCACCCTCATATAAATCTAAACATTCCCCAATACTTACCCAAACACTTCGACTCATATTTCACCTTCAATTCAAGCCCAAAACTCAAGACCAATCTTAAGGATTTCATCAAGGATCTCATTCAAGCTTCAAGTCCCCATTTCCAATCTTCTTCAAGGGTTTTCCAAAGTCAAGGTATGTGGTGTTGAACTATTTGGGTCTTCCACCCATGGTGCCTAAGCCTTCGTTTTACTAATATTGCATGATTTAAAATTAATTTTACATGTGGGTCTTGCATATTGAGAAATTTACTACACAATGATTTTAGTTCATGGAAGTATGGTTACTTTAGCATGTTTTGATCTCTAAATCTTGGATCAAATGTTGGATTTGATGAGGGGTTTTGATGAGAATGTCTTGGGGGAGTTGCAAAGTGTTGATTAATGGATTTATAACAGATTTTCTTGCATGATTACATCTCTAAATTGCATGGTCTCATACCCCCATTTCACACCCCCTAAATGTTTCATAAAATATCCAGCTAGGTTTTCTTGAGGAATTGAAGGTCCATTGCATGTCTTATGAGTTGAATGGTGTTATGATGATTATATTATGATGAAATAATGATGGAATGATGATGAGATAATTGTATCCATATGATGTATAATGAGGAGAGGAACTGTATGATGACATTGTGATGATGATAGGGATGTCGATATGAGTTGTTTTCATGGAGAAGTACCTATGGTGTTGCATGTTGTTGTTGAGTTCTTATGGTTGTTGTGTTCTTGGGAAAATGATTAGTTCTTTCTTAATGATTTAAAATAATGGTTTGATGAGCTAGTTCTATGATTCGTACCGAAAAGGCCATGCCGTAAGGTAGAGTGTTAAATGATTCCAACCGAAAAGACCATATCATAAGGTATGGACAACCTACCAAAAAGGCCATGTCGTAAGGTAGAATAGCTAATTGTGCCTACCGAAAAGATTATATTATAAGGTATGGAGATCCCACTGAAAAGGCCATGTCTTAAGGTAGAAAGACTAAAAGCTCTCACCAAAAAGATCATATTGTAAGGTATGGACATTCTATTGAAAAGGACATGTTGTAAGATAGAAAGAATCATGGTTCCTACCCAAAAGATGATATCGTAAAGTAGGGAACATCTTATACTACTTAACAAAAAGACTATGTCGTACGGTAGGGATATTGATAACACTCTTCAAAAAGGTTATACTATAAGGTGAGTGGGGGTCATTTGGCCCATTCCATGAAGGTCGTACAAAGGGGTTTGAGTATGTTTCTCATATTGAGTTTATATTCCTTGATCATGATTTACTAGTATGTTTTACCTTGAGCATTGAGCATGCATGCCATATTGATGACATACCTGTCCTTTGCTTACAATTACGCATTTATTATGTTTCCTAACTCTTGCTAGCATTACATCCCACATACTTAGTACATTCAAACGTACTAACACATACTCTATGCCTACATGATGTTACCATGTAGGAAATGGAGCTCCTATTGATTGTTCTTGTGGCTAGATGGATTGTTTAAGTCAGCCTTTGGTGAGTCCTCCATTTCGGGGACAATGACTATTCTCTTATAATATGTTCTAACACTATCTTTCTTTTATGTATATATTGACTATGAGGGTGAGCCCAGTTGCTTGTCCTAGCCCCCCCTCTTATCTATGTAGTAGAGGTGTTGTTGGACATGTTATGTATTATGCTTGAGCTTTGACTCACTTATGATATTCAAGCTATTTAAGTATAAATCTATCTCTCTCCCTTAGTCCCAATTCTCCTTGTTATGCTTCTTATGTTGTTTTTACATTGCTTCTGCAACCAAGGATGTGTAATGATATGCTATGAGGCTTATTTGAGTTCCCTTCAGGTTCCTCATTCGCCAGTCACGTCTGGTTCCTAGGCTTGGATCATGACAATGGAAAAAGTTGATTAATAATAATGTATTGTTCATCAACGCCCTATGGAAAAATCGTCAAGTCGATGGTCTCTCGAGGAGCCGGAGCGGGCATGGAGAAGCAATATCCGTACCTCTTTCATTCTATTCAAGTTTGTGCTAACACTTCAAGACCTTTTATTTTATGATTTCAATCAGCTCTATGTCATTTGCATGCATTCATATTTATGTTGACAAGTTCATGATGATTTTGACACTTATGTCGAGGTTTTGAAAATGGTGTTTTAAATGTGTTGTTGCATTCTTATTGGGGCCGATTTCTTCATAATTACTCTCTTATGTAAGTTTCTTTGACATTCGGGGATAAATATTCTCAAAGGGCAGATATTAAAACGACCTCAAAAAGTTCCCAAAATGTGCCTCGAAAGTGCTCCGTATCGTAATATCCATATATCTCAAAATTCGTACGTAATATCAAAAATCCAACTTCATATTCTTGATCAGAGGAAAAATTGAGTAGAAAATGGGTCTACTCCTGATTTTAGAGTAATTGTAGTGAAATTTGATTTTCCCAACTTTGTCCAAAATAGTGGTAATCCGGTTGGTACTGCGACACACAACCATCACGGATCAGTGTAAAAATGCCCTCCACGATAGGTCTACATCACCGACCAGACAGGGAGATGTGTATTTTGTTACCAGTGATTTTTACCTCAGTCCAAGTCTTTTGGGTCTTGGGCCCAAGTCTCCCCATATGTAAGAATACCTATACTTATCAATATTTCACCTTCATATCATTCAAGACATTCCCCAAAACCCTCTCAAACCCTTAGACTAATATTTCTCCCAAAATCCAGGTGTCCAAATCTCTTCCGGATCTTAAGGAAATCATCCAAGCTTCAAGTCTCCATTCAAATCCTTTTCAGGGAATTCTCCAAAGTCAAGGTATGTGGGTTTCAACATTGGGTCCTTTAATCCGGTTATGATTTCTTGAGTTGTTGAAGCTCCAATGAATGTCTTATGAGTTGAATGACTTTATGATGATGAAGGGAACGCTTATATGGGTTATGTTCGTGAGAAGGGTCTCTATTATTCTAAGATGGCCATGCCTTGATGAGAGGGTGCTACACCTTCACTACTATGATGGAAGGGCTGACGTTCATTAACCAAATTGAGGGGTTGATACCTCATTAACCTAATTGAGGGGGTTGATACCTCATTAACCAAATTGAGGGGGATTGATGCCTCATTAACCAAATTGAGAGGTTGATACCTCATTAACCAAATTGAGTGGGTCGATACTTCATTAACCAAATTGAAGGGGTTGATACCTCATTAACCAAATTGAGGGGGGTTGATACCTCATTAACCAAATTAAGGGGTTGATACCTCATTAACCAAATCGAAGGGTTGATACCTCAATTACCTTAGATGTGGATAGTAAATTTAATAACCAAATTGAGGAGTCCAACATTAGATCCAAGAAATCATAACTGGATAAAAGGACCCAATGTTGAAATCCACATACCTTGACTTTGGAGAATTCCTTGAAAGGGATTTGAATGGATACTTGAAGCTTGGATGATTTCCTTAAGATCCGGAAGAGATTTGGACACTTGGATTTTGGGAGAAATATTAGTCTAAGGGTTTGAGAGGGTTTTAGGGAATGTCTTGAATGATATGAAGGTGAAATATTGATAATTATAGGTATTTTTACACATGGGGAGACTTGGGCCCAAGACCCAAAATCCTTGGACTGAGGTGAAAATCACTGGCAACAAAATACACATCTCCGTGTCTGGTCCGTGATGCAGACCTATAGCGGAGGGCATTTTCACACTGATCCGTGATGGTTGTATGTCGTGGTACCAACCGGATTGCCACTATTTTGGACAAACTTGGGAAAATCAAATTTCACTACGATTACTCTAAAATCAGGATTAGACCCATTTTCTACTCAATTTTGCCCCTGATCAAGAATATGAAGTTGAATTTTTGATATTACGTACGAATTTTGAGATATATGGAAATTACGATATGGAGCACTTTCGAGGCACATTATGAGAACTTTTTGAGGTCGTATATGATCTTAAGCTATGTATTGAGAGTCTTTCTCTTTAATGTATGTATTGACTTTGAGGGTGAGCTCGGTTACTTGTCTTGGCCCCCGCTCCTATCTAAGTTTAGAGGTGTTGTTGGACAAGTTGTGTATTTATGCTATGAGCCTTGACTCTCTTGTCTATTAATCTTTTAATTATAGAAAATTCCCCTTAGCCCCTTATTCTAGTTTTTGTGTACTCTTTTTATTATTTTAATGCTTCCGCGACAAAGGATGTATAATATATCTAAAGAGGCTTCTTTGGGGTTCCTTCGGGTTCCCCATTCGCCGTATCACGTCTAGGCCCTAGATCTGGGTCGTAATAGTAATGAAAGAAAGAGTGGTACCCAGATCTGTGAATGCATACATATCATAATAAATAACCTTTAACATACCGGTAACAATATCGGGCACCTCATCCACTCCTTGCCTTCCTTGTAGAGCATAGAACTTATTTTTCCTTGGAGCACCCCCTTGTTAGTCTCCCTTTGCCCTTTGACCCGCATTAGCACCTTGTCCTTGAGGATGACCATCTCTACCCTTATTTTGAGCATAAGGACAATCAAGAACCTTGTGACCCATCTCACCACAACAAAAGAAAGCATTAGAATTTTTCAAACATGGACCATCATGGTTCCTCCCACACCTTTGGCACTTAGGTTGGGTTATCCCACCATTACCACCTTGGAATCTTGGGTTAGACACCCCATCATTAGCAAACCTCTTGTTAGGACCATTGGAGGACCCTTGGCCTTCGAGCTTGTGACCTTGGTGAAACTGACCACCCTTACAACCTTGGAAACCACCTTCAAATCAAGCCCTCTTGGACTCCCCACTTCTCCTCTTTCTAAGATTTTCCCCCTTAAGTTGTTCATCATAAGTCATGAGCTAAGACAAATCTATATCACTCACTAGCATGGTGTTACGACACTCTTTATTAACCAAGTCAGACACTCCCGACACAAATTTGTTCGTTCTAGCTCTAGGGTCAGCAACTAAATGTGGAGCATATTTGGAAAGCTTATTGAACGTGAGGGAATACTCCCTCACACTCATGGAGCCTTGCTTGAGGTTTATAAACTTCATTATCTTAGCCTCTCTTAACTTGATAGGAATAACCGATTGATGAAGGCGTCTTTGAAGTCCTCCCAAGGAATAGCATCATCATCTCTCCTCTCCAATTTCCATTGAGTAAACCAAATTTGGGCCACACCCTTGAGTTTGTAGACCACTAATTCCGCTTTCTCCTCCGAATTGACCACCATGATAGATAGCACCTTATACACCTCATCAATGAACTCTAGGGGATCCTCTTCCGCCTTGGACCCATGAAAATCCAGAGGATTCTTCCTTGTGAAATTCCTCACCCTTGAGCTCGGAGTAGGAGCATGAGGGGCTTGGGCCCCCTGGTTCATTTTGGTTGGTCATAGCATGGGCCAATATTGTAATGGCATCCCAGAACTCATCATGGGCTACCCCTCCATCTTGAGGAGATCACGACCCAAGCCTAGGGCCTAGACGTGACGCGGCAAATGGGAACTCGAAGGGACCCAAACAACCTATTAGCATAGCAATCACATATCCTTAGTCGTGGAACCAAACTAAACAACAACAAGAGATAATAAAAAGGGAAAACAAGACTAAGGGAAGTCTTTGATTTCATATAAACATAGGGAGTCAGACTTATAGCATAAATACATTATAATGTTCCAACAACACCTCTAAACTTAGAATAGAGCAGGGTCCAAGACATTTTCTAGGCTCACCCTTATAATACCATATGTTGAACATGAAGATGTATTAGGAATAGCAAGAGAAAGTAGATAGTGTCCCCAAAGTTGAGGACTCACCAAGCTTTTCTTTGAATAATCTCACTAGCTATGTAGACCATCAAGAGGAGCTTCGGTCCCTATATGATGATATCATGTAGGCATAACGTATATGTTAGTATGTTTGAATGTACTAATCATGTAGGATGCAATACAACAAGACATAAGCCAATGTAGTCAAAATGCATAGTAATAGGCAATAGATTAGCGTAATCTCAATATGGCATGTATGATCAATGCTTGAAGTAAAATATGCTTTTAAATCATTCAACTTGCATAGAATATAATATATGTGGGAAAAGACCCTATTGACGTAGAATAAGACCAAGCGAGCTACAACTTGGAATCCCGATGATTACTCCTCACTGGTAAAGAGGTGGTATACTAGCCAAGGTAAGTCATACTTCACCTTATAGGAGCCCGTCCCATTTCAGATTACTAACCTTCCTTATGGGAGCCCATCCCATTTCAGAAAGTATTTCATGAGAAACTTTGCCTTAACGGGAGGTCGTCCCATTTCGGGAAGAATTTCAAGAGAAAGTGCACTAAATGGATACACTAGTGTAGCAAGGGTATAACATAATCCTATGTTGGCACATAGTTCAAACAATGAGAGCAAATCCTCTATCCATCAGTGCTAAGTCTAATCCCATGGAATACTTATAATAATCATACTTTAATAGCTTGTAATAAACATGGAATCATGATATGAGTAGCTCTTAAACATACTTGACCTCTAATGGTGAGAGTAACTTGAAATATTGGAATAGATCATCATTAAACATTACCCTTGCATTAACATCAAAGGCTCACAAGAGGTAAAATCTTGAAAATAGGGCTTAATAAAGTATTTCAACATCATAGAATTTTTAATGAATTCAATACATCTTTGGAAAGACCAAAATCATCATAAAGTCACTTAACTCGTAAAACATACAATAGATCATCAATAACTCAAGAATCCTTATCAAGACATGTTATCAAGCACTAGGCGGGTATGTAATGCTTGTTCTAAATCATGCAATTCAAAAGTGAAGTAATATGAGAAAACTCAATGTAAATCAACCTACCAACATATAGTAAAACCCTCATGTAAGATACCATGAAATCCATCATCAAGTCTCATAATATATCATAGATTCATAGCTCAAAAAATGCATATACAATCAATATTTCATAAAACCCCATATAATCAAAATTTATAATAAGAGATATCCATAGATAATCCAACTTGAAAACATGCAATTTTCATAAAAAAGAATGTTGGGCACCATAGGTGAAAGGACCTAATGGTTGAAACCCACATACCTTAAACTTAGATTTTCTTGATGTGGCCTTGAAGGAGACTTGAAGCTTGAATAGAGTTCTTGAGAATCCGGAATTAAGCTTGAGATACTTGAATTTGGATGAAATATTTGGTTAAGTGTTAGAGAGGGTTTTGAGAGGGTCTTAAGTGATATACAACTGAAAAATTGCTAAGTATAGGTTTTTTTACGTGTAAGTGAGCATGGGGCTATGACCCCAAGGCCCTTGGGCTAAAACAGATTTTCAGGAAAAAATTAACATTGATCTGCGTGCGGCCAGGGCGCGGATTGCCATTGGTATTCCTAATTTTGCCAAAATCATTTTTCTCTATGGGTCTTTAAAATCGGGGTCATAACCATTTCCCACTTAATTTCCCCCTGAACATGAATATAAAGTCAGTTTTTCGATATCACAGCACTGATTTTGAGATATACAGAAATTACAATTATGGGAATTTCAGAAGCACATATTTAGGGCATTTTTGGGGTATTTCAATATCTCCCCCTTGGGAACATTCATCCCTTAATGTCAAAGAAACGTATATAAGAGAAGTAATCATGAAGATTCCAGCCAGACATGAATGCAACAAACGCATTTAAACATCATTTTTTAAAATCTCAACATGAATGAAAAAAATCACCATAAACTTGTCAACATAAATATAAATGCATACAAAAGGATATAGGGGCTGAAACCTAAGCTTGAAATCATATAGGTGACTTAATTTAGTACATTAGGCTTGAGTAGAATGGAAAAGATATGGATATCGCTTTCTCGTGTCAGCCTCGGCTTCCCATTGGCACTTTCAACTTGTTGATTTCTCCAAAGAATGTTGATGGAAGCTACATCCTTGTTTTTGAACCTCTTCACTTGTCAAATTATGTTCCACCACACTCGTAATATCCAAAGGTACAATAGCACTTGGGTCAACCACACAGTTTCTCAATATAGATACATGGAAGACTGTATGAACCATATTCATATCAATGGGAAACTCCAACTCATAGGCCACCTTACCAATCCTCGTCAACACTCTATAAGAATCCACAAACCCTGGGATTAACTTCCCCTTCTTGCCAAATTGAAACATACCCTTTATAGGTGAGACTTTCAAGTAAACCCAACCACCAACCTTAAACTCAAGATCTCTTCTCCTCGCATCGGAGTAGGACTTTTGTCTACTTTGGGCTGTTTTAAATCTCTCCCTAATCACCTCATCTTCTCCAAATCTTCCATAACCAATTCCAAACCTAACAAAGCCATCTCTCCTACTTCAAATCACCCAATCGGTGATCTACAATGCCTACCATAAAGAGCTTCAAAAAGGGCCATACCATGGCTTGAGTGATAGCTATTGTTGTAAGCAAATTCAATGAGTGGAATATGTTCATCGCAACTAACCTCAAACTCTAAAACACAAGCTCTAAGCATATACTCAAGAATTTGGACAGTCCTCTCGGTCTGGCCATCCGTTTGAGGGTGAAAGGTCATGCTAAGCTTAACCTTGGTACCAAGACCTCTTTGGAAGGACCTCCAAAAGTTTGAAGTGAATTGAGCACCACGATGTAAAATGATAGACAAGGGAACCCTATGCAATCTAACCAACACATGTATATAAAACTTAGTATAATCTTTGGAACCATAAGCAGTTTTGACCGATTGGAAGTGACCCGGCTTTGTTATTCTACCAATAACAACCCAAATAGAATCGAAATGCTTCCTAGTCTTAGGCAACCTAATCATAAAATCCATGTTGATTTCCTCCCACTTCTAAGTAGGAATATTTATATCTTGGGCTAGGCCACCGGGCCTTTGATGTTCGGCTTTTATATGTTGGCAATTGTGACATCCGGATATGAACTTGGCAATGTCCCTCTTCATACCACCCACCAATACACTTCCCTCAAATCTCTATACATCTTTGTAGAACCGATGTGAATAGAATAGGAAGAATTATGAGACTCATCTAAAATCTTCTTTCTCAAGTTACCAACACTAGGAACACACAATCTACCTTGGTACCTAAGGGCACCATCTCCCCTTTGGGAGAAAACCTCCACTCTACCATTCTTCACAAAGGCCTTCAACTCTAACAAGGCGGGGTCAAGATCTAGCCGACTGATGAACCTCTCTTGCCACCTCTTTACCACCATCAACAACATGTGTTAGACTACCCATAGACACCCTACTTAAAGCACCGACCATATCATTAGCTTTGCCGGGTGATAATGCTCACTTATATCATAATCATTAAGAAGCTCTAACAACTTTCTTTGTCTCAAATTAAGATCTTTTTGGGTGAACACATATAAGAGACTATTATGATCGGTGAACACATCAACATGAACCCCATATAAGTAGTGACGCCAAATTTTCAAAGCAAAAACCATGGTCGCTAATTCAAAATCATGGTTGGGATAATTCTTCTCATGCACCTTAAGTTTTCTAGAGGCATATGATATCTGAAACGACCCCAAAAAGTGCCCAAAAACGTGCCTGGAAATTCCCAGAATTTTGATTTCTTTATATCTAAAAATCCATTCATTATTTCAAAATTTTGACTTCATATTTGTGATCAAGGGGTCCAAATTAGGTGAAAAAGAGTCTAGCCTTGATTCAAGAGCGAAGGAATAGCTATTATAATTTGTTTAGTGATGATTTCTAATGAGTAGTTCACGACGCCTCTGTGACGCACCTTCGGCGTGCCTTAGTTCAAATTACACTCCGCATCCTCTCTACGACGTGAAAATATGTTTTTCACCTAGCAAGTTTTTTCAAGTGCGGTCTAAAATATTCTAAGTGTTGGGCCCAAGTTTCCTAAATGTGTTTTTATCTACACTTAATCAAATTTCACCCTTATATTATTCTAAACATTTCCCAATACTCCAAAAAACACTTATCCACATTTTCACTCCAAATTCCAAGACTCTAAACCCTCATCCGGATTTAAGGATCCTCTTCAAGCTTCAAGTCTCCATTGTAAACCTTCACCAAGAACTTCTTAAAAGCTAAGGTATGTAGTGTTGAACCATTGGGTCCTTTCACCTATAGTGCCTAAACCTATTTTACTTAATAATGCATGATTTAAAGTTGATTTTACATGTGGATCTTGTATGTGAAGAAATTTACTGCATAGTGATTTTAGTTCATGAGAGTATGGTTATTTTAGCATGTTTTGAGATCTAAATCTTGGATCTAATGTTGGATTTGATGAAGGGTTTTGATGTGAATTTCTTCGGGGTGTTACAAGGTGTTGATAGATAGTTTTACAATGTATTTTCCTTCATGATTTCATCTCTAAATTACATAGACTTTTACCCCATTGCACACCCCCAATGTGTTTTGATAAAATGTCTGGTTATGGTTTCTTGAGGAAACGAAGGTCTAAAGTATGAAAAGATATGAATGAATTATGATGATGAAATGATCTTATGTATATGATTATTCCTATATCATAATACTGCATTAGAGCCTATGATGAATCCTAAATAATATGTTGCATAAGACCATGTCCGATTTGCAGGGTATAGGAGCCTAGATAACCATGTGAGGGGTATGTACCTTACCAACAGGGTGTCCGGGTGTGAATGGAATCTACCATGTGAGGGGTATGTACCTTGCCACTAGGGTGTCCAAGTATGAATGGCATCAACCATGTGAGGGGTGTTTACCTTGCCACCAGGGTTTCCAAATGTGAATGGCATCAACCATGTGAGGGTGTTGCACCTTGCCACCAGGGTGTCCAGGTGTGAATGGCATCTCCAAACTAAGTTAGGATTCAAGTTTGGTCTCTTCTACATATATGATATCTTATATGAGCATGAGTTACTTAAAGCATGTTTTACTACAAGCATTGTCCATGCATGTCATATTATCATACTATGCCTATTGCCTATTGTTATGCATTTTGATTAGATTGCCTATATCTTGTTGCATTGCATCTCACATACTTATTACATTCCAACATACTAACACATACTCTTGCCTACGTGCTATCACCATGTAGGAACCGGTGCCTAAGTTGATCATCCTCCTCCTCCACTGGCTAGACGGTGCTATTCCAAGCTTGTTGGTTAGTCCTCTATTTCGCGGACTTTGTTTTATGTTTTACTCTTATCTATGTATTTACACACTACTTTATGTTTTACTTGACTATGAGGGTGAGCCCGGTTACTTTGTCTTGGTCGTCTCTCTATTTATGTAATTAGAGGTGTTTGTTGGATAAGTTATGGAATTTATGATATGAGTTATGATTCCTTATCCCTTGATGTTGATGTGTTACAAAACTTTCCCTTAGCCCCAATGCCCTATTATATTCTACATGTATTTTATATAGTTCCGCAACTAAGGATGTGTACTGAAAAGTTAAGAAGCTTGTTTGGGGTTCCTTCAGGTTCCCCATTCCCCGTGTCACGTCTAAGCCCTAGGCTTGGGTCATGACACTATCACCTTACCACTTTGCATCAAAACACACCCCAAACTAATTCTTGAGGCATCACAATATACAACAAACCCTTCCAACCCATCTAGTATAGCCAATATAGGAGTAGAGACAAACTTATTTTTCAAAGTTTGGAAACTCTTTTCACACTCATCGATCCACACAAATTTCGCCTTATTTTGTGTCAACTTAGACATAGGAGAAGTACAAAAAGAGAAACCACTTACAAACCTCCGGTAATAACCCGCCAAATCCAAGAAACTTCTAATATTCGATAGATTCAATGATTTAGGAAAATTTGTAATCACCACTGTCTTCTTAGGATCCACCTTAATACCATCACCTGACACCATATGCCCAAGAGAAGCAACCTCTTTCAACCAAAACTCACATTTCTCATATTTTCTAAACAACCTCTCATCCCTCAAGATTTACAACACCACTCTCAAGTGATTCACATGCTCCTCCTCACTATGGGAGTAAATCAAGATATCATCAATAAAAATCACCACAAACAAGTCAATGTGGGGGTTGAAGATTCTATTCATAAGATTCATAAATATAGACGATGCACTAGTCAACCCAAAAGACATAGCCACAAATTCAAAGTGTCCATACCTAGTTCTAAAAGTCATCTTGGGAATGTCACACTCCCTCACTTTAACTTGGTGATACCCAGACTGAAGATCAATCTTAAAGAAGTGACTAGCCCCTTGAAGTTGATCAAAGAGGTCATCAATCCATGGTAGAGGGTACTCGTTCTTTATGGTGACTCTATTAAGTTGCCGGTAATTAATGCACACCCCAAGAGAACCATCCTTCTTCTTCACAAACAACACTGGTGCACCCTAAGGTGACTGACTAGTCCTTATAAAACCCTTTTCCAACAAATTCCTCAATTGTTCTTTCAACTTCTTCAACTCTGTTGGGCCCATACGGTAAGGGGGAACAGAAATGGGTTGAGTTTTGGGAAGAAGGTCTATACCAAAGTCTATTTCTCTTTCAGGAGGAACACCGAGAAGCTCATCGAGAAAGACATCAAGGAACTCATTCACCACCGGAACCGACTCTATAGGAAGGACTTTGGACTCAACATCCCTAACCCTCATAAGATGATAAAGACAACCCTTAGAAATCAACTTTTAGGGTTTAAGACAAGAAATGAATCTACCCTTGACCACCATAGCACAACTTTCCCACTCAAGAATGGGTTCATTAGGGAATAGGAATTTAATTTTATGAGTTTTAAAATCAATAGAAGCATAATATGTATGCAACCAAGCCATCCCAAGAATGACATCAAAATCCACAATATCTAATTCAACAAAATCACAAGGTAAGATTTTATGAAAAATGGACACGGGATAATTTCTATAGACTATTCTAGCAATGATGGACTCACCAATGGGGGTAGACACTTTATAAGGTTCACACAATAATTCGGGACTGACATAGAGCTTTTTGGAAACAAAAGGAGTAATAAAAGAAAGAGCATCACCTGGGTCTATCAATGCATTCACATCAAAATCAAAAACCTTTAACATACTTGTGACGACATCAGGAACCTTATTCACCCCTTGTCTCCCTTGAAGAGCATAGAATCTATTTTCCCTTAGTGTACCCCCTTGTTGGCCTCCTCTTCCCCTTTGACCTGCATTTGCACCTTGGCCTTATGGACAACCATCTCCACCTTTGTGTTGATCATGAGGACAATCAATAACCTTGTGGCCAACTTCACCACAACCAAAGCAAGTAGTCGAAATTCTCAAATAAGGACCACTATGATTCTTTTCACACCTTGGACATCTAGGCTTTACCATAACTCCATTACCACCTTGAAACCTTTGATTAAAAAGCCTATCATTGGCAAACCTCTTGTTGGAAGCGTTGGATGACCCTTGGCCTTGCAACTTGTGGCCTTGAGGAAATCGGCCAGCCTTGGAATTTTGGAATCCACCTTCAAAACGATCCTGCTTAGACTCACCACTCCTTTTTCTAGGCATTCACCCTCTAGTTGTTCAACATATTTTATGAGGCGGGACAAATCCATATCACCTATTAGCATGGCGGTACGATACTCCACTTTAACCAAGTCGGACATACCCGACACAAATTTGTTCATCCTTGACCTTGGCTTGGCAACCAATTGTAAGGCATACTTGGAGAGTTGATTGACTTGAGGGCACACTCTCTCACACTCATATACCCTTGTTATAGATTTATAAATTCCATCATCTTCGCCTCCTTTAGCTCAATAGGAAAGACCCAGTTAAGAAATGCCACTTTGAATTCCTCCCAAGGGATAGCATCACCATTCCCCTTCTCTATCTTCCATTGAGTGAACCATATTTGATCCATCCCTTTGAGTTGGTAGGTTGCCAACTTTACATTTTCCTCCGAATTTGAAATGACCCCGAAAAGTGCCTGAAAATGTGCCTCAGAAAATGCCCAAAATGTTAGATTCCATCTATCTCAAAATTCATATGTGATATTAAAAATCTGACTATTCTATTTCAGAGGTTCAAAATTAGGGGAAGAGAGGTCTAACCCCAATTTAAGAGAAACTGAAGCAAAATTTGGAAATTGCAAAAATGTGATTTCTAGAGACGATACACGCCCCTGGTGCGATGCCCCAAAGGCATTCTCCTATACATTTTTATATCTAGTTTTTCTATCTCTATCCAAGATTTTTGGGTCTTGCGCCAAAGTGTTCCCAAACTGTTTTACCTATACTTAGTCATATTTCATCGTAATATCATCCTAAACATTCTAAATATCCTCTCAAACACTTAGCCATATTTTTCTCTCCCAAATTCAAGTCTCAAAACCCTCATCTGGAACTAAGAATTCCCTTCAAGCTTCAAGTCTCCATTTTCAATCTTCATCAAGAGGTTCCTCAAAGCTAAGGTATGTAGGTTTTAGCCATTGGGTCCTTCCACCCATGGTGCCCTAATCTCCTTTTTATTCAATTTGCATGATTTAAAGTTGATTTTACTAATAGGTTTACTAGTATGAACTATGTTAAAGCTATGATTGTTTTGCTATGTTTTGAGCTATAAATCTTAGATCTAATATAAGATTTGATGAGGGGTTTTGATGTATATTGCTTGAGGGTGTTGCAAGGTATTGGTTGATGGTTTTACAATGAATTTCCTTGCATGATTTCATCTCTATATGTCATGATTCTATAAGTGTTTGATAAAATGTCCAGATGTGGTTTCTTGATGTATTGAAGTCCAAAGCATGAGATATGATATGACTGATATTATGATGATGAAACGAGCCAATGTGTATAATGAATTCTATATAAAGTGTGGCATTATATCATGCCCAATCCATGGGGACTAAGATCCCAGATAACTTACATGGGGGATCGTACTCATCAACCTAGTGAGGAGTTTGAACTTCACCAACAGGGTGATAGAGTGGCATCATCATCAATCTAGATGGGGGTTTGTACTCATCAACCCAGTAATGGGTTTATATCTCACACCTAAGTGATAGGGTGGCATCATTACCAACCTACCAAGGGGTTTATACTTTGGAAAGATAACTTGGTCTCTTCTACTTATATGATATCCTATATGAGCATAAGTTACTTAAACTTGTTGTACTTATGCATTGATCATACATGCCATATTGTTATATTATGTCTATTGCCTATTGTTACGCATTTTGGTTAAGGTACCTATCTCTTGTTGTGTTGCATCCTACATGCTTAGTACATTAAAACATACTAACACATTTCTCTTGCCTACATGATATCACCATGTAGGAACCAAAGCCCAAGTTGATCATCCTCCTCCTCCACGTGGCTAGTTCGGTACTACTCAAGCTAGTTGGTGAGCCCTCCACTTCGGGGACTTTAGACTATGTTGCTCTTATTAAGTATTGAGATAATCTTCTTTATTTTCCATTTTGACTATGAGGGTGAGCTCGGTTGCTTTGTCTTGACCCCTCTCTTATCTAAGTATTAGAGGTTTTTGTTGGACAAGTTATATATCTATAATTTGAGTTTTGACTCTTTGTCTCTAGATTATTATGTTATGCAAGCTTTCACCTTAGCCCCTTTGCCCCTATTCTTACTCTTTATGTCTTTTATATGCTTTCGTGACCAATGATGTGCAATGATAAGTTAAGAGGCTTGTTTGGGGTTCCTTTCGGGCTCCCCATTCGCCGTGTCATATTTAGTCCCTAGGCTTAGGTTGTGAAAAACTTGGTATCAGAGCACTAAGTTGATAGATCCTCTAAGTCCAACACACCACATCGATTAGAGTTCTATTCATGGTTATGAAGCGCGCCATGACTATGAATAGGAGGTTATGAGGTATTTTAGGAAATCTTTCCATTCTTCATGTTCTAAGTTGTGCGATAGAGTTGTGGTAAGTTTTACCCCTTAACGATTTTTCATTTCTATGCTAAATTATGCCAAACACTAGAGGAAGGAGGGCCAAAACTCCTGAGGAGCAACCTACCAAAGGTGATCTATGGGATGCTCTCACTATGTTTGCCCAAGTTGTGGCTAACCAAGTCAATCAAGGGGCCCAAGACCCTCATGCTACTACCTCAGGAGCTAGGGTAAGGACTTAATGAGAATGAATCTTTCAATTTTCTATGGGTCAAAGGTGGATGAAGATCCACAATAGTTCGTTGATGAGGTCTACAAGATCTTAAATATCGTGCATGTTGGGCCAAATGAAAAGGCAGAGTTGGCGCCATACCAACTCAAAGGGGTAGCCTAAATATGGTATGATCAATAGAAGGAGCATAAAGGAATTGGTAATGTGGTGCTTTAGGAGGAGTTCAAATTGACTTTCCTTAATCAGTTTTTCCCTCTTGAGCTTAGGGAAGCTAAGTTAGTAGAGTTCATGAACTTTAAAAAAGGTGCTATGAGTGTGAGGAAGTATACCCTCATGTTTAATCAACTTTCAAAGTATGCTTCTCATTTGGTGGCCGATCCTAGATCTAGTATGAATAAGTTTGTAATGGGGGTCTCCAACATAGTGAGTGAAGAATGTCGATCTACCATTCTAATTAGTGACATGGACTTATATCGGTTGTTGACATATTCCAAGCAAATGGAGGAGGAAAAGTTGAGGAAGAGAAGGGGGCATGAGGCCAAGAGGGCCCATCTTGGGGTAACTTCCAAAGGGTAACCGGTTCCATCAAAGTCAAGGGCCTTCTCATGCCACTAATAGGGGGTTGCCAATGACTTCCATAGTCCTCAAGGTGTTGGTGGTATGAATCCCATTGATGTATGTCCTACATGTGGGAAGAGTCATAAGGACCTATGTTTGAAGGGTTCTAATGAAAGTTTTGATTGGAGCTTGGTTACAAAAGGGTGGATTGTCCAAGAAACCGCAGTAAGTGCTAGAGTGCAAATATGGGTCCATTGGGTATAGGTAGTCCTCAAGGTGGTGCCCCAAGGAACAATCGATTTTATTCTCTACATAGGAGGCAAGGGCTTGGTGAGATTCCCGATGTTGTTACCGGTATGTTGAAAATCTTTGACTTTGATTTATATGCTTTGATTGATCCGGGTGCCACTCTTCCCTTTGTTACCCCTTTTGTTGCTAAAAAGTTTCATGTTGACCCCAAGTTGTTGCATGAGTCATATGAAGTGTCTACTCCTATTGGTGCCTTTATTGTTGCTAGGAACGTTTATAAAAGTTGTCCTATTTGTAATCTGCATAAGTTGTTGCCTTGTGATCTTGTTGAATTAGACATGGTAGATTTTGATGTCATTTTTCGAATGTATTGGTTGCATGCCTACTATGCTTCTATTGATTGTAGAACCTGTAGGGTCAAGTTTCAATTTTCGAATAATCCATCCTTGAGTGGGAATGTCGAGATGTGGTTGTCAAGGGTAGATTCATTTCTTGCATTAAAGCCCATAAGTTGATCTCTAAGGGGTGTGTTTATCATCTTGTGAGGGTTAGAGACATTGATTCCAAGGTCCCCTCCATAGAGTCGGTTCCGGTTGTAAATGAGTTTCTTGATGTCTTACCAAATGACCTTTCCAGTATTCCTTTAAAAGGAAAATATATTATGGTATAAACCTCCTCCTCGATACTCAACCTATCTCCATTCCCCCTTACCGTATCCCTGGCAAAGTTGAAGGAGTGAAAAGAGCAATTGAGGGATTTATTGGAGAAAGGGTTTATTAGACCTAGCCAATCATCTTGGGGTGCACCAGTATTGTTTGTTAAAAAGAAGGATGGGTCCCTTAGAATGTGTATTGATTATTGGCAACTCCATAGGGTCACCACAAAGAATAGGTATCCTCTTCCAAGGATTGATGACTTGTATGACTAATTACAAGGGGCTAGCTTTTTTTTCTAAGATTGATCTTCGGTCCGGGTATCATTAAGGGAGTGTGATATTCCCAAGATGGCCTTCCGATCTAGATATGGGCATTATGAGTTTGTGGTGATGTCCTTTGAGTTTACCAATGCATCGGCCATCATCATGGACCTAATAAATAGGGTTTTCAAACCTTACCTTGATTCCTTTGTTGTGGTCTTCATTTACGAAATATTGATCTATTCACATAGTAGGGAGGAGCATATGGGACATTTGAGGGCTGTGTTGCAAAGATTGAGGAAGGAGAAATTGTATGTCAAATATGACAAGTGTGAATTTTTCTTGAAGGAGGTTGCATTCTTGGGTCATGTAGTGTTCGGGGATGGTATAAAAGTGGACCCTAAGAAAATCAATGTAATTAGGGATTGGCCTAGAGCATTGACCCCGTCGGATATTAGGAGCTTCTTGCGCCAAGCGGAATATTATAGAAGGTTTGTGCATGGGTTCTCATCCATTGCTTCCCTTATGTCAAAATTAACTCAAATAAAGATTAAGTTTGTGTGGACTGATGAGTGTGAGAGGATCTTCTAATCATTGAAAGACAAGCTTATGTTCGCTCCTATATTGTCACTACCAAATGGGCTTGAGAGATTTATGGCGTATTTTGGTACTTCCCGAGTTGGTTTGGGTTGTTTGTTAATGAAACATGGTAAGGTTATAGCTTATCCTTCTAGAAAACTCAAGGTATATGAAAGGAACTACACCACCCATGATCTAGAGTTTGTCGTTGTTGTGTTTGCATTAAAGATTTGGCATCATTTCTTGTATGGGGTGTATGTGGATATGTTCACTGATCATAAAATCCTACAATATGCCTTCACTCAAAAAGATCTCAACTTGAGGCAAAGAAGAGGGTTAGAAATTCTTGAAGACTATGATATGAGTGTGCACTATCATCGGGGTAAGGAAAATGTGGTGGTGGATGCTTCGCGTAGGGTGTCTATAGGTAGCCTAACCCATATTGATAGTGGTGATAAGGAAATGGCTAGGAAGGTACATCTATTGGCTAGATTGGGGGTTAGGTTTGAAGAGGTTGGTGATGATGGTAGTGCCATTTTTGATGGGTCTAAGTCTTCATTGGTTGATGAGGTGATAGCAAAAACAAGATCTTGATTGCTCCTTGCTTTAATTGAAGGCCTTGGTAAAAGAAGGCAAAGTAGAGGTCTTCTCCTAAGGGAGAGATAGTTCCTTTAGGTACCAAGGTGGGTTATGTGTGCCTTATATTGGTGGTTTGAGGGAGAAAATCCTTTATGAGGCCCATAATTCTTCTCATAAGTTCCACCACGGTTCCACCAGAATGTACAGAGACTTGAGGGATGTGTATTAGTGGGGAGGTATGAAGAGGGACATTAAGGCTAACATCAAAAGCCAAGTGGCCTAACCCAAGACATAGAGATTCCTACTTGGAACTGGGAGGTGATTAATATGGATTTTGTGGTTGGGTTTCCAAAGACTAGAAAAGGTTTTGATTCCATTTATGTTGTGGTTGATAGGATGACGAAATCGGCTCACTTTCTACCGGTTAAGACCATATATGGGGCTGAAGAGTATGCAAGGTTGTACACCCATGAGTTTATGAGTTTACATGGGGTTCCTTTGTCCATCATATCGGATCATGGTGCACAATTCACTTCACACTTTTGGAGGTCTTTTCAAAGGGGTCTTGGTTATGGAGGCTCTTGATAAGATAAGGATGATCAGTAAATGGATCCAAATAACCCAAAGTCATCAAAAATCCTATGCCGATGTGAGAAAAAGAGACCTTGAATTCAAAATGCGTGATTCAGTTTATCTGAAAGTTTCTACAATGAAAGGTGTGGTCCGTTTTGGTATAAAGGGGAAGTTGATTCCAAGATATGTTGGTCCTTATGAGGTCTTGAGGGGGGTTGGCACGGTATCTTATAAGTTGAAGTTTCCTAGTGAAATGAATTTGGCTCATCCGGTGTTCCATATCTCTATGTTGAGAAAATGTGTTGGTGATCCTAATGCTATTGTGTCTCTTGATGTTGTGGGTATTGTTGAGGATAACTTGACTTATGAGGAGACTTTGGTTCAGATTTTGGATAGGCAAGTGAAGAGATTGAGGAACAAGGAGGTGGCATCCGTTAAGGTCCTTTGGAGGAACCAACAAGTCGAAAGTGCTACATGGGAGGCCTGAGTGGACATGTAAAACGCTATCCTTATCTCTTCCACTCCACTCAAGGCTAAGGTACTAACTCTAAGTCCACTAAGTGATTACAAATCTTATGTTTCAGCCCTATGTCATGCATATGAATTCATGTTTAAGTTGACAAATTTATGATGATTTTACACTTATGTTGAGGTTTTGAAAATGGTATTTAAATGTAATGTTGCATTTTTATTAGGTCTAGTTTGTTCATGATTGCTCTTTTCTTGTATGTCTCTTTTACATTTGGGGACGAATATTCCAAGGGGGAGATATTGAAACGACCCAGAAAAGTGTCCGAAAATGTGCCTCGGAATGCCCGAAATTTTAAATTTCATATATCTCAAAATTCGTGCGTGATATCAAAATTTTTACATCATATTCTTGTTCCAGGGGTCAAAATTAGGGGGGAAAAGGGTCTAAATCCTATTTAAGAGGAACCATAGAAAAATTTGAAAATGGCAAAAATGCGATTTCCAGAGACGATCGCGCCAAGGGCGCACTCCTCATACCTTTGGTGTCTAGTTTTTCCATCTCTGTCCAAGATTTTGAGTCTTGGGCCTAAGTGTTCCCAAATGTGTTTTTACCTATACTTAGTCATATTCCACCCTCATATCATCCCAAACATTCCCAAATATCCTCTCAAATACTTAGCCATATTTTTCTCTCCCAAATTCAAGTCTCAAAACCCTCATCCGGAACTAAGGATTTCCTTCAAGCTTCAAGTCTCCATTTTCAATCTTTATCAAGAGCTTCCTCAAAGATAAGATATATAAGTTTTAGCCATTGGGTCCTTTCACCTATGGTTCCCTAATCTCTTTTTTACTCAATTTACATGATTTAAAGTTGATTTTACTAATGGGTTTACTAGTATGAACATGTCTATGAACTATGCAAAAGCTGTGTAAAGTTGTGACTATTTTGCTATGTTTTTAGGTATAAATCTTTGATCTAATGTATGATTAGATGAGGGATGTTGATGTATATTGCTTTAGGGTATTGTAAGGTATTGATTGATGGTTTTACAATGGATTTCCTTGCATGATTTCATCTCTATATCTCATGATTTTATACTAGCATTACACACCCTCTAAGTATTTGATGAAATATCCGGATGTGATTTCTTAAGGAATTGAAGGTCCAAATCCTGAGATATGATATGAATGATGTTATGATGATGAAATTAGCCTATGTATGTGATGAATTCTATATACAATGTTGCATTAGACCATGCCCAATCAGAGGGGATTAAGAGCCCGAATAACCTAAATGGGAGTTCATACTCATCAACCTAGGGAGGGGTTTGTACTTCACCACCAGGGTGATGGGGTGGCGTCATCATCAACCTATATAGGGATTTGTACTCATCAACCTAGTAAGAGGTTTGTACCTCACAACCTAAGTGATGGGGTGGCATCATCACCAACCTATCAAAGGGTTTGTACTTTTGAAAGCTATCTTGGTCTCTTCTACACGTATGATATCCTATATGAGCTTGAGTTACTTAATCATGTTTTACTTATGCATTGATAAAACATGCCATATTGTTATATTATGTCTATTGCCTATTATTATGCATTTTGGTTAAGGTGCCTATCTCTTATTGCATTGCATCCTACATACTTAGCACATTCAAACGTACTAAAGTATATTCTTGCCTACATGATATCACCATGTAGGAACCGAAGCCCAAGTTGATCATCCTCCTCCTCCACATGGCTAGTTCGGTACTACTCAAGCTAGTTGGTGAGTCCTCCACTTCGGGACCTTCTTCTATGTTGCTCTTATTATGAATTGAGATACTCTTCTTTATTTTCAATTATGACTATGAGGGTGAGCCTGGTTGCTATGTCTTGGCCCCCGCTCTTATCTAAGTATGAGAGGTGTTTGTTGGACATGCTATGTATCTATGATATGAGTTTTGATTCTTTGTCTCTTGATTATGATGTTATGCAAGCTTTCCCCTTAGCCCCTTGGCCCGTATTCTTACTTTTTATATCTTTTATATGCTTCCGCGACCAATGATATGTAATGATAAGTTAAGAGGCTTGTTTGGGGTTCCTTTCGGGTTCCCCATTCGTCGTATCATGTCTAGGCCCTAGGCTTGGGTCATGAAAGAATTAATGCTCATAATGGACAACACCTTATACACCTCATCAATGAATTCTTGGGGGTCCTTATTGACCTTAGATCCATGGAACTCCAATGGCCTCATTCTTGTAAAATCCCTCACCCTTAAGGCCGAATTTTGAGCATGAGAGGCTTGGGTCCCTTAGTTTAATTGATTCGTCATGGCACGGGATAACATACTGAAAGCATCTCAAAACTCATCATTGGCCACTCCCCCATCTTGAGGAGCTTGAGGAGCGGGAGGGGCCAGTTGCTCCTTGGGAGTACGAGCTCTTCTTTCTCTAGGAATCGACATGATCTAGAATAGCAAAGAACATTCATTAGGGAAAAGCCTTACCTTATTTCTAAAGAACGACATAGATCATGAAGAAGGGAAACATTTCCTAAAACGTCTCATAACCTCTTAGTCATAGTTGTGGTGCACTTCACAACTATTAATAAGACTCTAATCGACGTGGTGTGCTAGATTCTGAGGAATATTAACAACCTAGTGCTATGATACCAAGTTAGTCATGATCCAAGCCTAGCGCCTAGACATGACACGGCCAATGGGAACCCGAAGGGACCTAAACAAGCCTCTTAGCATATCAATCACACATCCTTTGTTGTGGAAGCAAAGTAAATAACAACAAGAGATAATAAAAAAAGAAAACGGGACTAAGGAAAATCTTTGATATCATAAAAACATAGGGAGTCAAGTTTACAGCGTAAATACATCATAATGTTTCAACAACACCTATAAACTTAGAATAGAGTGGGAGCCAAGACACTTTCCGAGCTCATCCTCGTAATATCATATGTTCAAGATGAAGAAGTCTTAGGAATAGCAAGAGAAAGTAGATATTGTCCCCGAATTTGAGGACTCACCAAGCTATTGTACGAATAATCTCACTAGCCACGTGGAGGATGATCAAGAGGAGCTCTGATCCCTACATGGTCATATCATGTAGGTATAAAGTATGTATAATCACGTTTGAATGTACTAAGTATGTAGGATGCAATGCAACAAGATATAAGCCAATATAGTCAAAATGCATACTATTAGGCAATAGATAAGCATAATCTCAATATGGCATGCATGATCAATGCTTAAAGTAAAATATGCTTGTAAATCATTCAATTTGCATAGAACGTAATACATGTATGGGAAGAGACCTCAATCGACATAGAATAATACCAAGCGAGCTATAACTTGGAATCCTAATGATTACCCCTCATTGGTAAAGAGGTGGTCTACTTGCCAAGGTAAACCCTACTTCACCTTACGGGAGACCGTCCCATTTTAGAGAAGTAACCTTCCTTATGGGAGCCCATCCCATTTCGGAAGGATTTCATGAGAAACTTTGCCTTACGAGAGCTCTTCCCTCATAATAATAAGCATCCAACATAAGGAACAAGTCTCATCATAGAATGAAATAAAGTAGATATTATCCTCGGAGTTGAGGATTTATCAAAAGCTTTCTTGGAGAATCGATCTAGACACGTGGAGGAGGATGATCAAAAGGAGATCTGGCCCCTACATGAAAATATCATGTAAGCATCGAGTATGTGTTAGTACATTTGAATATACTAAGTACGCAGGGTGCAATGCAACAAAGACATAAGACAACATATTCAAAATGCATAATCATAATCAATGGATATATAATCTCACTATGGCATGCATGATCAATGCTTGTAATAAAACATGCTTCTAAGACATTTCACTTGCATAATATATCATATATATATATATATATGTGTATATATATATATATATATGAAGAAGAGACCTTAACCAACATAGACCAAGTAGCTACAACTTAGACTACAAGGCATGACATCCCCTTGGTACAGGTGACCAGGTATAACACCCCCTTGCGAAGTGTGGTCTACTTGCCAAGGTAAACCAAACATGATAACATGAACTAGATTGACATACTATTATAGTAAGGGTAATATTCATAATCCTATGGTGGCACATAGTTTAGTGACCAAAGAATTTATATAAGGACACCTTGAGTTAAGCCCCCATCTTAAGCCTCAACCAGTGCTAAGACAAATCTCACAGAATACTTGAAATAATCATATTTTAATAATAATATGAGTAACTTGTAAGAGACATGATAACATGACATGAGTAGCTCTTAAACATGCTTGACCTCTACTAGTGAGCCTAACTTGAACATGAGAGTAGATAATAATCATACATGATCCCTTGCTTTAATATGATTGGCTCATAAGAAGTAAAAATCTTGAAATAGGGCTCAACTCGATGCTTATAAAATCATAAATACTTTTCATAAATTTAATACATGGTCGAAAGCTCTTAATCATCATAAAGTCACGTGACTTGTAAATCATGTAATAGATCAACAACTTGAAAATTCTTGTCATGTAATTTTATCAAACACATGGTGGGTTTATTATACTTGTTCAAAGTCATGCAATTGAAGAGTAAAACAAGATGAGTAAACTCAATGCAAATCAACCCACCAATATTGTTAGTAAAACCCTCGTTTTAGGTTATCTTGAAATCCATAACAAAAGCTCATAATAGTTCATGATTTCATAGCTCAAACCACGCATAGTCTCAATAGACCAAACCAACTTATGGAATAAACTTGAAATAGCTATTCATACATAATCAATCAATACCTAATAAAATCCCAACATAATTTATGTTCATATTTCATAATAAAAGATACCCTTAGGTAATATAACTTGAAATGATACAATTTTTATAAAAAGAGAAGATTGGGCTCCATGGGTGAAAGGATCCATGGATGAAGACCCACATAACTTAAACCTTGAATTCCTTGAAATGAACTTGAAGGAGACTTGAAGCTTGAGATGGGTTCTGGAGTTCCAAAATTAAGGTTGAAATCCTTGAATTTGAATGAGAGATTTAATAAAGTGTTGGAGAGGTTTTAGAGAGAGTTTTGTGAGCTATAGAGTTGAAAAGGGCTAAGTATGAGAGATTTCACATTTTAAATAACCATGGGGCTATTACCCCAATGCCCTTGGATGAAATAAGAAAACCAAGAAAAATATTACATTGGTCCGCACCCTAGGCGCAATGAGAGCAAGATGCGGATCACAAAATACACTAGTCCGCTCCCTAAGCATATCATGACCTGGGAACGGATAGACACTGAATATCAAAAAATTATGAAACGACCCAAAAAAAAAGTGCCCAAAAACGTGCCTCGAAAGTGCTCGAAATTTTATTTTCCATATATCTAAAAATTGATTTGTTATTTTTAAAATCCGACTTCATATTCTTGTTTAGGGGGTCAAATTGACTGGGAGATTGGTCTAACTCGAATTTTAGAGCAACCGTATCAAAATATGAAAATAGCAAAATACGCTATTTAGGAGAGTCCACTTTGAAGAGAGCACATCTCTTAGAACACAAAGAACTGGGTACCTCATAACATTTCAACTAAAATCCCTTTGAGTTAGCTTTCTGATTCACCTTGTTTCACCTCATTCCGAGTTCAAATGAAGGATTTATGCCCATTTTTGTAAAAATCGCACGTGCAGAAAATGCAATTTCCAGTGAAGTGTCCGTTTTGGTCCTATTTTCTCTTGACTTTGGTCCAACACTTTTAAGTATTGGGCCTAAGGGTTTCTACACTTGAAAATACATATACTTGGCCTTATTTCACCCTCATATCATTCTAAACATTCCCCAAAACTTACTTAAACATTTAGACTCATTTTCACCCTAAATTCAAGTCCCAAAATCAAGACCAATCTTAAGCATTTCTTCAAGGATTTCACTTAAGCTTCAAGTCTCCATTAAAATATTCTTCAAGAACCTCTCAAAACCTAAGGTATGTGGTGTTGAACTATTGGTTCCTTCCACCCATGGTGCGTAAAACCTCTTTTAATTAATATTACATGATTTAAAGTTGGCTTTACATGTGAGTCTTGTATATTGAGAAATTTTATCCCACAGTGATTTTAGTTCATGAAAGTATTGTTCTTTCAGCATGTTTTGAGCTCTAAATCTTGGATCTAATGTTGGATTTCACGAGGGATTTTGATGTCAAGGTGTTGATTGACGATTTTACCACTGATTTTCTTGTATGATTTCATCTCTGAAATTCACGGTATTTTACCCCCATTGCACACTCGCCAAGTGTTGGTAAAATATCTGGTTATGGTTTCTTGAGGAATTGTAGGTCCAAAGCATGAGATGTGATATGAATGATGTTGTGATGATTAAATGATCATAAGATATGATATGAATGATGCATAATGAGGAGATGAGATTATGTATATGATTATTCGTACATGATGTATTGCATTAGAACTTATGATGAATCCTAAATAAAGTGTTGCATTAGACCATAACCGATCGGGGGGGCAAGATCTCGGGTAACCTAGATAGGTGTTCATACTCATCCACCTCGGTGATAGGGCGACATAATCACCAACCTAGATGGGGGTTCATACTCATCCACCTAAGTGATGGGGAGGCATCATCACTAACCCCAAGGGGTCCATACCTTGAAAATCTAGCTTGGTCTCTTCTACACATATGATATTCTATATGAGTATGGGTTACTAAACCATATTTAACTTATGCATTGATCATGCATATCATATTGTTATATCATGCCTATTGCCTATCGTTATGCATTTTTGATTATGATGCCTATCTATTGTTGCATTGTATCCCACATACTTAGTACATTCAAACATACTAATGCATAATCTTGCCTACATGATATCACTATGTAGGGATCGGAGCTCCTATTGATTCTTCTTGTCGCTATATGGATTGTTCAAGTTAGCCTTTGGTGATTCCTCCATTTCAGGGACAAGGAATACTCTCTCACACTATGTATTAATATTCTCTTTACTTTATCATTTACTTATTACTATGTGGGTGAGCTGGTTGTATGTCTTGGCCTCCGCCATTATCTATGTAGTAGAGGTGTTGTTAGACAAAGTTATGTATTTATGCCATGTGTTGATTTTATTATCTCTTGACTCTATGTTATGACCAGTTCTCCCCTAGTCCCCTTCTTCATTATTTCCATTCTTCAAATGTCATTTAATTGTTCCATGACCAAAGATATACAGTAATATGCTATGAGGCTTGTTTGGGGTTCCTTCGGGTTCCCCATTCGCTAGTTACGTCTAGGCCCTAGGCTTGGGTCTTGACAAAGATGGTATCAAAGCACTAGGTTGTTAGATCCTTGGAGTTCAATATGTCGTGTCGATTACAGTCTTATTCATGGTTGTGTTGTGCACCACAACTATGAGTAGGAGGCTATGAGATATTTTAGGAAATGTTTCCCTTCTTCATGGCCTATGTCGTGCTTTAGAAGTGAGATAGGGCTTTCCCCTCTAACGAACGTTCTTTGATCTTTTAGATGATCATGTCGCTTCAAAGAGGAGGGTAAAGGAAGGTAAATAGAAGCTTTTGATTTTGATGGATCCGAGTTTCACTATTTCTTCTCTCTTATTTTAGTTAATGGTGGGGCTTCTTGTTTGCCCTAAGTTGTGATGTAAACCTTTGGTCTTTATCTCTTGGTTGGGTATATTGTTGCTAGAAAGTTCATAGGTGTTGACCCGGGTTTTATTGCATTAGGTCTTGCTTTGTGGCTTGTTGGAGTTGGTGTAGTAGATTTTAATGTCATACTAGGGATGGAATGGTTGCAAACATGTTGTGTCTTCATGGATGGTAGGACCCATAGACTTAGATCCCGAATCCCTAATGAGCCCATATTTAAGGGGGAGGTTGTTAAGCGATAGCAAGGGAGGTAGATCCATTTCATGTCTTAAGGTACAATTAGTCTCCAAGGGGTTGTATTTATAATCTTGTGAAAATTGGAGGTGTTTAACCTAAGTTGTTTTGTTTATAGCATTGTTGGTGGTGGTAGATGAGGTCTTGAATGCCCCTTTTTGATATTTTGAATTTGGGGTAGTGTCTTTTAGTTTGACCAGTACGCTAGTTATGCCTATAAGTCTCATGAGTAAGATCTTTAGTCCCTACTCTAATAGGTTTATAGTTATTTTCGTGATGATAATATGTTTCATTCCCTAATGAGGTAATGCATGTGAATCATTAGAGAGTAGTACTACAAGTGTAAGGAAGGAGGATGGGTGCTAGAAGGTAAGATGGGAATTTTGGTGGCAAGTGGTTGCCTCTTAGGTTGTGTGGTGTCGAGTGATGTTAATAAGGTGGACCTTAGAAAGACGAAGGTGATTAGGGATTAGCCTAGACCTTTGACTTCACTGGATATTAGGAGCCTCTAGGGTTTAGTGGGCCATTGTTGGAGATTGTGAGTAGGGTGATTTGATAGGTCCGGGGGTTATTATTTCTTGTGTTATTCCTTGGTGCTAGTAGAATTCATATGTATGTGGGTTGATCCTTAATTCCTTCCAATCAAGGAGACCCAAAATTTATTTTCAAGAAAATCTATATGGATCTTACTTATTTTAATTTGAAATTTGAATATTATGATTCCTAATATTCTACTGATGCATGGATAGTTTTTATTTGATGATTTTAATGTGATTTAAACCGTTATATGAGGATTTACCTTGGGCTCATGGAGTTATAAGTATGCATGTTCCCCTTTTGAAATCATTTATGCATGAGAGATCACACTATGGATTTAAATATGGAATTAATTATGTTTTCACTTCAATTTCATACTATGGATGTTGGAGTCTTAATTACCCATGTCATTTCCTCGTTGTTCATAGCATATACATTCATGTACACAGATAATTTTAAAAATTTAAGTTATGGTAAGCCCAATTTCATTTTATTGTATGATTCGGATAAAAGGTTGGTTATGACAATATTGTGATCACATATATGTCTTTGATTTTGGCTCTTTAAGCATTTTGGGTGCTT
>JAABOM020000001.1:7292238-7325557 GCA_011800125.2 Solanum clarkiae
GAGTTACTTGGTTCTTCATTATTTTACTTTAAGTTAGTTTCACTTGCTGAGTACCGTGTGTTTGGTACTCACCCCCTCTTACTACAATAATTTTGTAGGTTGCGAGCCCGGATTGTCGTGATACTCTCTACTTTCCTTGTTTGTGGCGTCCTGTGGAGATTGTGAGAGGCAGTTGTTTGCCATCCCAGCTGACTCCTTACTCTTATTTATGATTTTGTTCTATTATAGAGACAATATTATTTGATACTTGTGTTTTCTTTTGAATCTATTCTAATACATTAGAAGATTGTGCACGTGACAACCAGGTTTTGGGGGATTTTCATGAAGCTGACTTATTATCCGTAATTGAACTTTCATTTTATCATAATTTCACATTTTGAATGTTATAGTTTGGTTGTAGGCTGACTTGTCTTGGTGGGATAAGACAAGTGTCATCATGCCTGAATTTCGGGTCGTGACAGTACATTTCTTTTATATTCGTGGACAAATGTTCCTAAGAGGGGAGATATTGAAACGACCCTAAAAAGTGCCAAAAACGTGCCTCGAAATGCCCAGAATTTTAATTTTTATATATCTAAAAATTTGTTCATTATTTCAAAAGTTCGACTTCATATTTGTGACCAGGAGGTCAAAATCAAGTGAAAGAGGATCTAACCTCGATTTAAGAGCGAAAGAATAGCAATTATAAAATTTTAAGGAATGATTTCCAGTGAGTTGTTTGCGATGCTTCCGCAACGCGCCTTGGACGTGCTTTAGTACAAATCCCTCTCCGCGTACTCTCCACGATGTGGAGATGTGTTTTTTCGCCTTGTAGTTTTACTTATGTGGTCTAAAATATTCTAAGTATTGGGCCCAAGTTGCCCCAACGTGTTTTTATATATACTTAGTCAAACTTCACCCTTATATCATCCTAAAGATTTTCCAATACTCCCAAAAACACTTAGCCATACTTTCACTCTGAATTCCATGTCTCAAAACCCTCATCCGGATTTAAGGATCCTCTTCAAGCTTCAATTCTCCATTGTCAGCCTTTACCAAGAACTTCTCCAAAGCTAAAGTATGTAGTGTTGAACCATTGGGTTCTTTCACACATGGGGCCTAAGTCTCCTTTTTACTAATATTGCATGATTTAAAGTTGATTTTACATGTGGGCCTTGTATGTTGAGAAATTTATTGCAGAGTGATTTTAGTTCATGAAAGTATGGTTGTTTTAGCATGTTTTGAGCTTGAAATCTTGGATCTAATGTTGGATTTGAGAGGGGTTTTGATGTGAATGTCTTGGAGGTGTTGCATTGTATTGATTTATGGTTTTACAATGAATTTTCTTACATGATTTCATCTCCAAATTACATGGTCTTTTACCCCCATTACACACCCCAAGGTGTTTGATAAAATGTCCGATTATAGTTTCATGAGTAAATGAAGGTCAAAAGCAGGAGATATGATATGAAAGATGTTATGATGATGAAATGAGCTTATGTATATGATTATTCCTAATGAAATGCTACACTAGAGCCTATGATAAATCCTATATAAAGTGTTGCATTAGACCATACCCGATTTGGGGGACAAGAGCCCGGGTAACCATGTTGGGGGTTTATTCTCATCAACCATGCGAGCGATTTATACTTCGTCACCATATTGGTGAGGTGTGATTACCATCAATTGTGTGAGGGATTTATGCCATACAACCACCAAGGGGTTTATACCTCGAATAACTGGCTTGGTCTCTTCTTCACATATGATATCCTATATGAGTATGGATTACTTAAGCATGTTTTACTTATGCATTGATCATATATGTCATATTGCTATATCTCGCCTATTGCCTATTGTTATACATGTTGACTATGAATCTTATCTTTTGTAGCATTGTATTCCAAATAGTTAGTATATTCAAATGTACTAATGTATACTCTTGCCTACATGATATCACCATGTAGGAACCAGTGCCCGAATTGATCCTCCTCCTCCTCCATGTGGCCAGACGGTGCTATTCCAAACTCGTTGGTGAGTCCTTCATTTCGGGGGCTTGGCTTATGTTTTCCTCTTATCTATGTATTGAGACACTATCTTATATTCTACTTGATTATGAGGGTGAGCCTAGTAACTTTGTCTTGGCCCCCGCTTTATCTATGTATTTAGAGGTGTTTGTAGGACAAGTTATTTATTTATGATATGAGCTATGATTCCTTGTTTCTTGATGTTGATGTGTTGCAAAGCTTTCCCTTAGCCCAAATGTCCCATTCTTGTCTTTTATATACTTCTGCGACCGAGGATGTATAATGACTAGTTAAGAGGCTTGTTTGGGGTTCCTTTGGGTTTTCCATTCACCGTGTCACATCTAGGCCATAGGATTGGGTCGTCACACTAGAATTATACGGTATCTATTCGACTCTATTAGGAAAAAGAATTATTTCCCCATATCTAATTAATATATCAAAAGAACAAAGTGACCTTATAAAATATAAAAATATCATTAGGATAAATCTACTCTCGTAACTAATAAATTATTTAAAGTAACATATAAAAATCAAAAGAATTGAATCCTCACTAAAAATCCCAGAGACCAAGTCCAAAATATAAAATTTACAAGACGTTATGGAATAAGAAATTTGTTCCAATTTTCTTGATGCATATTGGGAAAGAAAAAAAATGTTGTTGAACTACCCTGTATATAGGGATTTCATGAATAATTTATATCCACTAAGGCAAGACCTATTCAAATGAATGTCGAATCACTGGAATATTATAAAATAAAATTAATAATTTACTAACTAAAAAATCATTAGACCATACAAATCACCTTAGAGTTGTTCAGCCTTTAATGTTAATAATAGTGCTGAAAAGGAAAGAGGTGCCCCTAGACTAGTTATTAATTAGAAGCCCTTTTACACGGTATTAAAATGGCTCAGGTACCCTATACCTAATAAAAGAGATTTTCTTAAAAGAAACTGTAAAGCTAATATTTATAGTAAGTTTGACATGAAATCGAAATTTTGAAAAATCTAAATTGTTGAAAAAGGTAAATATAAAATAACCTTCAATGCCTTGTTTGGATAATATCAATGGAATGCAATTCCCTTTGGACTTAAAAATGCTCCATCGGAATTTTAAAATATTACAAATAATATATTTAATTTGTATAGTCATATGTCCATAGTTTATGTAGATGATGTGTTAATATATTCTGAAGATGTTGATCAACACTTTAAATATCTTCAAACTTTATTAAAAGTTGTTATGAAAAATGGACTAGTAGTTAGCGCTAAAAAGATTAAATTATTTCAAAGACCTCTATTAGATTTCTTGGTCAAGACGTATATCAACGAACTTATAAATCCATTTGTAAGACATAGAGTACTCGTCTAAATTTTCGGATGAATTAATAGATAAAATGCAACTCCAGAGATTTTTAGGGAGCCTCAATTATGTTGCAGGTTTTATTCCTAATATTAGTCATATTTGTAAACACCTTTATCAACATCTTAAGAAGAATCCTGTATCATGAGGATTAGAACATTCCAACGCCGTCCAAATGATTAAATCAATAGTCCAAAATCTCCCTTGCCTAGGGATACCACATCCGGACGTGCTTATGATCGTAGAAACTGATGCGCTAGATATAGGATACAGAGGTATACTTAAACAAAAGATTTTTAATGGGTGAAAAGCTAGTGAGATTTACCTCATGAAAATGGCATAATATTTAGAAATATTATAGTACTATAAGAAAGAAAATTTTAGCCATAGTATTATATATTAATAAATCTCAAGATGATTTAGTCAACAAAGAATTTCCATTAAGGGTAAACTGCAAGCACCCAAAGATGTTTTACAAAAAGATGTTAAGAGTTTAATTCGCAAATAAATATTTGTCAGATGGAAAGCTATACTGTCTAGCTTTGATTTTCAAATAGAATTTATACAGGGAGAAGACAATTCTCTCCCAGATTTTTTAACACGAGAACTTTTACAGAAAAACAATGAGACCTGAAATGCCGGGAACAAGGCCTTTAGGGCTCCCACTTCAGCCCTGCAAACCAGAAGACCAAATGACAAGGCCCTTCAAAGAAGGGGATAAAAAGCCCATAAAAAGATATTCAATCCTGGCAGAGTTTCTGGATCTGCCTAAACCCAACATTTGTTTCTTAAAAGCATCCATAACTAGCTTATCTAATAAACCAACTCTTAAAAATAGCCCTTCTCGTGAGCAAATATTTATATCCAAACAAAAGATAGTTATGAAATGAAACCCCCAGAAACATATTCCCATGCAGTGATCCCAAACACCTAGGGAAAGAGTAAAGCAAAAGCCATTTCTTCAAATAAAAAGGAATTTCCACTAATAGTTTTGCATGTATTTTCAGTCATGGCTCTCGATAGAGAATATAAGGATTTGGAGTATCTGAATTATTAAAACCATGTTACACCAATTAAAATTATGTGGGGACCAAAGATCCGCTGAAAACCCGAAGGTATTACGCGTTTACATTAAAAGATACCGATTCCATAAAAATTGAGCATAAATTAGCATATTTGAATGATCCAAACAATAGTCAATTTTCAATGTTTACAATTAAAAGAATATTGAGCCCTTTTCAATAATTTGTAGATTATCTGCATACACCTATTTTTATCAAAAGTTCATCGACCTCAAATTTATAATTGGTATGATTATAAGATAACTTAGTACGACTTAGGTATATTAGGCCAAATCTCATACATAGTTTATCAAATAATTTGAGGAAATGAAAAATGTAGTAATTCCCCAATAGTTTTGTGAATGGTGGAGCCAATTTGGAGATAATAAACAGGTATTGTCACCACAATTTCTAGTGGAGTTTGAGAGATTTTAGGTAGAACAAAATATTTCCACACTACTTGAAAATACAAAACTATATAAATTCTTTTTTCCAAAAAGAATCTCTTATATTATTAGTTGGTCCTTCAATATTCATAAACTTGAAAGGATCAAATATCTGAGTAAAACTATAATAATTAAAAGATGGACGCCGAAAGGGCATGAAGAAAGCCAGCTTCATGGAAGAAATCCGATATTTCAAAAAAAGAATTAAAAAGAAGGCTTGAGGAAGCTTTGTCAAGTTTGGGTAAAGAACCCAGTTCTGAGAATATAATAGAATTATTAGAGATTGCATCATCACAGACTAGTGATCAGAGCAGAGAAGAGATATATCTTATTTAAAAAGAAGACAAAGCTAGGAAGACTCCAAATAAAAAGGCATACCCCGTAGGCAAAAAGGATGAACATTTCAGCTAAAGTTAGTTTTTACGACACATGTAATAATTTCAATTACGTATAATAAGTTATAGTTACGTGTAGAAAAAAGGTTGTGTATTAGTGCTAGCATAATGGTAACATCAGTAATGCATGTTAAGAGTTAGTCAGAACTTTTCGAAGGCTATATAAGTCTTTTAACTTGTATCAGTAAAGGGCATGCAATAGTTGCCCCTTTGAAAAACTTTGTACGACTCTCTCTCCCATTTCCCAACTTTCCATTTTCATGTTTTCTCACTTCCCTCAATAAATAAATAAGCTTTTTCAAGTATATTTTTCTGTACTGTTATTTTGATTTAATGTTTTAAAGTTTTAATTTTGTTATACTATTTTAATTTATTCTTATTTATGTTTAAGTAAGTTTTGTTTTGAGAATTTATATATCCTTGCTCCTTCTCGTTAATCTGCCTAATTTTTCGTACCTGCCCATCTCAGAACCCGATCTGTCCCCCTATGAATCTTAGTATTGGGGGAGGGATGGACTATCACGACCTAAGCTTAGGACCTAGATGTGATATGACGAATTGGAACCCTAAGGGACCCCAAACAAGCCTCTTAGCATATCATACAGACATCCTTGGTCACTGAAGCAAAATAAACAACAACAAGAGATATAATTAAGAAAAGCAGGACTAAGGGAAGTCTTGATATTTATATAACACACAAGAGTCAAAGCTCAAAGAATAAGTACATCAATTGTTCCAACAACACCTCTAAACATAGAATGGAACGGGAGCTAAGACACTTTCCAGACTCACCCTCATAATGTCATATGTTTAACATAAAAAATTCATAGAAATAGAAAGAAAGTAGATGGTGTCCTCAAACTTGAGGACTCACCAAGATTGTCTTTGAAGAATCTAACTAGCCACTTGGAGGATGATCTAGATATGTTCCGGTCTTTACATGGTAACATCATGTACGCATAGAGTATGCATTACTACATTTGAATATACTAAGTATGTAGGATGCAATGCAACAAGTCATAAGACAATATAGTCAAAATGCATATTAATAGGTAATAGACAAGCACAATCTCAATATGGCGTGCATGATCAATGCTTGAAGTAATATATACTTGTAAATCATTCCACTTGCATAGAACATAATACTTGTGTGCGAAGAGACCTCAATCGACAAAGAATAAGACCAAGCAAGCTACAACTTGGAATCTTGATGATTACCCCTCAATTGTGAAGAGGTGGTCTACTTGCCAAGGTAAATCATACTTCACCTTACGTGAGCCCCTCCCATTTCGGAGAAGTAACCTTCCTTAAGGGAGCCCATCCTATTTTGGAAAGAATTTCATGAGAAACTTCACCTTACGGGAGCCCACCCCATTTCGGGAAGAATTTCAAGAGAAAGTGCACTAAATGGATCCAATAGTATAGCAAGGGTATAACATACTCCTATGTTGGCACATAGTTCAAGGAAAGATCCATCGGTGCTAAGTCTAATCCCATGGAATACTTATAATAATCATACTTTAATAACTTGCAGTCAACATGTAATCATGACATGAGCAACTATTAAACATACTTCACCTCTAATGGTGAGCCTAGCTTGAAACATGAGAATAGATCACCATCAAACATTACCTTTGTGTTAACATCAAAAGCTCACACTTATAATAATAATACTTTAATAACTTGCAGTCAACATGTAATCATGACATGAGCAACTCTTAAACATACTTCACCTCTAATGGTGAGCCTAGCTTGAAACATGAGAATAGATCACCATCAAACATTACCCTTGTGTTAACATCAAAAGCTCATAAGAGGTAAAATCTTGAAAGTAAGGCATAACTTCATACTTTCATAATCATATATAATTTCATTAATTCATAGCATACTTGATAGCCCATATTCATTATGAAGTCACTTGACTTATAAATTATGTAATTAACTTGAGAATTCTTTACTTGACATTTTATCAAATACTTGGTGAGTATGTAATACTTGTTCAAAGTTATGCAATTTAAGAGTGAAATCACGTGAGAAAACTAAATGCAAATCAACACACTAACAAATTGCAAAACCCTCTTGTGAGATACCTTGAAATCCATCATCAAATCTCATAATAGATCATAGTTTCATACCTCAGAACATTTATAGTCGCAATAGATAAAACTCATTCATAGTACAAGCTTGGAATAGATAGTTATGCATAATCAATCAATATTTCATAAAACTCCAATATGATTTATACTCATATTCAATAATAAGAGTTACCCATAGATAATACAACTTTAAAACATGTAATTTTCATAAGATAGGAGGATTGGGTACCATGGGTGAAAGGACCCAATGGTTGATACCCACATACTTCAAACTTGGGTTTTCTTCATGTAGTCATGAAAGAGACTTGAAGCTCAAATAGTGTTGTTGAGATCCGGATTTAAGCTTGGACACTTGAATTTGGATGAAATATCTGGTTGAGTATTAGAGACGTTTTTGAGAGTGTCTTGAGTGATATAGAGTTGAAAAATGGCTAAGATAGGTGTTTTTATGCATAAATAGGCATGGATCCAATACCTCAATGCTTTAGGCAGAAACAGGAAAAATAAGGAAGTGAAAACACTGCTCCATGACAGGTCCGCATCGCAGAGCCATCACGGACAACTTCAGTTCCCGAAAATTTTACGAAAAAATCTATTTTTGCTATAGGTCTTCTAAAATTCAGGTTATACCCATTTCCCACTCAATTTTTCCACCGATCCAGAATATGAAATTGGATTTTTGATATCACGCATGTATTTTAAAATATATGAAAATTATGATTATAGGCATTTTCAAATAATATTTTTGGGCATTTCAATACATTCCCCTTGGGAACATTGGTCCTCGAATGTCAATGAAACATGTATAAGAGTGGTAATCATGAAGATTTCAGCCCAATACGAATGCAACAAATGCATTTGAACATGATTCTTGAAAATTTCAACATGAATGTCAAAAATCATCATTAACTTGCTACTATGAATATGAATGCATGCAAAATGACATGAGGGCTCAAACTTAAGACTTGAAATTTATGTAATGGACTTAAATTAGTACCATCGACTTGACTAGAGTGGAAGAGGTATGGATATCGCTTTGTCTTGTCCACCTCTGCTTCCCATGTGGCACTTTCAACTTGTTGGTTCCTCCAAAGGACCTTGACGAAAGCTACATCCCTGTTTCTTAACATCTTCACTTTTCTATACAAAATTTCTGCCGGAACCTCCTCATAAGTTAAATTATCTTCTACCACACCCACAACATCCAAAGATACGATAGCACTTGGGTCACCCACACACTATCTCAACATAGATACATGGAAGACCAAATGAACCATATTCATATCAATGGGTAACTCCAACTCATAGGCCACCTTAATAATCCTCCTCAACAATGTATAAAGACCTACAAACCTTGGGCTTAATTTACCCTTCATGCTAAATAGGTCTACACCCCTCATAGGTTAGACTTTCAAGTAAACCCAATCGCCAACCTTAAACTCAAGATCTCTTCTGCTCACATCGTAATAGTACTTTTGTCTACTTTGGGCTATTTTCATTCTCTCCCTAATCAACCTTACCTTCTCCAAGGCTTCCATAACCAAATCCAAATCTAGGAAAGCCATTTACCCCATTTCAAACTACCCAAGAGGGGATCTACAACGCCTATAATAAAGAGCTTCAAAAGGAGCCATACCAATGCTTGAGTGGTAGCTATTGTTGTAAGCAAATTCAATGAGTAAAGATGTTCATCCCAACTACCCTTAAGCTCCAAAACACAAGCTCTAAGCACATCCTCAAGGGTTTGGATAGTTATTTTGGCTTGGCCATCCATTTGAGGTGAAAGGTCGTGCTAAGCTTTACCTTGGTACCAAGACCTCTTTAGAAGGCCTTCCAAAAGGGAGAAGTGAATTAAGTACAATGATCTGAAATGATAGTCAAGGGCAACCCATCCAATCTAACCATCTCATATATATATATATATATATATATATATATATACAAGATGGCATAATCTTTGGTACCATAAGTAGTTTTGACTGGTAAGAAGTGAGCCGACTTTGTCATTCAATCCATAACAACCCAAATAGTATCAAAATGTTTTCTATTCGTAGGCAACCCAACCAAAAAATCTCTGTTGATTTCCTCCAACTTAAAAGTACGATTCTCTATATCTTGGGCTAGGCCACCCGGTATTTGATGTTCGCCTTTCACTTGTTGGCAATTGTGACATCCGAAGTTGAACTTCGCAATGTCTCTCTTCATACCACCCCACCAATTCACTTCTCTCATGTCTCTATACATATTTGTAGAACCGAGGTTAAGGGAATAGGATGAATTATGAGCCTCTTTCAAGATCAATTCTTTCAAATCGTCCACATTTGGCACACATTATCTACCTTAGTACCTAAGGGCACCATCTCCCCCTTGGGACAAAAACTCCACTTTACCATCTCTCACCAAGGTCTTCAACTCCAACATTGCGGGGCCAAGATCTTGTTTTTCCTTTACCTCCTCAACCAAAGAAGACTTAGAACCATCAATAACCACTACACTACCATTATTAACTTCATCCAAGCTAACTGCCAATCTCTCCATCCGATGAACCTCTCTGGCCACCTCTTTACTACCTTCACCAACATGAGCTAGACTACCCATAGACACCCTACATAAAGCATACGCCACTACATTACCTTTATCGGGGTGATAATGCACACTCATATTATAATCTTTGAGGAGCTCTAACCACCTTCTTTGCCTCAAGTTAAGATCTTTTTGGGTGAACACATATTGGAGACACTTATGGTCGGTGAACACATAAACATGAAACCCATACAAGTATTGATGCCAAATTTTCAAAGTAAATACCACAGCCGCCAATTCAAGATCATGGGTGGGACAATTCTTCTCATGCACCTTATGTCTTGGGGAATATGCTATCACCATACCACTTTGCATCAAACACACACCCAAGCCAATTCTTAAGGCATCACAATGTACAACAAGCCCTTCCAACCCTTCTAGTAGAGCTATGATAGGAGCAGAGACAAGCTTATCTATCAATGTTTGGAAACACTATTCACATTCGTCGGTCCACACAAATTTCACCTTCTTTTATGTCAACCTAGTCATGGGAGAAGCAATATAAGAGAAATCATTTACAAACCATCGGTAATAACCCGTCAAACCCAAGAAACTAATGTCTGATGGAGTCAAAGGTCTAGGCCAATTTCTAATCACCTCCGTCATCTTAGGATCCACTTTAATGCCATCACGCGATACCACGTGACCTAGAAAAGCAACCTCTTTTAACCAAAGCTCACATTTTTCATATTTTTCATACAACCTCTCCTCCCTCAAGATTTCTAACACCCTCAAGTGATCCATATGATCCTCCTCACTATGGGAATAGATCAGGATATCATCAATAAAAACCACCACAAAAAGGTCAAGGTAAGGTTTAAAGACCCTATTCATAGGATCCATAAATATATCTGGTACATTAGTCAACCCGAAGGACATAACCACAAAATTAATGAGCTCATACCTAGTCCAAAAAGCTATCTTAAGAATGTCAGACTCCCTCACTTTCACTTCGTGATACCCGAACTGAAGATCAATCTTAGAAAAGTGACTAGCCCCTTGAAATTTCTCAAAAGGGTCATCAATCCTTGGTAGAGGGTACTTGTTCTTTATGGTAACTCTATTAAGTTGCTATTAATCAATGTACATTCTAAGAGAACCATCGTTTCTCTTCACAAACAATATCGGTGCACCCCAAGGTGACTTACTAGGTCTTATAAATCCCTTCTCCAACAGATCACTCAATTACTCTTTCGACTCCATCAGGGCCACACAATAAGAGGGAATAGAAATGGGTTGAGTGTCAGAAGGAGGTCTATAGCAAAATTTTTTTCCTTTCGGGAGGAACAATGGGAAGCTCATCAGGAAAGACATCAAAGAACTCATTAACCATTAGAACTTACTCTATAGGAAAGACATTAGACTAAACATCTGTAACCCTCACAAGATAATAGAGACAACCATTATAAATTAATCTACCCTTAACCACCACATCACAACATTCCTACTCAAAGGACGGGTTCATTAGGGAATTGGAATTTAACATTACGGGTTCTACAATCAATGGAATCATAATATGCATGCAACCAATCCATCCAAAGAATGATATCAAAATCCACCATATCTAGTTCAACAAAATCATAGGGTAAGATTTTATGTAAAATGGACATAGGATAATTTCTATAGACTCTTCTAGCAACAAAGGACGCACCAACGGGGTAGACACTTCATAAGGTTCACACAACAATTTGGGACTAACATGAAGCTTTTTTGCAATAAAAGGAGTAATAAAAGAGAGAGTGGCACCTGGGTCTATCAGTACATACACATTAAAATAAAAAACCTTTAATATACCGATGAAAACATTAGACACCTCATTCACCCCTTGTCTCCCTTGAAGAGGATAGAATCTATTTTACAGTGGTGTACCCCTTGTTGACCTCCTCTCCCCTTTGACTCGTATTTACACCTTGGCCTTATGGATGACCATCTCTACCTTTAGGTTGAGCATGAGGACAATCAATGACCTTGTGGCCAACTTCACCACAACCAAAGCATGCATTTGAATTTCTCAAGGAAGGACCACTACGATTCTTTTCACACCATAGACATGTAGGCTTTACCATTCCTCCATTACCACCTTGGAATCTTTGATTAGACACCCTATCATTGGCAAACCCCTTGTTGGAAGCATTGGATGACCCTTGACCTTGGAACTTGTAGGCTTAAGGAAACCATCCACCCTTGGAATTTTGGAGTCCACCTTCAAAATGGGCCATCTTGGCCTTACCACTTCTTCTCTTTCTAAGCTTTTCCCACTCTAGTTATTCAGCATATCAGGAGGGGAAAATCCATATCACCTATTAGCATGGAGGTACGACACTCCTTATTAACCAAGTGGGGTACACAGACACAATTTGTTCATTCTTAAACTTGGTTCCGTAACCAATTGTAGGGCATACTTGGAGAGTTGGTTGAACTTGGGGCATACTACCTCACACTCATAGACCCTTGCATTATACTCATATAATCCATCATTTTCGCCTCACTTAGCTCAATAGGAAAGAACCTGTTAAGAAATGCCACTTTGAATTCCTCCCAAGGGATAGCATCACCATTCCCCTTCTCCTTCTTCCATTGAGTGAACCATATTTGAGATACCCCTTTGAGTTGGTAGGCCACCAACAACGCTTTTTCTTCTGAATTAACCCCCATAATGGACAACACCTTATACACCTCATCAATTAATTGTTGTGGCTTTTCATCCACCTTGGATCCATGGAACTCCAGTGGTTCTATCCTAGTAAAATCTCTCACGCTTGAGGCTGCAGTAGGAGTATAAAAGGCTTGGGACCCTAGCTTCAATTGATTCATCATGGAATGGGCCAACAAAGTGATAGCATCTCGAAACTCATCATGGGCTATGCCCCCATCTTGAAGAGGTTGAGAAGTAGGAGGGGTCGGTTGCTCCTTGGGAGTATGGGCTCTTCTTCCTCTTAGAATCAGTATGATCTAGAATAGCAAAGAACATTCGTTAGAGGAAAAAGCCATATGTTACTTCTAAAGCATGAAATAGATCATGAAGAAGGGAAACTTTTTCTCAAATGCCTTATAGGCTCTTACTCATAGTTGTGCTGCACTTCATAACATTGAACAAAATATTAATCAACGTGGTGTGTTGGATTCCAAGGACCATTAAAAACCTAGTGCTTTGTTACCAAGTCGATCATGACCCAAGCCTAGGGCCTAGATGTGACATGGCGAATGGGCTTCACAACCATGACTAAGACTTTAATCAATGCAGTGTGTTGGATTCCAAGGACCATTAAAAACCTAGTGCTTTGTTACCAAGTTTGTCACGACCTAAGCCTAGGGCCTAGTTGGGCCAACATAGTGATAGAATCTCAGAACTCATCAGGGGCCACGCCCCCATCTTGAGGAGATTGAAGAGTGGGAGGGGCCGGTTTCCCCTTGGGAGTATGGGCTCTTCTTTCTCTTGGAATTGACATGATCTAGAATAGTAAAGGACATTTGTTGGAGGAAAAAGCCTTACGTTACTTCTAAAGCATGACATAGATGATGAAGAAGGGAAACATTTCCTAAAATGCCTTATAGGCTCTTACTCATAGTTGTAGTGCACTTCATAACCATTAACAAGACATTAATTGATATGGTGTGTTGGATTTTAAGGACCACTAAAAACCTAGTGCTTTATTACCAGGTTTGTCACGACCCAAGCCTAGGGCCTAGGTGTGACAAGACGAATTGGAATCCGAAGGGACCCCAACGAAGCCTCTAAGCATATCATACACACATCTTTGGTTGTGGAAGAAAAATAAACAACACCAAGAGATATAAATTGGGGAAGCAGGACTAAGGGAAGTCTTGATATTTATATAACATAAAAGAGTCAATGCTCAAAGCATAAGTACATCAATTGTTCCAACAACACATCTAAACATAGAATGGAGCGGGGGCCAAGATACTTTCTGGGCTCACTCTCATAATTTCATGTGTTTAACATCAAGAATTCATACAAATAGGAAGAGAAAGTAGATAGTATCCTCAAACTTAAGGGCTCACCAAGCTAGTCTTTGAAGAATCTCACTAGTCACGTGGAGGATGACCAAGAGGTGCTCTGATCCCTAAATATTATGTAGGCATAGAGTATTTGTTAGTTCATTTGAATGTGCTATGTAAGATGAAATGCAACAAGACATAAGCCAATATAGTCAAAATGCATAGTAATAGACAATAGATAAGCATAATCTCAATATGGCATGCATGATCAATACTTGAAGTAAAACATGCTTGTAAATCATTCAACTTGCAGAGAAGATAATACCTGTGTTGGAAGAGACCTCAACCAACAAAGAATAAGACTAAGCAAGCTAAATCTTAGAATCTCGATGATTACCCCTCACTGAGAAGAGGTGGTTTACTTATCAAAGATAAACCATACTTTACCTTATGGGAGCCCATCCCATATAAGAGAAGTAACTTTCCTTACAGGAACCCATCCCATTTCGAAAAGGATTTCATGAAAAACATCACCCTACGGCAACTCGTCCCATTATGAGAAGTATTTCAAGAGAGTGCACCAAATACATCCATTAGTATAGCCAAGGTATAACATACTCCTATGTTGGCACATAGTTTAAGGAAAGAGTGCAAACCATCCATCCATCGGTGCTAAGTCTAATCCCATTTAATACTTATAATAATCATACTTTAATAACTTCCAATACACATAGAATCATGACCTGGGTAGCTCTTAAACATACTTAACCTCTAAAGGTGAGTCTAACTTGAAAAATTAGAATAGATCATCATCAGACATTACCCTTGCATTAACATCAAAGGCTCACAAGAGGTAAAATCTTGAGAATAAGGTATAACTTCATACTGGCATAATCATAGATAATTTCATGGATTCATAACATACTTGATAGCCCATATTCATATGAAGTCACTCGACTTATAAAACATGTAATTAACTTGAAAATTCTTGACTTGACATTTTATCCAACACTTGGTGGGTATGTAATGCTTGTTCAAAATTATGCAATTCAAGAGAGAAATCATATGAGAAAACTAAATGTAAATAAACTAACCCACATATTGCAAAACCCTCATATGAGATACCTTGAAATCCATCATCAAATCTCATAATAGATCATACTTTTATAACTTAAAACATGCATAGTCTCAATAGACAAAACCCATTCATAGTATAGGTTCGAAATAGATAGTTATGCATTCAAAAAACATTTGATAAAATCCTAACATGATTTATACTCATAATCCATAATAAGAGTTACCCACAGATAATACAACTTGAAAACATGCAATTTTCATAAGATAGGAAGATTGGGCACCATGGGTGAAAGGACCCAATGGTTAAAACCCACATACCTCAAAATTGGATTTTCTTGATTTAGTCTTGAAGTAGACTTGAACTCAAATAGAGTTCCTAAGATCCAGAATTATGCTTCGGACACTTGAATTTGGATGAAATATTTGATTAAGTGTTAGAGAGGGTTTTAAGAGTGTCTTGAGTGATATAGAGTTGAAAAGTGGCTAAGTATAGGTGCTTTTATGCATAAATGGGTATAGAGCCAAGACCCCAATGCCTTAGCCTGAAACAAAATAAGGATGTGATAACACTGACGCGATAGGTCCCCATTGCAGACAGCTTCTATCCTTGAAAATTTTATGAAAATCAATTTTTGCTAAGGGTCTTCTAAAATTTGAATTATACCCATCCCCCACTCAATTTTCCCCCTTGTCAAGAACATGAATTCAAATTTTCGATATCACACATAGATTTTGAGATATATGAAAATACGATTATGGGCATTTCATAAGCACATTTTTGGGGTGTTCCTTGGATCACCAATTCGAGTGGTTTGAGGTTGGAGAAACTGAGTCGATTGGACCTAATCTTGTCCATTAGTCAAAGAAGTTAAAGGTCATTAAAGAAATGTTGAAGACTGCACAGTCACCAGAAATCTTACACAGATCTGAGGAGGAGAGACTTAAAGTTTGAGGTGAATGATTTGGTGTACTTGAAAGTGTCACGTACGAAGGTTGTCATGAGATTTGGAAAGAATTGGAAGCTAAGTCCTTTCTATGTTGTCCCCTATAAGATTGTGAAGAGGATTGGGAAGGTTGCTTATGAATTACAGTTGCATTCAGAGGTAGACACGACTCATACATTATTCCAAGTGTTAATGTTTAAAAAATGTTTGGGAGATCCTACCTTGGTAATCCCTATTAAGAGTATTGAAGTAAAGGATAGCTTGTCTTATGAAGAGATTCCAGTCCAAATCTTCGATCATCATGTTCGCAAGTTGAAGAACTAAAGAGATTGTCTCAGTCGAAGTCCTATGGAGAAACCAATTCATTGAGGAAGCCACATGGGAAGCTAAGGAAGAGATGAATGATAAATACCGGCATTTGTTCATGCTTAACGATGAGAATGTTGAAGGTAATTTCCTAACCCTTGACTTAAATTAATTTGTCTATTCCTATGTTGATGTATCTATTCATGAGTCTGAGAGTCCAATGAGTCTACATACATGTTTCTTGAATACTTTCTTGAAATTTATATATATTACATGTATTTTCATTTGTTAATGATCATCATAAACTTAATTTTTTGAATTAAATACTTTTCATGAGTCATTTTATAAACCCTATATGCTATTTTTTGAAAGCACGCATGAATGAACACAGGGATGGAGTTTAGAGCCTTGACTCAAGTATGTTGATCATAATTGTGATGTGAGTATGATGTAGAGTCAATAGAGTTTGATGATCTCATGAGTATTCACAAATGAATTCTAGAGTTTTTTCCAATTGACCTCATCTTGATGATTGATCTATGTCCTTTAGTTATTCAATAAGAACTATGTTGATCAGATGATGGAGTGATAGTCCGAAAGGTCCAATTGAGTTTAGTAGTGAGATGATGATAGTTTCTATGAGACTAATTGAGATGACGAGTGCCTCCACAAGGATAATTGAGACGATTGATCGAGATGAGGTATTTTATGAGCATCCATTCTTAGGAGGAGTATCGAGCAACGAAATTAGCAAGAGTAAATCCAGCTAACACTTATTTACTACCTCACCAAGAATCAGTGAAGATAGAACCATTATATTGAGGTTCTCTCTTAATTTAAAGTCCCTGAAAGCAATAGATGACTTGTTAAGGCTAGATCTCTAGGGGATCTGGATCATTCTCTACCTGGAAAGTACGAAACAACTGTGGCAGCATCAGCCAAATTGTTGTACAATTACTGTGGCAGCATCAGCAGGATCCTATACTGATAGTACTCTTAGTCAAGTTAAGTTGAGTTGAGCTGAATTGAGTTGAGCTGAGTTGATTGATGAGGTTGGATTGGTTGATGGATCATTCGTATACTCTTTATTCTTGCTTTAGATAGACAATTGACATTTTGACTGAGTATCTTCTGAGTTGATGTTATTTCTATATTATTCTACTAGCATCTACTTTATTCAGTCATTTTACATACTCGTACATTTCACGTACTGACATCCTCTTTGGACTACATCATTTTATGATGCATATGAAGGTACTAGATATCGACAATAGGTGGATCATTGAAGGTCTATCACAGTCAGCAGAGTTGGTGAGCCATTATTACTTCAGAGGATCATTATTTTCTTTTCATCAAGCTATAAGAGTCAGACTTTAGACTAGCTTCACTTTTAAGTTAAGGTAGCCATGGGTTTGTCATTTGCACAAATTGAGTAGTGATAGAGGCTTTGTAGACTAGAGTAGAGTTATTGATGATAAGATTTTGTTGAGCTAGTTTCTTCCATGCTAGCCTATTAATTTTATATGATATTTGAGTCTTAGACAATCCACTTCTTACTATTATAGTCTTCCTCTGATTTGTTGAGCTATATGGATTGAATGACTATGATAAGGTCATGTAATTCGCTTAGGAACTAGCAATAGTCTCTGAGTATTGGCCACATCTAGGATACCCTCCCAGGGCATGACACAAAATGGCTCACAAAAACTATTTAAATAGAAAAATCAAGTTTATGATGATTATCAACAAATGAAAGTACATAGAATATATATAGTTTATAGGAAAACATGAAAGATGCATACATGGAAACTCATTACACTTATATTATTTCTATCACCATCAATGGGGACACATGGAAGGACAATTCCATGTTTTCGTTTAGCCTTACATACTTGTAATGAAGAACGACACTAATCTTCTCAAGGATTTGACCCCAACCTCTAGAATCCTAGATTTCTTTTCTTCTTCCCTCAAGAATCCTAACTCAAGTGTAGCATAATAAGCCTTAAAATGTGTTTAGAAACCTTTTTAGACCAATAACGACCTATTTTGATCATGTTTTAAGTTTAGGAGGGCTTGGAAAGAGTATGTAATGCCCCACACAAAAAACTGGAAAAAATTATTCTTCATTTAACTAAGTTCGCGTCGTAGACTTGGTCTGTGGTAGGAGTTTTTCGCTATTTTTTAGGTCAAGTTTTCTAATCTGGTAAAAAAATATCAGGATCACATCTAAGTATGAATCCGTGATGCAGACTTGTCACGCACTCTTACAAGAATGCGGTTTCTTATCAAAAAATTATCTTTCGGTTTCTCTAAAAATGAAACAAGACCATTTTCCCACACAATGTTTCACACTGATCGCGTTTTTGATCTCTAATTTTCTATCGGAGTTTGGGAAGACGGGTTTTACACACATTTCTTATCTAGGGGTATTCTGGTAATTTTATTAGGCATTACATTATCTCCCCTTGGAATCATTCATCCTCGAATGAAGAGTAAATGTACACATCAAGGCACGAATAACTATCAGAACTCCTCTTAATACTTACTCAATCAAATAACCTCTCGATTGCTCATTAATCTTAACAATCTCTATGCAGACCTTAGAATAGACAATTCAATTTAAATAAAGTGTAAGGAAATGACCTTCAACATTCTCAACATCAAGCATGAATAGATGTGGGTATTTAGCTCACATCTCTTCCTCAGCTTCCCATATGGCTTCCTCAATGAATTGATTTTTCCGCAGGACTTCGACCAAGGAAATCTCTTTGGTTCTCAACTTGCGAACCTGATGATCCAAGATTTGGATTGGACTATCTTCATAAGTCAAGCTATCCTTCACACCAATACTCTCAATCGGGATTACCAGCGTAGGATCTCCTAAGCATTTTATTCAACATCGAGACATGAAATACTGGATGGATCGCATCGAGCTTAAAAGGTAACTCTAACTCGTAAGCAACCTTCCAAATCCCCATCAGAATCTGATAGGGCCCAATATAACGTGGACTCAATTTTCCCTTTTCCCCAAATCTCCTGACACCCTTCATTGGTGAAACTTTAAAATACACCCAATCATTCTCCTCTAACTCTAGATCTCTTCTTCTCACATCAGTGTAGGACTTTTGGCGACTTTGTGAATCTTTCAATCTCTCTCTAATAACTTTTACCTTCTCCATCGAATAATGGACAAGATCCGGCCCAATCAACTTGGCTCTCCCAAACTCAAACCACCCAATTTATGATGTATATATTCTCCCATAAAAAGCTTCATAGGGAGCCATCTGAATGATTGCTAATAACTATTGTTAATTGAAAACTCAATCAATGGGAAGTGGTCAACCTAATTTTCTTTAAAATATAGGAAACAAGCCATTAACATATCCTCCAAAGTTTGAATGGTGCACTCTAACTGGCTATCTGTCTGAGGATGAAAGGAAGTACTCAAATTCACTTTACTACCCAAGCCCTTCTGAAAAGATCTTAAAAATTGGATGGTGAATTGAGCTTCTCCATCTGAGATGATAGACAAGGGAGCTCCATGCAACCTCACAAACTCACGAATGTATAACTTGGCATACTCTACTGCGTGTTGGTCGTCTTGGCTACTTAGAAGTGACCGGATTTGTTCATCCTATCCATAATCACCCATATCAATTTATGTTTCTTTATAGACCTCTTTAGACTGGTAATGATGTCTAGATTCATCATCTCCCACTTCCATTTAGGATCTCAAAGTTCTGAGCCAATCCACATGGCCTTTGATGCTCAACTTTGACTTATTGGCAATTTGGACACTTTGAAACAAACTCAGCAATATCCCTCTTCATTCCATTCCATAAATAAGCTTTCCTAAGTTGTGGTACATCTTGGTAGAGCTAGGATGAATGGAGTATCTAGAGTTGTGGGCTTCAACCATGATTATATCCTAAACACCATCAATATTTGGAATGGACAATCTACTCTAGTATCTCAACACACCATCTTAACCTTTGGAGAAAACCATCACCTTTTGTCTGTGGACAACCTCTTTCAATTGGAGTAGGACAAGATCTTGGTCTTTCTTTTCTTTTACCTCTACCACTAAAGATGAAGAATACCCATTCTTAACATTAATTCCACTTTCATCAATCTCTTCGAATTGTACACCCAATCGGGCCAACCTATGCACTTCCTTAGCTAACTCGTTCTTTCCATCCTTCACATGGGCACCACTACCCGTAATAACCTGCTAAGAGCATCAACAAAAATGTTAGCCTAACCTGGGTGGTAAAGAATACTCATGCCATAATCCTTGAGCAACTCTAACCATCTCCTCTGCCGCAGGTTGAGCTTATTCTGACTGAAGACATACTGCAAGATCTTGTGGTCAATGAACACATCTACAAGCACTCCGTAAAAGTAATAGAGTCAAATCTTAAGTATGAACACCATTGGAGCCAACTCAAGATCATTAGTTGGATAGTTCCTTTTCTGAACCTTAAGTTGTCTAGAAGCATAAGCTATCACTTTTCCCCTCTACATCAGCATACAACCCAATCCAACTCTTGACGCATCACAATATATCACAAAGTCTAGTGTCCCATTAGGCAAATTTAAAGTTGGTGCAGTAGCCAGTTGGGTTTTGAACTCCTGAAAGCTCTTCTAACATTCTTTGGACCACTAAAATTTGACATTCTTTTGAGTCAACATTGTCAATAGTACACATAGGGAAGAAAGTGCCTCAAGAAATCTATGGTAATAGTTTGCCAACCACAAGAAACTTCTTATTTCAGTTGGAGAGGTCGATTAGGGCCAATTATTAACAACTTCAATCTTTTGGGCATCGACTCGAATACCATCACCCGAAATAATATGGCCTAGGAAAGCCACTGACTTAACCCAATATTCACAATTTGAGAACTTTGCGTAAAACTCATAGTTTCTGAGAGTTTGCAAAACTAAGGTTATTGGCATGCTCCTCTTTATCTCTAGAGTATACCAAAATATCACTGATAAATACAATCATGATCACATCAAGATACCATTTGAATGTTCTGTTCACTAGGTCTATGAAGGTTACAAGTGCATTCGTCAACCCAAAAGACATGACCAAGAACTCAAAATGGCTATATCTAGTCCTAAAGGCTATCTTTGGGATATCACATTCCCTCACCTACAATTGATGGTAACAAGATCTGAGGTCTATCTTCAAGAAACAAGAGGCATCCTGAAGTTTGTCAAACAATTCATCTGTCTTGGGGAGAGGATATTTATTCTTTATCGTGACCTTTTTCAGTTGTCTATAATCAATACGCATCCTAAGAGACCCATGTTTCTTTTGGATGAATAGGACAAGAGCACCCCAAGGAGAAACACTTTGTCGGATAAAGCCTTTGTCTAACAAATCCCTCAATTACTCTTTCAACTTAGATGGGGCCATCCTATAAGGTGGAATTGAAATAGGTTGGGTATAGGGAAGAACATCAATTCAAAATCAATCTCCCTATCAGGAGGTACTCCAGGCAGATCTTGAGGAAACACTTCAGGAAACTCACTTACAATCATGATAGACTCTATAGCAGGGGGCTCGATATCATCAAACTTAACTCGCACGAGGTGCTAGATACAATCTTTAAAGATTAGCTTTCTGGCTCTAAGGTAAGAAATGAACTTTACCTTAGGTGCAACAGAATTCCCATTCCACTCTAGGACTGGTTCATTTGGAAATTGGGATTTAATAATTCGGGTCCTAAAATCAATAGAGGCATAATTAGCATGAAGCCTATCCATGCCAAGAATAACATCAAAATAAACCATCTCTAACTCTATTAATTCAGCCAGGTATCCCTATGATAGACGATACTACACAATCCCTATAGGCTTTCTCAACTAGGGTAGACTCATTAGTAGGAGTGGAAACAGGAAAGCATTCAAGGAAACACTCTGAAAAGTTCCAAATCTATTAGCTACATAGGTAGTCACAAAAGCTAAAGTGGAACTAGGATCATGTAATGCATAAAAATCAAAAGTAAAGACTCGACGCATACCAGAGACAACATCTAGTGTAACATCTTGATCCTGTCGACTACCCATCGCATATGGCTGGTCTATTCTACCGCCTATGCCCGCAGTGGTACCCCTCTGATAACTGCTAGTTGGTGGTACTTAGAAGGATTGTGCTTACTTACTTTCATCACCCTATCTTCTCATGGTACATTCATTCTGGAAGTGACTAGCATATCCATATCTATAACAAACATGTGTGCCCTCATGGCACCACCTAGGTGTAGTTTGCCACACTTGCTATAAGGTGGATTTCCCCTTGAGCCCTGAGTAACACTAGCTTGGGATTAAGAAATCTGAGCCTAAAATTCCGATGACCAAGAGATTTCTGATGATACTTACTATGTTGAACGGGCACACTCGCTGAGGATGGTGCATAACCAGAAGACCTCTTCTAGAAGTAGGGCCTATCTTCCTTATTTTGCTTATGCTAGCTAGGCTCATGCCCTGCTAATTTAGCTTTCATACTCAAATGTTGTTCTTTATGTTTCTTTTTATCCTCATCAGTTTGATGGGCATAAACCATAATTCTGCAGAAACCTGGGATCAGCAATATTGCCTTGCAATCCCTCTTCACATATCTGCCTAACCCAAAAATGAATTTCCTCATCCTTGCTCTCATATCCTGGTCAATTTCTGGGGCATAGCTGGACTGCTAAATGAACTTGAGATTGTACTCTTTTACAGTCAACCCCTCTTGCTTTAGGTTCATGAACTCTTCAATCTTTTCCTCCCTCAACTCTTGGGGAAAGAAGTGATCGAGGAAAGTATTCTTAGACTTACTCGACTCAGTAGGCTCAACATCCTCACCTGCCTATCTTCCCATTGATTATACTAAACCTTCGCCACATTCTTAAGCTGATAGTAGGCAATTTCAACTCCTTCAACCTCAGTTGCATGCATAGCTTTTAATACCTTTCACATCCAATCAATAAGGTTCTATCAGTCTTCCTTCAACCTCTGACCCTGTGTACACTAGGGGATTCATCCTCATTAGTACCCAACCCAAACTCATCCATTCAACTCAACTCGGAGTACTGTCAGTGTGGGATCTATCGGGGTGTTTCGTTAATTGATAACCATCACCTATGAGCTGATGATGATACAACAAAATAATGTCATTTCCACATCCATCTAGTACGTTCCTTGAGAAATGGATATCACATTGGTTGATCCAAAATAAAGAACATCAAATCCTCTTTTTGGACTAAGAAAGCATTTGGTTTTATGGTTCAATCATCGCCTACATTGGCCATGTAGTTATTGAGTTTAAGCTTTTATCTACTCTTACTCAATTCGATGCTCAGTACTCCTCCCAGGACTCGACATGCTCATAAGACATCAATCATCAGGATTACTCTTCTAACTAGTCTCATTGGACATTGTTAACTCTATTCACTACATCAAGCATCAACTCTTAGATTATGATCATTATTTTAGGATTAGTTTCATGATCTTTAAGACTCCAGGAACTTGAAATTCATCAACCTCATCATCAACAGTCTCATATCAGGACCATAGTCACAGTAACATGCATATTCATTCTATCAAGGCTCTAGAATCGTCTCCTAAGTTCATTCTTACAATCTTTTATGAAAATAACTAGTAGAGTTTTCCAAAATGACTCATAAAGAGCATTTAAACAGTAAATTCTAGTTTATGATGATCATCAACACTTGAAAAGTACATTGAATATACATAATTTATAATAAAAGATGCAAGATACATATGTGGAAACTCATTATACTCATAATCTTTCTATTACCATCAATGGGTGCACATGGAAAGACAATTCCATATTTTCATTTAGCCTTATATACTTGAAATGAAGAACAACACTAATCCTCTCAAGGATTTGACCATGACCATTGGAATCCTAGCTTTCTTCTCTTCTTCTCTCATTAACTCTAACTCAAGTTTAGTGCAAGAAGCCTTATAATGGGTTTAGAAACCCTTTTTAGGCCAAAACGTGACCTTTGTTTTTATCATATTTTAAGTATAGGAGGGGTTGAAAAATGAATGGAATGTCCCTCATGAAAAACTGGAGAAAATGTTCTTTGTCGTACCAAGTCCGCGATGTGGACTTGGTCTGTGGTAAGGGTTTTCGCTAACTTTTTTTCAATCGAGTTTTCTAATCACATAGAAAATATTGGGATCACATCTAAGTGTGAATCCATGACAAGTCCACAACGCAGATCTGTCGTGCACTCTTACTGGAATGCGTTTTCGCATCGAAAAATTATCTTTTGATCTGATTGCTTAAAAATCAACCAAGACTATCTTCACACACAATTTTTCATTTTGATTACATTTTCGATCTCGGATTTTCCATCAAAGTTTGGAAAGATGCGTTCTGCGCACATCTCTCATCTTGGGGTATTTTAGTAATTTTACTGGGCACTACATTATAACTATAAATGTATGTCTCTGAATTATTAATAAAATAATTTTCTTTGACAACAAATACGATATTTTTTTCTGTCAAAGTCTTTTTCAGTTATTTTCGTTGTTTCTTTGCTAAAAAACCAACACATCATTTGGAGATTTAAGCTTAGACAAAGTTTTTGAAGGATGATATGATCTTTCTATGTGACTATTGGTATTATCATTTTATATTTGTAAGCTAAATTTTGAGACTATATATTTGTTTGGTTAGTTAATTTTTAGTTTGTTTGGTAAGATTATGCAATTTGCTTGCATAAAAATACGTGGTTTTGAAAAAAGATATTCCCAAAAAGTTTCAAATTTAATAACATAGATCGTTCCACCATACTTTTAATGTTATACATTTATTTTTTTCAAAATAGTTGTCTTGTGTTCCACATTGACATACTTTAGACAAACCATTGTCTGGTTCTCCTCCTCCTCCTCTTCTCCTCTGCCAACTCATTGTCTTTATTATGCATTGTAGTTCTTTCTCCATAGTTTTATTTCCAATGTTCATACTTCATAGAATGAAAGTGACAGCAAATGACACTTATCAGACTGAAACAGATCCTTCGTCTTTCTCAGAAGATGTTTGATGGAAAGAATTATCAAATTTTGATCATTGCTTCAAGCAAGTTTAATTTAACAAGATGATCTCTATTGTAGTAGCTATTGAGTGATTTGGTTTCTATCACTCTTCATGAAATTATTGATATTATCCACAATTTACTTATGATTCTTGTTGGAAGTATCATCCTTTGTCACCATGTTGTCTACATTTTTATCTTCTTGAAGACCCTTATATCAGGGTTAATGCTATAAATAAAAGAACAATAGTTTACAAAATGTCAGTCTTAAAATAGAAACAAAATGACAATAATATATTAGATTCCTATAATTTAGCTTTGGTTGCAAATGTGAACAAACTTTAATGTACTAATAAAGAGTGTAGTAACAAGGATGTGAACAATGCATTATTGTCGGGCAAAAGGCTTTTTTTTGATTTATTTAGTTGATATTGTGAACAATGTCTGCTATATTGTCATCTGATTTGCGAATTATTTCTTAAAGAACTTCTAAACTCTGACTTTTTCTATGCTCTTTACTTATGTGGTAGTGCTTCTGTTGAGTGTCATCTGATTTTCTATGCTCTTTACTTATATTGTCTCTAGATTAGTGGTCCTCTTTTTGGAGGATTGAATTCCTTGAAAACAGTTCATATGCAATGTACCAGCAAAATTAAAAGCTAGATTAGAAAAATAATCTGCTAGACTGTTTCTGTTCGTTTGAACATACTGAATTTGAATAATTTTTACTTCTCTTATCATTTATATATAGTTGACCTCCATTGTCATACTCCACAGGATATCTCAGTATCCTATATGTGAACTGTCTATTCAAGAGGTGAAACAAACCCTTTCTTATAGAAATAGTTCCTATAAGTAGTCCTCGTTCCTTTGACACCTGTCTAACTTCTCAATCCTAAAAACAAAATATAGAAGAGCTCACCAAAGGGTTTACTTTAAAATCCCAATTTATGTAGCAGGTATTCACCATAAATTTTATACCCTATCACTGCCTTGTAGATCTCAAAATAGTGCACCCCCAGTGGTCATACAACTGGTATATTCTACATCCAAGGGTACATAGTGTTAACAAACTATTGAACAATATCCTTCAATGTCATAAATCACATATACTATAGAGCAACCCCACCATGTTTCATTGTATCACCTAAAAAACAGATTAATCTTTTCATTTCTAGTTGACTCTCACTACTTTAAAACTATTAGCTTACAAAAATCCCTTGCCCTTGAAGTCCTACTCCATTTATGTAGTAATCCTAGACCTTATTAGCAAATTCTTCCCCTAAAAAAAGATGCTCCTTAGTCTTAAATAAGGAGACTGTATGAACAATTAAGATCAACAAAGTTGTTCCAATTGCTAGGAGAGATGCCGTTGGAACTTTTGTTTTCTAAGAAAAGAAGGAGATTTTAAAATGTAGACCATTCATCCATATTTTCCTTTAGATAATTGATTCTGCATAACTATTTTTGAGTAGTTTTCAAGTATTTCTAAAAACCAACTTTCCTGTGCTTGTTAATATATATCAGGTATGTTATGCTTATCGGTGAGTCAAGCATGCCCCGTTCTTATTATCACATGCTCCACAAAATCATCAAATAGTAAAAGGTACATTTTGTCATATTTCCATATGTCTTCTAGGAATTCATCAATAGCAGCCATATGAAGGTTTTATGCAGACCTATATGTATATATTCTAAACGACCCAATCCTGTAATGTTCTCATGCCAAATTCTAGATGACCCTCCTATTGGTTACCACCAAAACTTATTTTTGATCTTCTCCCTGTTAGCAAGCATCATTTTCCATATTTGAGAACCCGTTTTTCACAAACTAGATGAAATGACCCCAAAACTGCCAAAAATATGCCTTGGAATTCCTGGATATTTTAATTTCCATATATCTCAAAATCCATTTGTTATTTAGAAAATCTTGACTTCATATTTGTGATTAGGAGGTCAAAATTAGATGAAAAGTGTTTAACCTCGAATTAAGAGCGAAAAATTAATAATTATAAAATTTTAAGTGATGATTTCCATTGACCACTACAAGTCCTTGGCGTGACACGACAGTGTTTCACTTTAGTGTATATTTTTTAGTTCGTCAAAATTTTTATTTGTTTTGGGACTATGTTTTCCCAAACATGTTTTTACCTATATTTAGCCAAATTTCACCCTCATATCCCCCAAATCATTTCCCAAAACTCACTAAGACACTTAGTCATGTTTTCACTCCAAAATTCAAGACTCAAAACCCTCGCGCGGAACTAAGGATTCTCTTTAAGCTTCATGCCTCCATCTTCAATCTTCACCAAGAATTTCTCCAATGCTAAGGTATGTGGTGTTGAACCATTGGGTCCTTTCACCATAGTGCCTAAGCTTCCTTTTCACTACTATTTCATGATTTAAACTTTATTTTACATGTGCGTCTTGTATATTGAGAATTTTACTGCAGAATGATTTTCGTTCATGAAAGTATGCTTTTTTAGCATGTTTTAAGCTCTAAATCTTGGATCTAATGTCGGTTTTGATGTGACTGTCTCGGGGGTGTTGAAAGGTATTGATTGATGGTTTTAAAATAGTTTTTCTTGCATGTTTTTATCTCTAAATTGCATGGTCTTTTACTCCCAGTACACACCCCGAAGTGCTTGATAAAATTTCCAACTAAGGTTTCTTATGGAATTGAAGGTCAAAAGATTAAGATATGATATGAATAACTATATGATGATGAAATTAGCTTATGTACATGATGAATTCTATAAGAAGTGTTGTATTAGACCATTCCCATTTCAGGAGCCTAGTTGAGGGGTTAATATCTCAACCACTGGGGTGATGGGTGCTATCATCACTAACCTTGATGAGGGGTTTGTACCTCATACACTAGGGTGGTGGGTTCTATCATCAGTAACCTACCAAGGGGTTTATACTTTGGAAATCGAGCTTGGTCTATTCTTCACATATGATATCTTATATGAGCATGAGTTATTTAAGCATGAATTACTCTAGCATTTCTCATACATACCATATTATTATAATATGCCTATTGCCTATTGTTATGAATTTTGATTATGATGCTTATTTTTTATTGCATTGCATCCCACATACTTAGTACATTCAAACGTACTAATGCATACTCTTGCCTACGTGATATCACTATGCAGGAACCGGAGACCAAGTTTACCATACTCCTCCATGTAGCTAGTTAGTGCCATTTCAAGCTAGTTGGTGAGTCCTCCATTCGAGAACCTTGATTTATGTTTTTCCTCTTGCTTTGTATTGAGATAATTTAATCAATTTTATATCCTATTTTGACTATGAGGGTGAACCCAGTTACATTGTCTTGTCCCCCTTCTCTATCTATGTATTTAGAGGTGTTTATTGGACAAGTTATGTACCTATGGTATGAGCTATGACTCTTTGTCTCTTAATGATGATGTGTTGCTAGCTATCCCTTAGTCGCTTTGCCCCTCATGCTTACTTTATATCTTTTATATGCTTCCATGACCAATGATGTGTAATGATAAGCTAAGAGGCTTGATTGGGGTTCCTTTGGGATCCCCATTCGCCGTGTCACATGTAGGCCCTAGGCTTGGGTCATGAAAAACTTGGTATCAGAGAACTAGGTTGATAAATCCTTGGAGTCCAACATTCCACGTCGATTAGAGTCCTATTCATGGTTATGAAGTGCGCCATGACTATGAATAGGAGGCTATGAGGCATTTTAGGAAATGTTTTCCTTCTTCATATTCTAAGTGGTGCTATAGAGTTGTGGTGAGTTTTTCCCCCTAACGATTGTTCTTTTCTATGCTAGATTATGCCAAACACTATAGGGACCCAAGACCCTCATGCTACTACCTCAGGAGATGGGCCCAAACTCCCAAGGAGCAACCTACCAATGGTGAGCTTCGAGACGCTCTTACTATGCTTGCCCAAGTGGTGGCCAACCAAGTCCAACAAGGAACCCAACACCCTCATGCTACTACCCCGGGAGCTTGTTTAAGAGACTTTATAAGGATGAATCCTCCAGTTTTCCGTGTGTAAAAGGTGGATGAAGGTCTAGAAGAGTTCATTGATGACGTCTACAAAATCTTCAATATCATGGGTGTTGAGCCAAATGAAAAGGCGGAGTTGGCAGCGTATCAACTCAAGGTGGTATCCCAAATTTTGTATGTTCAATGGAAAGGTGAGAAGGGTAATGGCTATGTGTTGCTCTGGGAGGAATTCAAATTGTCCTTCCTTAATAAGTTCTTCCCTCTTGAGCTTAGAGAAGCAAAGTTGGTAGAGTTTATGAACTTGAAACAAGGTGCTATGAGTGTGAGGGAGTACACCCTCAAATTTAATCAACTTTCAAAGTATGCTCCTCACTTGGTGGATGATCCTAGATCAAGGATGAATAAATTTGTGATAGGGGTCTCCGACTTGGTGAGTGAAGAATATCAGTCCGCCTTATTAATTGGTGACATGGACTTGACTCGGTTAATGACATATACTGAGTAAATAGAGGAAAATTTGAGAAAGAAGTGGGGCTATAAGGCAACGAGGCCCATATTTGGTGGTGTGGATCCTAATTATGTATGTCCTAGATGTAGAAGGGGTCATAAGGTCCCATATTTGAAGGGTTTTAATGCATGCTATGAATGTGGGGAACTTGGTCACAAGAAGATTAATTGTCCAAGAAACCATGGCAAGGTTCGGGGTGCAAATGCGGTTCCATTGGGTAGAGGTGGTCCTCAACTGGTTAAATTCTCTACATAGGATGCAAGGGATTGGTGAGATCTCTGATGTTGTTACCAGTATGTTGAAAATCTTTGATCTTGATGTATATGCTTTGATTGATCAAGCTGTCACCTTTCCTTTGTTACCCCCTTTGTTTCTAAAAAGTTCCATGTTGAGTCGAAGTTGTTGCATGATTCATATGAGGTATCTACTCCTATTGGTGCATCTATTGTTACTAGGAGGGTGTAAAGAAATTATCCAATTTGCATCTTGCATAAAATTCTACCTTGTGATCTTGTTGAATTAGTTATGGTTGATGTCGACATTATTCTTGGGATGGATTGATTGCACGCATACTATACTTCTATTGATTGTAGAACACGTAGGGTCAAGTTTCTATTCCCAAATGAACCCATCCTTGAGTGGAAAAGTCATGATGTGGTGGTAAGGGTAGGTTCATCTCATGCATTAAAGCCCATAAGTTGATTTCTAAGGGATAATTATATCATCTTGTGAGGGTTAAAGATGCGGAGTCCAAAGTCCCTTCTATTGAATCAGTTCCAATTGTAAGTAAGTTTCTTGATGTCTTTGCTAATAACCTTCCCAGTGTTCCTCACGAAAGAGATACATTTTGGCATAGATCTCCTTCACGATACCCAACCTATCTCCATTCCCCCTTACCTTATGGCCCCGATGGAGTTGAAGGAATTAAAGGACCAACTAAAACATTTGTTGGAAATGGATGTTATTAGACCTAGCCAATAACATTGGGGTGCACTGGTGCTGTTTGTAAAGATAAAAGATGCATCATGTAGAATGTGCATTGACTACCGCCAACTCAATAGGATCACTATAAAGAATAGATATCCTCTTCCAAGAATTGATGACTTGTTTGACCAATTGCAAGGGGCTAATTCTTAATCTAAGATTGATCTTCAGTCCGGGTACCATCAAGTGAGGGTGAGGGAGTGTGATATTCCCAAGATGGCCTTCCAGACTAGATATGGGCATTATGAATTTGTGGTGATGTTCTTTGGGTTGACTAATGCACCTTCCATCTTCATGGACCTAATGAATAGGGTCTTGAAACCTGACCTTGATTCTTTTGTTGTGCTCTTCATTGATAATATTTTCATCTATTCACATAGTAGGCAGGAGAATATGCGCCATTAGAGGGTTGTGTTGCAAAGATTGAGGGAGGAGACATTGCATGCTAAATATGAAAAGTGTGAATTTTTGTCAAAGGAGTTGCATTCTTGGGTTATATGGTGTCTGGGGATGGTATTGAAGTAGATCCTAAGAAGACCGATGTGATTAGAAATTGAACTAGACCATTGACCCCGTCGAATATTAGTAGTCTCTCAGGCCTTGCGGGTTACTATAGAAGGTTCGTAAATGGGTTCTCCTCCATTGCTTCCTCTATGACAAAATTGACTCAAAAGAAGGTTAAGTTTGTGTGGACCGATGAATGTGAGAAAAACATCCAAACATTGAAAGATAGGCTTGTGTCTGCTCTTATATTGTCACTAACAGATAGGCTTGAGGGTTTTTTTGTGTACTGTGATGTATCTAGAATTGGTTTGGGTTTTGTGCTAATACAAAATGGTAAGGTCATAGCCTATGCTTCTAGAAAACTCAAAGTGGATGAAAAGAACTACCCCACCCATGATCTTGAATTGGCTGCCGTGGTGTTTGCATTAAAGATTTGGTGTCATTATTTGTATGTGATACATGTTGATGTCTTCATCGATCATAAGAGCCTCCAATATGTTTTCACACAAAAATATTTCAACTTGAGAGAAAAAAGGTGGCTAGAACTTCTTAAGGACTATGACATGAGTGTGCATTACCATCCTGGTAAGGTAAATATTGTGGCGGATGTTGTGGGTCAGGTGCCAATACGTAGCCTAGCTCATGTGGATTGTGGTGATAGGGAGATGGCCAAGGAGGTGCATAGATTGTCTAGATTGGGGTGAGGCTGGAAGATGTGCATGATGTTATGGTTGTTGTTGATGGTTCTAAATCTTCTATAGTTGATGAGGTGATAGCAAAACATGATCTAGAATCCTCATTGCTTGAGTTGAAGGCCTTGTTGAAAGAGGGCAAAATAGAGGTTTTATCCCAAGGGGGAGATGGGGATCTTAGATAACAAGGTAGGTTGTGTGTGCCATGTGTTGATGGCTTGAGGGAGAAAATTCTTGATGAGGCCTATAATTCCTCTTATTCTATTCACTCCAGTTCCACCAAAATGTATAGAGACTTGAGGGATGTGTATTGGTGGGGAGGCATGAAGAGGGACATTGCCAAATTTGTTTCCAGTTGCCATATTTGTCAATATGTCAAAGCCGAAAATCAAAGGCCAGGTGTCCTAACCCAAGTCATAGAGATTCCTACTTGGAAATAGGAGATTTCGTGGTTGAGTTGCCCAAGACTACAAAAGGTTTTGATTCCATATGAGTGGTGGTTGATAGGATGACATAATTGGTTCACTTTCTACTGGTTAAGACTACATACGAGGCTGAATAGTATGCAAGATTGTATGTACTTGAGTTAGTAAGGCTGCATAGGGTTCCTTTATTCATTACATCGGATCATGGTGCAAAAAATTTACTTTACACTTTTGGAGGTCTTTTCAAAAGAATCTTGGTACCAAAGTTCACCTTAGTACAGTCTTTCATCCTCAAACGGATGGTCAAGTCGAGATAACAATCCAAACACTTGATGATATGTTTAGGGCTTGTGTTTTGGAGCTTATAGGTATTTGGGATGATCATCTTCCATTGACTAAGTTTGTCTACAATAATAGCTATCGCTCTAGCATCGGTATATCTTCTTTTGAGGCTCTTTATAACAATTTCTAGGGAGCACGGCGCGTCCTCGGCACGATGCGGCAGTGTTTCACTTTAGTGTATTTTTTTAGTTCGTCCAAATCTTTGTAAGTGTTGGGCCAAAGTTTCCCCAAATGTCTTTTTAATTTACTTAGTCAAATTTCACCCTCATATCCCCCAAAACATTTCCCAATAATCACTAAAACACTTAGCCATATTTTCACTCCAAAATTCAAGACTCAAAATCCTCATCCGGAATTAAGGGTTTTCTTCAAGCTTCATGCCTCCATCTTCAATATACACAAAGAACTTCTCCAAAGCTAAGGTATGTGGTGTTGAACCATTGAGTCATTTCACCCATGGTGCCTAAGCCTCCTTTTTACTAATATTCTATGATTTAAAGTTGATTTTACATGTGGGTCTTGTATATTAAGAAATTTATTGCACAATGATTTTAGTTCATGAAAGTATGGTTGTTTTAGCAT
>JAABOM020000001.1:7326832-7389632 GCA_011800125.2 Solanum clarkiae
TTAGCTCGATTTTATTGACGGCTTGAAGGCGAAGCCGCCTATTTCTTAGGGCAAAGGGCGCTCCATCCTCCTAACTCCTTCCACTTCTCCCAGGGACAGGAACTACGGCTTGACCTTCGGGGAAGAAGTCCGTGGGACCCCTCCTTCGAGGGCGCCTAGATAGTGAAAGGTTATCCCTTTGCAAGGCTGGAAGCTAAGCAAAGTCACGAAGCTGGCTGACTACGCTCGAGCAGAGCCCAGACCCGGAGGTGGTGGCTGAACTCGCCGCAGAGTTCAGGAGCGGAAAGCCACTTGACTGTAAGGAAAGGAGCGAGCAAGACTATCTTGGTGAATGCAATAAGAACCGGCCGCTCGCCGCAGCAGAGTGCTTTGCCCATGCTGCTATCCGCCGCCGAAGCGCTCAAGGGATTCGTGCTTGAATGTCGAGATCAGGGGACTCTATCCAATCCATGCGGCAAATCCGTTTGTGGTGGAAAAAAGTCAACAATAAAGAAAAAAGAAATAAATAGAATATAGAAAATCATTGAATTTGTTTGCTCCGATACAAGAGATCGGCCCCGAAGCAAGATATGGTGGGTGCCAGCAACTTTCACTTGTTAGGAGTAGGGGCTGAAAAGAGCTCTTTGTATAGGTTGGGTTTTCTGGGCTTTGATGCTTACCTTCTTATTATTAAAAGGGGAAGGTTTAATAAAGGAGCTGAAAGCCACTTGACTGTAAGGAGAGGAGCTTTTCAGCCCTTTTGCTGGATTGTTGGTCCGCAGCCCCGCCCTATAGAATGAATAAGGAGAGGCTTATCGATGACCTCACCCCCCTTGTCACTTAAAGGGAAAGCCAGAGAAGGGGGCTCATCTTCTCCCCAAAGGGAGAAGCGCTTAGTGAAAGGACTTACGCTTTGCACCTGAAGGAGATTCTCCAGTTGGGTACAGTGCAAAGCCTTCCATTTCGGCGGGTTGAAAGCGCCATAAAGGACTATGATCTCTTTCTTCGAAAAGAAATTGCGTCAATTCTTCCTTTTTTGATCCCAATTTCCCACTCTTTCTGTGAGGCAAAACCTCACCACACTACACTACACTTCGACACAAGAGAAGAGGACCGGGCGCTTTGTATCTTCGGGATAGGAGTTGGCGGTCTTCTTTAAGAGAACTTAAATCTAATACTCATTATGGATCAACTCATGTTTCCACTCTATTTTCATTACGAGGATGTATCACGTCAGGATCTGTTGCTCAAACCGAATCACGCCAACGTTATGGAAGTTCCTGGATCGTGTAAAATAATAGTAGTACCAAAGACAGCACCTTCTATCAAAAATGGAAAATTGGCTATGGAGATTCCGTGCGGTCAGAAATTAATACAGACACAAAGGGCTTCAACAGGAAAGTTGTTTCGATCCAATCCTGGGTCAAATAAAGACAAAAAAGGATATATCAGTGACCTAGCACGACAAAGCACTCTCCGAGGGCATGAAACGTCACATTTTTTGGTCAGAATATCCACAGTAATGTCTCTGTTAGATTCTTCGCTCGAAATAAGGGAAAGGTCAATTCAATTCTCGATGGCCTCACCAACTAGCTAATCAGACACGAGCCCCTCCTCGGGCGGATTCCTCCTTTTGCTCCTCAGCCTACGGGGTATTAGCAGCCGTTTCTAGCTGTTGTTCCCCTCCCAAGGGCAGGTTCTTACGCGTTACTCACCCGTCCGCCATTGGAAACACTGTTTCTCGTGTTTCCCGTCCAACTTGCATGTGTTAAGCATGCCGCCAACGTTCATCCTGAGCCAGGATCGAACTCTCCATGAGATTCAATATGCTATGAATGATTTGAGAATAACATTCTCAAAAGAGACTCAAACTTAAATCAACAATACAATATGAAATTCAAGTAAATCCTAAGTAAATCCACATTTAAATCACAATTTAGATTAATCATGCTTAAATTAAACTTTAACGGGACAATGCATATTCAAATCTTCATAATACTCATGCAGTTCAACATATTAGGACTTCAATCACTTTAAAATCAACAATAAAAAATAACTCATATCTCAATTGAATCAAATAAACAATAATCTTAAAAATCCGTATCTAAAGTAAGCTCAATTTCATAAAATCAAGTGTAAAAGAGTTTGGGTTTTCATGGTTGAAAGGGACCATGAATCAATCTCTCATACCTTAGCTAACCAAGAAGAAATAGGAAGAAATTTGATGAAGGATAGAGCCCTTCCTTAATCTCCAAGACAATCTTCAAAGGTTCACCTTAGAGGAGTTCTTAAGAGAGAGCTTGAATAGATTCTAAGTGTTAAATGAATTTGAATGAAAGAAGAAGAGTATAGGTCATTTGAATGTCTTTAGATAGCATAGAAAGCCACAAAAGACCCTTGCGGAGTAGTCATAATTACGCGAACACCATTAATGAAATAAAATGAAAAATATTGCCAATGGTCCCATATAGAAGCCTCACGGTCCATACCAAGGCACACAAATCGTGTTCCTTTCTGTGTTGCCATTCTTAGAAATTAAAAATCTTCACTGACAAAGTTTTTAAATGGTGATTCCATACTTAGAAAATTTTCACACCAAGGCCACTTACAAAAGCTACCACACAGTCCATAAAGTGCCACACGGACCATGTTGGGTTTATGTGGTGTGTTCCTTGGTCTTAAACTCCAAAGTTAAGGCCAACACTCCATACAAAAGGCCAAGGGTCACCTGAAGGACCTTCCACACAGCCCGTGGTGAGCCACACGACTAGTGGAGGTGCCAATAAGGTGTCACCATGGTCAAAAACTTTTTCAGAACCAATATCCAAGCACCATTAGGGTCATACAAAGTTCAGGTCCATACATCATCTCCCCCTTTGGAAGATTAATCCTTGAATATGCTAGAACAAGGCTTCAAAGGCTTGACTTGAATATGAAACTTCCAAACATAAGATATAAGCCATATTTCATCACTTAAAAATCATAAAGCCATTAAAACTTATATTGAAACATCTATAAATCATTCAAAAACTTTTGAAATCATTTTCATGCATATGTATGCATGTCATGTCATGAAACAGAAGAGTGAAAGATTTTGGACCACTTGGAATAGGAAGAACTTAATACCTTAGGCTTGAGTAGATTAAAATATGGGCATATCGTTTCATTATGTCCAACTCTTCCTCCTATATAGCACTTTCCACATGTTGATTTCTCTAAAGCATCTTAACCGAAGCCATATCCTTTTTCCGAAGCCATTTCAATTGCCTATCCAAAATCTTAATCAGGGCTTCCACATAAGACAAGTTCTCCTCAACCTCAACACCTTCCAAAGGCATAATAGTACTAGGATCACCAATGAATTCCCTCAACATAGACACATGAAAAATTGGGTGAGTAGAACTTACATTCGGATGCAAATCCAACCTATAAGCCACATTCCCAATCCACTCCACAGCCTCATAAGGACCTATATACCGGGGACTTAACTTACCCTTCTTACCATAACACATTCCACCCTTCATGGGTGAGACCTTTACATACACCCAATTACCAACATAAACTGAAGATCCCTCTTCCTAACATCCGAATAAGGTTTTTCACGACTTTGAGCCTTTTTCAACCTCTCCATAATCAACTTCATCTTCTCCATAGCCTCCAACACCAAATCTGGGCCAATTAAAGGCATCTCTCCCAACTCAAACCACCTCACTGGAGAGCTACATCTACTACCATACAAAGCCTAAAATGTAGCCATACCAATGCTAGCATGGAAGCTATTGTTATAAGAAAACTCGATGAGTCATAGACGATCATCCCAATTACCCTTGAATAACAACACACAAGCCCTCAACATGTATTCTAAAGTTTGAATTGTCCTCTTGGCTTGTCCATCGGCTTGAGGATGAAAAGCGATACTTAAATTTACTTTAGTACCAAGTCCTCTTTGAAATAATCTCCAAAAATGAGAAGTAAATTTGGTTCCACGATCCGATATGACATACCTAGGCAGACTATGCAACTTCACCAACTCTTGGATATGCAATTTTACATAATCTTTGGCATTGAAGTAGTCTTAGCCGATAGAAAATGAGCCAATTTAGTCATCTATCAACAACCCAAATTAAATCAAAATGCTTTCAGGTTCGAGGCAATTCGACCACAAAATCCATGTTCATATCTTCCCACTTTCAAGTAGGAATCTCAATATCTTGAGCCAAACCACCATACCTTTGATGCTCTACCTTTACTTGTTGACAATTAGGGTATTCAACTACAAACTTGGCTATATGTTTCTTCATACCATTCCACCAATACACTTCCCTAAAATCCCGATACATCTTGGTAAATCCTAAGTGAATAGAATAACGAGAGTTATGATCTTCACTCATGATCACCCTCCTAATATTATCACATCCAGAACATACAACCAGTCTTGATACCAAAGTACACCACCTTTCCCTTGGGAGAAAACCTCTATCTTCTTTTCGGCAACCAACTTCTTCAACAGTATAGATCACAACATGTACCTATCTCATAATATCAACCCAACTTCTTCAATCACTAACTCTACAAATGAGTTAGAGTGTTGAGGAGGATTGGTAAGGTGGCCTATGAGTTAGAGTTGCCCATTGAAATAAATATGGTTCATCCGGTCTTGTATGTGTCTATGTTGAGAAAGTGTGTGGGTGACCCAAGTGCTATTATACCTTTGGATGTTGTGGGTCGGGTGGAAGATAATTTAACTTATGAAGAGGTTCCGGTAGAAATCTTGGGTAGTCAAGTGAAGAGATTGAAAAACAAGGATGTAGCTTCCATCAAGGTTCAATAGAGAAACCAACAAGTTGAAAGTACCAATTAGGAAGCCAAGACAGACATGAGAAAGCGATATCCATATCTCTTCCACTCTACTCAATCCTAAGGTACTAATTTAAGTTCCCTTATATGATTTCAAGTCTTAAGTTTTAGCTGTATGTCATTTGCATGCATTCCTATTTATGTTGACAAGTTTATGGTGATTTAGACATTCATGTTGAAGTTTTTAAAATGATGTTTACATGCATTTGTTGCGTTCATGTTGGGTTGATATCTTCATGGTTACTTCTCTTATGTACGTTTCTTTGACATTCGGGGACGAATATTCCCAAGGGGGATATATTGAAATGCCCCAAAAATGTGCTTCGAAAATGCCCATAATCGTAATTTCTATATATCTCAAAATTCATGCGTGATATAAAAAATCTAGCTTCATATTTTTGATAGGGGAAAAAATTGAGTGAGAAATGGGCATAACCCTAATTTTAGAGGACCCGTAGCAAAAATTGATTTTCACAAAATTTTTGGGGATATAAGTTATCCGCGAGGGCTCCGCGATGCAGACTTCCTTATTTTTTCTGTTTTGGCCTAAGGCATTGGGGTCTTAGCCCTATGCCTTTTTATGCATAAGAACACCTATACTTAGCCATTTTTCAACTCTATATCACTAAAGACACTCTCAAAATCCTCTCTAACACTTAACCAAATATTCATCCAAATTCAAGTCTCAAACTCAATTCTGAACCTCAAGAACTCAATTCAAGCTTCAAGTCTCATTTAAGTGTAGATCAAGGAAATCTCCAAATTCAAGGTATGTGAGTTTCAACCATTGGGTCCTTTCACCCATGGTTCTTAACCTTCCTTTTTATGAAAATAACATGTTTTCAAGTTGTATTCCTTATGGATATTTCTTATTATGAATTATGATTACAAATTATATTGGGATTTTATGAAATGATGATTTGAGATACATGTTTACCTATTTTATACTTATACTATAAGATGTTTTGTCTATTATGACTATACATGTTTTGAGCTATGAAACTATAATCTATTATGAGGTTTGATGAGGGATTTCAAGCTATCTTGCATGGGGATTTTACTATGTGTTTGTGGGTTTATTTATATTGAGGTCTCTCGGATGATTTCACTCTTGATTTGCATGATTTTGAACTAGCATTATACACCTGCCAAGTGTTTTATAAAATGTCTTGACATGAACTCTTGAGTTATGGATGATTTATTGTATGGTTTACAAGCCAAGTAACTCTGTGATGATTAAGGGAATGTATAAATTTGTTAGTTTCATGAAAAGTATCTATAGTGTTGCAAGTTGACCACACTTTATTGGGGGGTGCCATGCCCAATTACCTTATTGAGGGGTGATATACCTCAACCACTATGATAGGGTGGGGGGTGTTATGCCCATCTACCTTGTTGAGGAGTATATACCTTGACCACTGTGATGGGGGGTGGCATGCCCATCTACCTTGTCAAGGGGTATGTACCTTGACCACTATGATGGGGGGTGGCATGCCCTTCTAGCTTGTTGAGGGGTATCTACCTCAATCACCTTCCAAGGGGGTGGCATGCCTTGGAGTTCAAGTAAACCTTGCTTGGGCTAGGGATATGGTCTCTTCTTACATATGTATTATGTTCTATACAAGTTATATGATTTACAAACATGTTTTACCTCAAGCATTGATCATGCATGCCATATTGATATTATACTTATCCATTGCTTATGATTATGCATTTTAACTATATTGGCTTATGTCTTGTGGCATTGCATCCTACATACTTAATACATTCAAACGTACTAATATATACTCTATTCCTATATGATGTCACCATGTAGGAACCAAAGCTCCTCACGATCATCCTCCATGTGGCTAGTTTGGCATCTTCAAGATAAGCTTTGGTGAGTCCTCAAGTTCGGGGACACTAGCTATGCTACTCTTACTTTTATTATATCTTTATATTGAACATTTGATACTATGAGGGTGAGCCTGGAAAGTGTCTTGGCTCCTGCCCAATCTATGCTAGAGTTGTTGTTAGAATAATTGATGTAATTATGCTAAGATCTTGACTCTTGAATGTTTTATGATTAGCCAAAACTTCCATTAGTCCCGTTTCCCTTCTTTATGTATCTTGTTGTTGATGTTTTGCTTCCGCGACCAAGGATGTGTAATTGATATGCTAAGAGGATTGTTTGGGGCTCCTTCGGATTCTCCATTCGCCCTGTCATGCCTACGCCCTAGGCTTGGGTCTTGTCACAATTGAATCAAATAAACAATAATCTTCAAAACCCACATTTAAAGTAAGCTCAATTTCATAAAATCAAGTGTAAAAGAGTTTGGGTCTTTATGGTTGAAAGGGACTATGAATCAATCCCACATACCTTAGCTAACCAAGTAGAAATAGGAAGAAATTTGATGAAGAACAGAGTCCTTCCTTAATCTCCAAGACAAATCTTCAAAGGTTTACCTTAGGCGAGTTCTTAAGAGAGAACTTGAATAGATTCTAAGTTTTAAATGAATATAAATGAGAGAAGAATAGTATAGGACATTGGAATGTCTTAAGGTAGCATAGAAAGTCACAAAAGACCCTTAAGAGTATCCATAATTACGAGAACGCCATTAATGAAATGGAATGGAAAATGTTGCCAGGGGTCCTGTTTGGAAGCCTCACGGTCTGTACAAAGGCACATGGACCGTGTGCACTTCCGTGGTGCCGTACTTAGAAAAATCTTCACTGACAAAGTTTTGAGATGGAGATTCCATACTTAAACTATTTTCACACCAACGCCCATGCGAACCGTGAAGGGGGTATATGGTTCATGAGAGGTTTATTTGGTACAAGCCTTGGCCAAAATGTGGTTTTGCAAGGCCAAGGCTATCACAGAAGCCACCACATGGTCCATAGAGTTACACAAGACCATGTGGGATTCATGTGGTACATGCCTTGCTCTTAAACTCCAAAGTTAATGCCAACACTTGATACACAAGGCCAAGGATCACCTCAAGGCCCCTCCACATGGCCTATGGTGAGCACACGACCTATGGAGGTTCCTATAAGGTGTCACTTTGGTCAAAAACTTTTCAGAACCAATTTACAAGCACCATTAGGGTCATACAATGCTTGGGTCCTTACACATATATCAATAACCATAATTAATATAGAAACTAGGAGTGCGCCTATAAATTTATAATTCTATTATATAAGGTCATTGTTTGAAAGAAAAATATGGCCATAAAAAAAAGGAGACTGCGACGAAGCCAGAGCTACCGGTGTACACCAAAAGTCTGTTGATTGCTCCAGAATCCCTAACTCTGCAAGCACGGCCCGTACCTAGACCTACACATTGGGAAGATGCACAAGTTTAGGGGGTGAGTACCAGAAAGAGGCACCCAGTAAGCATTATCGATCAATTGAGTGAAATAACGAACACATAAAAAGCTTGAATATATATAGTGTATGACAACAATATAGCAAATAGAACTCAGATCAAGGTATAATCATGTCTAGAAACCCAACAACTACAATTGAACCACCCAAGGAGGTGAACAATGATAACTTAACTAACCTAAATGATGAACAACATAACCTAAACCAACCCAAGTGATGAATAATAGTATCCTTAACCAAACCAAGTGGTGAACAACAACACCAATCGATGAAGGTTGTGTAGGCCCATTCCACAATTGTCCCCAATCGGGATGTAATACCGTACTAGGTGCAAGGACCACATATTTATGCCTGTACGCCAACTAGACCCTCATAAGCCCAGAAGGTACACCCGCGCACAATCTGATCAACCGAATCACAATAGAATCCAACTCTTAATATCACATGATCACAGGTCGATTGTAAGTAGGTGTAATGCCCTAGTGTCTAAGACTAAATTCCCCCTGAGCCCTCATAAGCCTAGAGGGTTCACCCATACACAATCAATCATGATGCCTTGACCCAACAACCACATATCAACTGGGTCCTCGAACCTATACCGGCACGTGGCACCCGATCTAAAATATACATGCAGAATGGTGCGACGTATCCCCCATAGGATAAAGAATCCCCCTTACATAAATAATGTGTCTCAACTCAGAATATAAATCACCTCGCCTCTAAAATGCAATCAGCGAGGTCCTTGACCCAAAACTCAGTCGATGCTTGGTCTTTAGAATTTGCATTGGCCACCTAGCATCACAATCATGGCCATCGGGACAAAAGTCCACGGGGAACGTTACCCAGGAACCAGACTCTATAGATATAGCCAGCGAAGCTCAACGATAACGGGTAGCATCATTTGGGAAGAGAAGTCAAATAGTCTCTCACTCAACCAGTATATCCGAATTTAGAATTCTAAAGTCATATCATACCCAAAGTTAACATAAGTAATGACACTTACAATATAAGTATCCATATCCCTCTAATAATTATAACAAACCTCTATCTCAGATACGCAGAACTAGAAGCCCAACAACTAACAATAGTACGCAGGACGTATATCACGATGATCAATATAAAAGTGGGTCTAACATGTTGTGACCCAGCCCATCACAGGTGAAGAAGGAATAAATTGACAACAATAGTGACATCATAGGTTTCCATTACAACTAGGCCTAATAGGTTCACATCTAGCTCAGAGCAAGTCATAGTACGACAAGAATTCAATAAATAGTCTCACAGTCAACATGCCCCAGTAATATCGGTAGCATAATCTCATAGACAACACTATAGATTAGAATATGTACCTATGTCATGACATCAGCCCATATTCAACCCTTACCAGTCCCTTTCTCTGTGTAAAGCAACTCATAGGGTAGCATCGATGTAACCTAAGGTAAGCCCAAGAGGCTGAACAATCGAAATAATGCCACCTACCCAGGATTATATCACCGCCCGACTGCTGTAGAGAATATTGCCTAAATCAACCATGTACCAGCCACTGTTAATATGTCATGACCCGGACCTAGGGTCTAGGAGTGACATGACGGATGGGAACCCGAGAGTGCCCATAAAAGCCTCAAAGTATCCAAATTCATATAATTGATTCGGAAGCGCATAATGGAATAATAAGCACATAGTTTTAAGAGATAGGACAATATGACTCACGCTATGGGATATCACAGGGATAGGGATTTACGTGAATACACATAGCATATAACACATAAGAATCAAGGGGGTGGGTAAGTATGACTCACTTTATGAGGGAAAAACGGGGCTTAGGATCTTCCATATTTTCCACATCATAACATTAATACACATCATAATAACCATATCCAATGGATAGCCATAACCACAATCTCTAAATAACAACACATAACATATATTGGTACAAGAGTCTGCAAGTTGTCCAACATTGTCTCTAATCATAGAATAGTTCGAGGCCCAAGACATGTCTCGGGCTCACCCTCAAAGTAAATAACATAAGTAAAAGTAACATAAGGTAGATGGATGATGGCTTGTACTTAGAAGATAGAATTCACCACAATAACTTTCACAAGATCTGGACTAGCTATCAGAAGGTTGATAGATATAGTCTCCAGTCCCTACATGATTTGATCATGTAGGCAAAAAGTATACGTTAGTATATTTAAATGTATAAGTATACAAGCATGCAATTCATATGAACTTATTAAATATGCATTCAATGCTTGATGACAAGGACACATATATAAAAGGAAGTATATGAGCAAGAAGAACAATTTATCAATATGCCATGAAATGCATGATGCATGAATGTCAAAATACTTTGTACATAATAGGGATGAGACCTCAATCGACATAAGACCAAGTAAACTATAGCTTGGAACTCCATCGTCTTCCCCATAACGGATAAAAAGCTAACCTACTTGCTAAAGGTAGATCCATTAACATTCATTATCCCTTAAAGGGACATAAACATGAACTTATGTTAGGCACATAGTTATGAGAAAAGAGTAAGTACCATTGGGGATAGCCCTCCTTACCTCCAATATCATTCAGTACTAAGTTATCATCCCACAAGAATACATATACGAACACGTGCTTGTAAAAAAGGCATAAGTCTTGTCAAATCATAACAATGCATACTTAGGCTTAAAAGCCAAACATACTAGGGCTAAAAATCTAAATCATACTTATCACGTCATACTTTTATGCATAAGAATAACTCTGTCATACTTATACATTAGGAGGTGTAAAACACCTATCATTGCTCAATGATCCATATCACAGACATTTTATGATCACATTCTTGTCGTACCCATACCTTGCTTGAGAACATAGACCACGTCATAATTGGGACATGCATATTGAGATCTTCATAACCTCAGTGCAATTCAGCATATGAGGTCTTAAATCACTTTAAAAACAACAATTAAACATAGTCTATATCTCAATTGAATCAAATATACAATAATCTAAAAGACAAATGTTTAAAGTAAGCTTAGTTTCATGAAATCAAGTGTAAAAGAGTTTGGGATCTTCATGGTTGAAAGGGACCATGAATCAATCCCACATACCTTAACTAACCAAGAAGAAAGAAGAAGAATTTTATGAAGAAGAGAGCCCTTCCTTAATCCCCAAGCTAAGCCTTCACTAGTTCTCTTGAGAGGAGTGCTTATGAGAGAGTTTAAATAATCCTAAGTGTTGTATTGAATTTGAATGAGAATAGAAGAGTATAGGTCTTTTGAGAGGTTTAGGATAGGTTAGAAAGACATAAATGACCCTTAGAAATATCCAAAATTACAAGAACGTCATTAATGAAACGAGAGTCAAAGTCTTAATAGGGGTCCCATAAAAGGTTCATACGGACAGTGTAAGGGTCAAATGGATTGTGTGGCCTTCTATGGTACTACACTTAGGCAAAATTTCACTGATGAAGTTCCATGACAGTGATTCCATACTTAGAAATTTTTCACACCAACGCCCATGCGGAAGGCCATATGACCCGTGAAGGATCATACAGACCATATGAGGTTCATGTGTGAAGTACCTTGGACAAAATGTGGTTTTCAAGGCCAAGGCTACTCACACAAGCCACTACATGCCCAGTGAAGTGCTATATGGACCATGGGAGTTTCATGTGGTGAGAGCCTTGGTCTTGAACACCAAAGTTATGGATAACAACTCAGCACACAAGGCTAAAGGTCATCTCAAAGCTCTTCCACATGGCCCGTGGAGGTGCCCGTGACGCATCACCTTGGTCAAAAACTTTCTAGAACCAAAAATGCACCATTAAGTCCTTACAAAGTCTGGGATCCTTACATCATCTCCCCCTTCCCCCCCCCCTCGAGAACATTCGTCCTCGAATCTGCTAGAACAAGGTTTAAAAGGCTTAACTCAAATATGATACATCCAAACACAAAGGAAAAATGCATATTTCATCATTTGACTATCATAAAGTCATTAAAACTCATATCAAAACATCTTTAAATCATTTCGTGCATGTGTATGCATGTCATGTCATACAACTCACAGGTAATAGAATTAGGTCACTTGGAAAAAGAAAGAACCTAATAACTTAGGTTAGAGTAGATTGAAAAAGATAGGGATATTGTTTCATCAAGTCTAATTACGCCTTCCATGTTTCACTCTCCACATGTTGATTCCTCCAAAGTAACTTAACCGCAGCCACATCATTGTTGTGAAGCCACTTCACTTGCCTATCCAAGATCTCAACCTGGACTTCCACATAAGACAAGTTCTCTTCAACCTCAACAACTTCAAAAGGCACAATTGTACTAGGATCACTCATCAATTTACTCAACATAGACACATGGAAAACTGGGTGAATAGAACTAAAATTCGGAGGCAAATCCAATCTATAGGCCATGTTCTCAACAAACTCATAAGGACCTACATATTGCGAACTTAACTTTCCCTTCTTACTAAAACGCATCACACCCTTCATGGGTGAGACCTTTACATACACCCAATCACCAACAGAAACTCAAGATCCCTTTTCCTAACATTTGAATAAGACTTTTGGAGACATTGAGCTATTTTCAACCTCTCCTTAATCAATTTCACCTTTTACATGGCCTCCAATACCAAATCTGAGCTAATCAAAGCCATCTCTCCCAACTCAAACCACTCCATCGTAGATCTACATCTTCTACCATACAACGCTTCAAGTGGGAGCATATTAATGCTAGCATGAAAACTATTATTATAATCAAACTCAATAAGTGGTAGATGATCATCCTAATTACCCTTGAATTCCAACACAAAAGCCCTCAACATGTCCTCCAAAATTTGAATTGCCCTTTCAGCTTATCCATTAGTTTGAAGATGAATATCGATACTTAACTTCACCTTAGTACCAAGTCCTCTCTGAAATGATTTCAAAAATTGAAAAGGAAATTAGGTGCCACGATCCAATATGATAGACCTAGGCACACCATGCAATCTCACCAACTCTTGGATATACAACTTTGCATAATCTTTGGCAATGAAGGTACTCTTGACTAGTAGGAAATCAGCCGATTTAGTCATCCGGTGTCACGACCCAGACCTAGGGCCTAGATGTGACACGACAAATGGAGAACCTGAAGGGACCCCAAATAAGCGTCTTAGCATATCATTACACATCCTTGATCGCGGAAGCAATTATATAACAACAATAGAGTAAAATAGGGATAAATGGGGCTAAGAGAATTCTTTGATATCATAAATCATAAAAAGTCAAGCTCATAGCATAGATACATCATAATATTCCAACAACATCTCTAACCTTAGATAGGAGCAGGGGCCACAAATTTTCCGAGCTCACCCTCATAATGTAAAATATCAACATAAAGAACTTTATAAGTAACAAGAGAAAGTAAATAATGTCCTCGAACTTGAGGACTCACTAAGCTTATCTTCAAGATGTCAAAGTAGCCACGTGGAGGAGCATAGTCAAATAGAGCTCCGGACCTTACATGGTAAAATCATGTAGGCATATAGTATACATTAGTACATTTAAATGTACTAAGTATGTAGGATGCAATGCAACAAGAGATATGCAACATAGTCAAAATGCATAATGATAAGCAATAGATAGCATAATAACAATATGACATGTATGATCAATGATTAAGTACTATCATGCTTTGAAAATAATTTATCTTACATAGAACATAATATATAAGTGTGGGAAGAAACCTCAACCGACATAAAATAAGACCAAGAGAGCTACAGCTTGGAATCCTGATGTCAACCCTACACCGAAAGAGGGGAAGTTACTTACCAAGGTGAACTTCCTGATGCGTAAGTGGATCCACTAAGCCTTATGTGAACCGGGTGCTCTCCTCTAGTTCTTGGACTCAGGTACTCGTCTCAAGCTCGGACTAGGGTACTCGCCTCAAGCCCTCATATTAAGGGTACTCGTCTCTTAGAGATTTTGGGACTAGCCTCTTATCTTTTCACCTATGATGGTACGTAGTTTTGGGACTTAGGGACTCGCCTCTAGTCCACTCGGTGCTAAGTCTAATCACACAGAGTATATAAGATAATTATACTTTAATAACTTGCGACAAACATAATGACATGACACAAGTAGGTCTTAACATCACTGACCTCTAATGGTGAGCCTAATCATCATATATAAGAATAGGTCATCATCAGCATTACCCTTGCGTTAGCATCAACATCAAAGGCTTACAAGAAGTAAAATCTTTGGAAAAAAAGGCTTAATCCAGCCCTACAATATCATCAACATTTTCATGACTTAAAAATACATCTTTAGAAAGACCAAAATCATCATAAAGTCTTTTGACTCATAAATCAACCAACAGTTCATCAAAACTTTAAGAATCCTAAAAAAGGCATTTTATCAAACACTTGGTGGGTGTGCAATACTAGTACAAAACCATGCAATTCAAGAGTGAAATCATGTATGTGAATTCAATGTAAACCACCCACCAACACTTGGTAATACCTTCATAAAATATACATCAAAATCTTTTATCAAATCTCAAAGTTGAGCAAAGATTCGTAGCTTAAAACATGCTCAAACAGTCGCACTTTTATGAAATCCCAACATAGTTCATAGGCAAATGCTTAATAAGTAAGACCCACGAGTAAATCAACTTAGAAGTATGCAATTTATGTAAAAAGGAGGACTGAGCACCATGGGTGAAAGGACCCAATAGTTGAAACCAACATACCTTGACTTTGGAGATTTTCTTGATGAAGATTTGAATGGAGACTTGAAGCTTGAATGAAATCCTTAGATCCGGAAAAAGATCAAGACACTTGAATATTAAGGAGGACTAGGGGCTTGACTTGGTTTCCTTGAATTCCAACAAGACATCTTGAAAACCTTGAGAATGGATGGAGAATTTGATGAAGATTAAAGAGGAATTTTGAGAGATTTTTGGTTAGTTTTAAGGCTCAAAATGGCTTAACAATGAGGGACTTTCAGGTATATAGGTAATGGATTATTACCTATTGCCCTGGAGTAAAAAAGAGCAATTTCAAATTTTTTGAACTGTTCTGCACCATGTATGCATCGTGGACAACTACTACTTTTGCAAAGTTTCACCAAAAAATAATTTTCTTGGCATGGTTGATGTATACCTTGTGGGTACTTGATCCCCCACACAATTGTGTCCTCTGAACAAGAATATGAAGTCGAATTTACAAAATTCTGCATGGATTTTGAGATATTGATAAAAATACATCATAGGGTCTTTCCTAGCTACAAGGAGAGGTGTTTAAATATCCCCAATTTGAAATATAAGGAAACTACGATTTTGGGGAATCCCTAAGCAAACAGGAGGCATTTCATCCGGAACACAAACCATTGGGCCTTTGATGCTCTACCTTCAATTGTTGACAATTAGGGTATTTAGATACAAATTTTGCTATATCTTTCTTCATACCATGCCACCAACACACCTCTCTTGAATCCCAATATATTTTGGTAGATCCCAAATGAATATAATAATGAGAGTTATGGGCCTCACTCATGATCACCCCCCTAACATTATCAACATCTGAAATACACAATCAATCTTGATACCGAAGTACACCATCTCCTTCTTGGAAGAAAATCTCTATCTTCTTTTCGGCGACCAACTTCTTCAACTCAACCAGTGACAGGCCTAAATCTTTCTTAGCCTAAACATCAACAACCACAGAATATTTAGCCCCATTCTAAACATTAATACCGCCCTCATTAGAGCCATCCAATCTGACACCAATCTAGCCAAACGATGAACATCCTTTACTAACTCTTTCTTTCCTTCATCAACATAGCCACACTCTCCATGGATAAGCTACTAAGAGTGTTAAAAAAATATTTTCCTTTCCGAGATGATATTGCACACGCATATCATAGTCCATAAGGAGTTCTAACCACCTTCTTTGCCTTAAGTTAAGATCCCTTTGGGTGAACACATATTGCAAACTAATGTGATCGGTGATAATATAGACATGTACCCTATACTAGTAATGTCTCCAAATCTTTAATGAAAACATCACAGCCGCTAGCTCAAGATCATGAGTCGGGTAATTACGCTCATGCACCTTCAATTGCCTGGATGCAAAAGCTATCCCCTTACCATGTTGCATAAACATGCAAGCAAACTCAATCCAAGAAGCATCATAATATACCACAAACCCATCTAAAGCATCTAGTAGAGTTGAAATAGGAGTCGATGTAAGCCAATCGTTAAAGTCTGAAAACTCTTCTCACATTCATTCTTCCATACAAACTTGGCCTTCTTTTGAGTAAACTTGGTCAGTGGAGATTCAATAGATGAGAAACCTTCAACGAACCTCCTGAATAACCAGCCAATCCCAAAGAACTTTGAATATCTAAAGGAGTCAATGGTCTAGGCTAATTCTTCATGATCTCGATCTTTTTGTGGTCAACCTTAATACCATTACTGGATATACATGACCAAGGAAAGCTACCTCACCCAACCGAAACTCACATTTACTAAATGTAGCATACAAGTACTTCTCCCTCAAAGTCTGAAGAACCAACCTCAAATGATCCATATGCTCCCGCTTACTTCAGGAGTAAATAAGGATATCATAGATGACAGCAACTACAAAACTATCAAGAAACAGCTTAAACACCCAATTCATGATATCCATAAACATAATTAGAGCATTGCTCAAACTGAACAACATCACCATAAATTCAAAATGCCCATATCTAATGCAGAAAGTCGTCTTGGGAATGTCACACTCCCTAACCTTCAATTCGTGGTAACTGGAAATGAGGTCAATCTTTGAGAAATGCGTGGCTCCTTGAAGTTGATCAAATAAGTCATCGATCCTTGGCAATACGTATTTATTCTTAATGGTTACCTTATTCTGTTGCCTATAGCACATTCGAAGAGGCCCATCTTTCTTGCTAAAAATAACACCAAAGCACCCCACGGCAATATACTTGGCCTAATGAAGCCTTTCTCTAACGTGTCCTTAAACTAATTTCTCAACTTCTTCAACTCAGCCAGTCCATACGATAAGGAGAAATAGAGATAGGTTGAGTATGCAAGAGAAGATCTATGCCAAAGTCTACTTCCCTTTCGGGAGGAATACCTGGCAAATCTTCGGGAAACACATTAGGAAACTCATTAATCACTAAGACCAATTCAAGAGTAGGTGATTCAGACTCCACATCTTTGACTCTTATAATATGATAGATACACCCCTTAGAAATCATCTTTCAGACCTTGAAGTAGGAAACAAACTAACCTTTAATAACAGAGTCACTACCCTTCCATTCAAGAAGAGGTTCCTCTAGAAATTGGAACTTGACCTTCTGGGTTTTACAATCTATAGAGGGATATGAAGCATGCAATCAATCCATCCCAAGAATAATATCAAAATCAAACATCTCAAGTTCCACAATATCACATGGAAGGACTTTATGCAAAACAAACATAGGACAACCTCGATAAACTCTTTGAGAACTAATAGATTCATCCATGGGAATATTGACTGAAAACGACACCCTTAAGATTTTAGGGCTCAAACCAAACTTAACAGCCAAAAGAGGAGTCACAAAACATAAATTTGCACCCGGATCAAGCGAAGCATAAGAATTTAAATCAAAGAATTTTAACAAATCAGTCACAACATCCAGAGCTTCCTCTACTTTCTATCAAGCATGCAAAGCATATAACTTATTCTTTCTAGGGGCACCACTTTGAGGAACTCTTGGTTGGGCTTGATAACCTTGAGCCACCTGACCCTGAACCTTTTGGGAAATGTTAGGACAATCAGTAACCTTGTGGCTCTTATCACCCCACCTATAACATGCACCCAAATCTCTCCAACAAGTACTCATGTGATTCTTTCCACATCTGTCACACTGGGGAAGTAATGACCCACCTCCAGCCGGTGCCTTGGGAGGAGGTACCCTAGCATTGGCAAACCTTGCATTTGAACCTTGGCCTTATTAGAAGTTACCATAACCACCACCATCCTTGGAGTTGGAGAACCCACCATCATAATGGTCCCTCTTAGAATCATTAACCCTCCTCCCCTTGTGCTTTTTCCCTTCAATATGTTCAATATAAGCCATGAGTCTGAGATGTTCATATCTCGAAGAAGCATAGCCATATGAATTCTTTTACAACCAAATTACAGATCCAAGAAATAAGCTTATGTATTCTTGCAGGGGGTGAGCCACTAACATAGAAGCATACTTGGAGAGCTTTGTGAACTTGAGGGCATATTCCCTCACATTCATGCCACACTGTTTGAGGTTGATAAATATTTTTATTCTAGCCTCCCTAAGTTCAAAATGGAAGAAACGATCTAGAAAAGCAAATTTGAACTCTTCCCAATAGACCCAATCACCATAGACTCTCTCAATTAACCACCGAGTAAAAATCCCTTTTCCAGCAAATCTTTTAATTGTTCCTTTAACTCCTTCAACTTTGTTAGGGCCATACTGTAAGGGGGAATAGAGATAGGTTAAATATCAGGGAGGAGGTCTATACCGAAATCTATTTCCCTTTTGGGAGGAACACCGAGAAGGTCATTTTGAAAAACATCAAGAAACTCATTTACAACTGGACCAACACTATAGAAGGGGCTTTAGACTCCACATCTCTAACTTTCACAAGATGATAAAGACAACCATTAGAGATCAACTTATGGGCTTTAATGCATGAAATTAATCTACCTTGACACCACATCGTGATTTTCCCACTCAAGGACGGGTTCATTAGAGAATTAAAACTTGACCCTATAGGTTCTACAATCAATATAAGCATAGTAGGCATGCAACCAATCCATCCCAAGAATGACATCAAAATCTACCATGTCTAGTTCAACAAGATCACAAGGCAATAACTTATGCAAAATGCAAATAGGACAACTTCTATAAACCTTCCTAGCAACAATAGAGGCACCAACACACTTCATAAGACTCACACAATAAACTCGGGGTCAACATGGAACTTTTTAGAAATAAAAGGGGTAACAAAGGAAAGAGTGGCACCCAGATCAATCAAAGCATATACATCAAAGTCGAATATTTTCAACATACCAGTAACAATATCGGGAACCTCGCCAACCCTTTCCTTGCATGTAGAGCATAAAATTGATTGTGCCTTAGGGCACCACCTTGAGGACCACCTCTACCCAATGGAATCGCATCTGCACCCTGGCCTTCGCCACGATTTCTTGGACAATCTATCCATTTGTGACCAAGCTCCCCACAATCAAAGCATGCATTAGAACCCTTCAAAGATGGGCCCCTATGGCTATTCCCACATGTAGGACACATATCAATGGGAGCCACAACACCAACACCTTGAAGCCTAGGGAGATCGTTGGCAAACCCCCTATTAGTATCATGATAAGACTCTTAGCCTTGATGGAACCGGCCACCCATTTGGAACTGACCCTCAAGACGGGCCCTCTTGGCCTCATGCCCCCTTCTCTTCCTCAATTTCTCCTTCTCCATTTGCTCGTCATAGGTCATCAACTGATACAAGTCCATGTCATTAATTAGCATGGTGGACGGACATTCTTCACTTACCAAGTAGGAGGCCCCGATCACGAACTTGTTCATTCAAGATCTATGATCGGTGACCAAACGAGGAGCATACTTTGAAAGTTGATTAAACTTGAGGGCATACTACCTCACACTCATAGCACCTTATTTGAAGTTCATAAACTCCACCAACTTGGCTTTCCTAATCCGAGAGGGAAAAATCGACCAAGGAAAGCCAATTTGAACTCCTTCCAAAGCACCACATTACCAATCCCCTTTTCACCCTTCCATTGATCATACCATATTTAAGTTACCCCTTTGATTTAGTGCGCCACCAACTCCACCTTTTCATTTGGTACAATACCCATAACATCCAAGATCTTGTAGACCTCATCAATAAACTCTTGTGGATCTTCATCCATCTTTGACCCATAGAACACTAGAGGAGTTATCCTCATGAAGTCCCTTACCCTAGCTTCTGGGATAGTAGCATGAAGGGCTTGGGCCCCTTGATTGACTTGTTTGGACATAACTTGGGCAAGCATAGTGAGAGCATCCCAAAGCTCACCATTGGTAGGTTGCTCCTCGGGAGCTTGGGCCTTTCTTCCTCGAGTTTTTGGCACGATCTAGAATAGCAAAGAACAATCATTAGGGGGAAAAACTCACTACATCTCTATAGCACGACTTAGAACATGCAGAAGGGAAACATTTCCTAAAACGTTTCATATCCTCCTATTCATAGTCATGGCACGCTTCACAACTATGAAAACTACTTTAATCGAAATGGTGTATTGGACTCTATGGATCTATCAACCTAGTGCTTTGATACTAAGTTTGTCATGACCCAAGCCTAGGTCCTAGAGGTGACACGACGAAAGAGGAACCTGAGGGAACCCCAAACAAGCTTGTTAACATACCATACCACATCATTGGTCGTGGAAGCATATAAAAGACATAAAGAGTAAGAATAGGGGCTAAGGGAAAAGATTGCATAGCATCACAATCAAGAGATAAAGAGTCAAAGATTATTTCACAGATACATAACATGTCCAACAAACACCTCTAATACATAGATAAAAGCGGGGGCCAAGACAAAGCAACTGGGCTCACTCTCATAGTCAAAATAGAAAATAAGAAAATATCTCAACAGATAATAAGAGCAACATAGACTAAGGTCCACGAAGTGGAGGACTCACCACAAGCTTGAGTAGTACCGATCTAGCCATGTGGAGGGGGGTGATCATCTGGGGCACCTGTTCCTACGTGGTGATATGATGTAAGCAAGAGTATGCGTTAGTACGTTTGAATGTACTAAGTATGTAGGATGCAATGCAATGAGAGACAGGAACCTTGACCAAAATGCATAACAATAGGCAATGGGCATAATTATATCAATACGACATGTATGATCAATGCATAAGTACAACATACTTAAGTAACTCATGCGCATATAGGATGTCATATGTGTAGAAGAGACCAAGCTAGATTTCCAATGTGCAAACCCCTTGATAGGTTGGTGATGATGTCTCCCCATCACTTAAGTGGTGAGGTACAAAACCTTCACTAGGTTGGTGATGATGCCGCCCCATCACCCCGTGAGAAGTACAAACCTTTCACTAGGTTGATTAGCACAAACCCCCATCTAAGTTAGTGATAATGCCATCCCATCACTAGGGGGATAAGTACAAACCTTCCACTAGGTTGATGAGTACAAACCCCCATCTTGGTTATCCAGGTTCTTAGTCCCCCTGGATTGGGCATGGTCTAATGCAACATTTAATATAGAATTTGTCATATACATAAGCTTATTTCATCATCATATAGTCAATCATATCATATTTCATGCTTTAGACCTTTAATCTCTCAAGAAATCCTAGCCAAACATTTTATTAAACACTTGGTGGGTGTGTAATGGGGATACAACACCATGCAATTTAAAGATGAAATTATGCAAGTAATGAAACGACCCCATAAAGTGTCTAAAAACATGCCTTAAAAGTGCCCGAAATGTTATTTTCCATATATCTAAAAATATGTTTGTTATTTTGAAAATTCAACTTCATATTCTTGTTCAGGGGGTCCAAATTAGGGGGAGAAGGGTCTAACCCCGATTTTAGAGCAATCCTAGCAAAATTTATTTTTTCATAAATTTCAATTTTCATAGGCGATCCGCTATGGCTCCGTGACGCGCCTCTATCGCTGAGCAGTGTTAATTTTGCCCAGTTTTCTTATATCTGTCCAAGACTTTTAAGTCTTAGGCGTAAGTATTCTCTAACGTGTTTTTACCTATACTTAGTCATGTTTCACCTCATATCACCCTAAACATTCCACAATATACCCCAAAACACTTACCCATATTTTCACTCTAAAATTCAAGACCCAAAACCTTTATCCAGAACTAAGGATTTCCTTCAAGCTTCAAGCCTCCATTTTCAATCTTCACCAAAGAGCTTCTCCAAAGCTAAGGTATGTGGTGTTGAACCATTGGGTCCTTTCACCCACAGTTACTAAGTCTCTTTTTTGCTAATATTGCATGATTTGAAGTTTATTTTACATGTGAGTCTTGTATATTGAGAAATTTACTACACAGTGATTTTAGTTCATAAAAGCATGGTTGTTTTAGCATGTTTTGAGCTCTAAATCTTGGATTTGATGAGAGGTTTTGATGTGAATGTATTAAGGATGTTCCAAGGTATTGATTGATGATTTTACTATAGATTTTCTTGCATGATTTCATCTCTAAATTGCATGGTCTTTTACCCCAATTACACACCCCCAAATATTTGATAAATGTCCGAATAGGGTTTCTTATGGAATTGATAGTCCAAAGCATGAGATATGAAATAAATGACTATATGATAATAAAATGAATTTATGTACAAGATCAATTCTATATGAAGTATTTTATTAGACCATTCCCAATCAGGAAGCCTAGTTGAGGGGTCAATGTCTCAACTACTAGGGTGATAGGTGCTATCATCAGTAACCTAGTTGAGGGGTTAATATCTCAACCACTAGGTTGATGGGTTCTATCATCACTAATCTTGATGAGGGGTTAATACCTCACACACTATGGTGATGGGTTCTATCATCATTAATCTTAATGAGGGGTTAATACCTCACAGACTAGGGTGATGGGTGCAATCATCACTAACCTTGATGAGGGATTTGTAACTCACACACTAGGGTGATGGGTGCTATCATCATTAACCCTAAGGGGTTTATACCTTGAAAATCTAGCTTGGTCTATTCTTCAAATATGATATTTTATATGAGTATGAGTTAATTAATCATGTTTAACTACAAGCATTGTTCATGCATGCCATGTTGCTAATATATTATCTCTTATTGTGATTAAGCATTTTAATTACATTTCCTACTTCTTGTTGCATTGCATCCCACATACATAGTACATTCAAGAATATTAACGCATACTCTTGCCTACATGATATCACCATATAGGGATCAGATCTCCTACTAATTCTTCTTGTGCTAGATGGATTATTCAAGTTAGCTTTTGGTGAGTTCTTCGTTCTGGGGACAAGGACTATTCTCTCACATTATGTATTAAGATTCTCTTTACTTTATCATATACTTATGACTATGAGGGTAAGCCCGGTTATATGTCTTGGCCCCCACCATTTTCTATGTAGTAGAGGTGTTATTGGACAAAGCTATGTATTTATACTATGAGTTGATTCTATTATCTCTCGACTCTATGTTACGATAAGTTCTCCCTTAGTCCCTTTTGCATTCATTTCCATTCTTCAAATGTCATTTAGTTGTTTCTGCGACCAAGGATGTGTGATGATATGCTATGAGGCTTGTTTGGGGTTCCTTCAAATTTCCCGTTCGCCGGTCATTCCCCTAGGACCTAGGCTTGGGTCGTGACAAGTAAATCCACTATAAAACCATCAATCAACACCTTGTAACACCCTCAAGCAATATACATCAAAACTCCTCATCAAATCTTATAATAAATCGAAGATTTATGACTCAAAAAACATAGCAACACAGTCACAACTTTACATAGCTTTAACATAGTTCATAGACATGTTCATAATAGCAAATCCATTTGAAAAATCTACTTTAAATCATGCAAATTGAGTAAAAAGAAGATTAGGGCACCATGGATAGAAGAACCTAATGGCTAAAAATCTACATACCATAGCTTTGAGAAAGCTCTTGATGAATATTGAAAATGGAGGCTTGAAGCTTGAAGGAAAATCTAGAGATCCGGATAAGGGTTTGAGACCTTAATTTTCAGAGAAATATAAGACTAAGTGTTTGAGTGAGTTTTGGGGAATATTTTGTATGATATGAGAGTGAAATATGGCTAAGTATAGGTATAAACACATTTGGGAACACTTAGGCCCAAGACTCAAAAGTCTTGGACCGCAAGAAAAATAACTGGGAAGAATTTACATAGGTCCCCATCACTGATCAGTCATGCAGACCAAGTATACACATGTTCGTGACAGCTGCCCGTCGCGGACTGATTTTGGAAATTAAAATTTTGGAAATTTGAAATTATGATTCGACTGCTCTAAAATCGGGGTTAGACCCTTTATCCCCTAATTTTGACCCCCCTGGACAAGAATATGAAGTCAAATTTTTGATGTCGCGCATAGATTTGGAGATATACAAAATTTAAAATTGAAGGCATTTCGAGACAAATTTTCTGAAACTTTTTGGGGTCATTTCACCATGAAAGGAAAAACGGTTTTAAGAAAAGAGACAAAAGAAAGAAGTATTATAATTTCCAAGTTTTGGTGCATTTCTCTCGTGAGTTTATCGAGCTGAAAAAGGTAGCATTCCTAAATGCATCTCTAAGTATTATATATGTTGCAAGCACTAAGTCGAGATCAAGAAGCATTTGAGGAGTTTCGTCGAGTTACATCTGGTTCTAGATGGATTTATGAGTGAAAGAATGCAAGACTGTAAGTCAAAGGAATAGGCACTTGCAAAATAGATATGCATAGTAACCGATCCTTGATGTTGCTTGATGTTTGTATACTCCAGAGATCCGACAAAACTTAGTATCTATCTCAGTGCTTTTAGATGATGGTTTCGATTTGTTTTTCAGTTGCAATGGTATTAGAATAATACTAGATGATATTTTATATGGTCTTGGACTATGTTATGATCATTTTATTGTTTTAGATTGTAATCTTTCAACTTATGAATATTATGTTGGCTGTTGTGTAATGACGTGTTCTTCAAGTAATAATGATATATATGTTGTTATATGGCATGCAAGATTAGGTTGTCAAAAGAAGGACATTTAGGTCCATTATCCAAAATTGAATTACCAACTTGTGAAAATTGTCTTACCAGAAAGATTACGGGAAAACCATTTGGGAAAGCTAAGAGAGTTGAGTTCCTACTTTAATTAATCCATTATGATATTTGTAGTCCAATGAGTGTGAAGACAAGTCCTGGTGCCACATATTTCATTACAATAATTAATGATTTCACACTCTCATAAATTTGAAGCACTGGAGTGCCTTAAAAGATATACGAATAAAGTTAAAAATCAATTAGATAAAACAATTAAGGTTCTGAGAACTGACCAAGGACGTGAATATCTATCACATCAATTTGAAGAGTTATGCAATGAAAAGGGTATAATCAGATAGTTAACTACTCCTTACACACCTCAATTAAATGGTGTGGCTGATAGAAGGAATAGAAAATTATTGGATATGGTAAGGTCAATGATGGCATAGGCTTGTCTTCCTAACTTCTTTTGAGGAGATGCATTATTGATTGTGGCCTATATTTTTAATAAGGTGCCTTCCAAATCAATAACTTTCACTCCTTTTGAACTATGGACTGGTCATAAAACAAACTTAGATCATATACGACCTTAGGATTGTACTACTTACGTTAAAAATCATTAGGGTGAGTTTGGTAAATTAAGTCCAAAAGGAAAGAAATGTATCTTCATAAGATACTTAGAATGCTACAAAGGATATGTGTTCATTGATGAGTTGGATGATGGAAGTGCAACTGAAATTGAATCACGAGATGTCAAATTCTTGAAAAATATTTTTTCGAAAAGTGTGATATAATTGAAGGTGAGACTGTGTATGAAATATTGAATTTAAAAAACCAAATAATATCATCAGATACATTTGATGAGGCAAATTATCCAGATATGATTCCTGATCCAAGTGGGAGTTTTGAATCCCAAATTCCTATAAAGGAATCTAAATTTCAACTATGTAAGAGTACAAGAAAAAGGAGTACCTAAATGATCTTATTAGACTATGGATTATATTTTCTTGGTATCTCTCACGGAGTTGGATGAACCTAACTATGTGATTGAGGCTTCATCGAGTCCTAAAAAGAATAAATGATTGAAAGCGATGAAAGAAGAATTAAGAGTCAGTGAAAACCAATAAAGTTTGGGATGTAGTTGACTTTCCACAAGGACATAAAGCTATTGGAAATATGTAAATTCTCAAGGTTTAACGTAAATCGGATGGGTCAATAAAAAGACACAAAGCTCGATTGATGGCTAAACATTTTACTCAAGAAGCTGAAATAGTTTATGAAGAAACATTTTCACCAATTGTAAAGTTTACCTCTATTCAACTACTTTTGGCTAAAGTTGCACGTTTAGATTTAGAATTACATCAAATGGATGTGAAGACTGCTTTTCTCAATGGAGAATTAAATGAGAAAATCTATATGGAACAACCTGTAGGATTCATTATTAAAGATCAAGATAAGCAAGTTTGTAAATTAAAAAGATTCACTTATGGCCTAAAGCAATCTTCAAGAAAATGGTACTTGAGATTTCATAAAGAGGTGATTTCATTAGATTTCACCATGATCGATGAAGACCATTGTATTTATGTGAAAAGATCCAATGAAAAGTTTATAATTCTTTCACCTTACATGGATGATATACTATTAGCTGAATATGATTTGGAGTATCTGAAAAATATCAAGTCATGGTTTTCGAAGTCATTTGATATGAAAGATATGGATGAAGCAGACTACATATTGGGTGTAAAGATCCAATGAGATTGTTCCAAGAAATTTTTAAGTTTATTTCAAGAAACATACGTAAAAATATATTGAAACATTTTTGAATGAATAGTTTCAAACCCATGATACTCTAATATTTAGAGTTGAATCTTTAAGTCCTGAAATGTATCCAAGGACCGATAAAGGGAAAGAACAAATGCTCGAGTTCTATATTTTAGTGCTATTGGAAGCCTGATATGATGTGTATTCCTTCAAATATGTGTTATGCTGCGAGCCCGGTAAGCAGATATCAATCTAATGGAAGAAAAGATCATTAGAAGGCAGTGAAAAGAATGTTCCAATATCTAGAGGGAACTACAAACTATTTACTATGTATAGTGGATCCAATTCGTTTAAAAGAGGTTATACAAATGTTGATGATCTAAAGATTGATATCTGTTATGTTCTTACTAGCTGGTGGTATCATTTCTTATGAAAAGAGTAAGAAATAACCTAGCATTTTATAGTTTGTACATTTGCAGTACAAGAAGCGGTTTGGTTAAAGTGATTCTTTGAGCATTTGAATGTTGAGAAGAATAAAAAAGGTCCATGAATTTATATTGTGATAGTCAGGCAACTATCGCATATATAAAGGATCCTAAGTATCACAGCAAACTCAAACACATTAATATCAAGTATAATTTTATGAGAGATATAGTAGAAAATGGACAAGTTAATTTACAATACATTTCTACTCGTGAAATGGTAGCTAATCTCTTTACAAAGGTGATATCAAGAGACTTGTTTGAGAAATATATTAAGTCTCTAGGCTTACGTAGGATCTGATTTGTATTGTTATATAACTTTGTTGTTATAACTTTCTCATCAATATAAGATTATTTAATTTATATCTTAAATACGTTTTGTGATATTTAATGTCAAATAAATATCACTATCATATTTAGACTTGTTTTAGAAACCAGATAGGATACTCTCTGAAAATGAGCTTGAGGATGATTGTAGAGAGAAACTTGGGTTAGACATCGAAAATGTCTAGACCAAGGTCTGTACCATGTTGGAGTGATACACATGCACCTGTACAAGGTGAGAACATCATAGCACGTGCTTCATACTACATATATTATGCGCAGGAGGGTTAATGAAAGAATGATCCCTACTTCTTCATTGTGTGAGATGTTAAAAAGTCAATGTTGAACCTTTCAATTGAATATCCTTTGACCTTTTACTGTTTCTTGAAATTTCAATAGATGTTGCTACTTTGGCATGTTACTAATAGCCATGTATGATTCAGCAATTTCGGTGCATGTCTAGGAAAGCAGTTGATTTGAAGTAAATAGATCCGTGTAGAAAGAGTAGACTATAAAAATTAAAATTGAATATGAACTCGAGTTCACCTTTTAAAGGGTATGAGGGATAAGATGATTAACTACCGGAGTAGTTAAAGTGTGGGGTATTGTGAGTATTAATATCCTCATATTGATGGTGGATTCTTTCCGGACATGATTGAATTCCTATATAAGGCTTATAAAACTTTGAAGGAAAGCTTTTATGCTCACAGGTCATACAAACCATTTGCCATATGAATTGTATGTTAAGTTGATATAATATTAACTTGAATCTTGTCCGCATGTGCGAAGTGGGATATGTAATATATTGGAATCGTGGGTCGCCCATGTAGACCGATCCGATCCAGTCTTAATCCCGACCCGTGTATTTGGTTTAAATATATGGTGGTGTAGTTATTTAATAATTATCCAACCTTATCCTAAAAGGATAAGACTGCACAATTATTGTTCATTAAGGAGGGCAGTTGTAACCATCCAACCACTCTCCTATTTTAAGGGAGAGTGGTGGACTCCTAAAGATAGAGAAAGACTGTAAAAAGTAAAAAATAACTCAGTAAAAAGATTTTGAAAGCAATCTGACTTCAAAAACTACCATAAAAATTGAATTGCAAAAATCAGTAAAGGATTGAGAATCCTTTATTCATCAAATCACACAAAGGCATTTGGTTTGTGAACAATGATTTGTGTTCCTAAAAGAAACGGAATGAGATCTGGGGCTGAATCTGTTGGTGGTATAAAAACGTTTGTAGCATCATAGAAAAAGGTATGATCCGTTATTCTTGCCTTGTTAATTTTTCTTACAATAAAAAAAGAATTAAATGCATGACGACTAATACAATTCTTTTTCAGATGCTACGTATCTTCATGTTCAAAGCTTGTGATGAAAATTTTGCAAAATGGACTTAACTTTCAGATTAAATGAAAATGATCACACTCAATGGCCTTCATCCTGATCATTTTCGTAAAAAATGAATACTCATGTTGTAATCTCAACAACGAAATAAATTAAATAAATGCCACCTACTAATGCGATCCTTTTCATCTCCTATCCCCATGTTCAAAGTTTGAGATGAAAACTTGTCAAATAGCATTTAAACATAATTTACTTCTAATAAATGATGTAGAGTATATATGAATTACAAATACTATCCAGAATATTTTTCTGAGATCTTACAAATATTTTAGACCAAGAAATATTATGTCTAAGACATCATCAACATTAAAAGTATATGTAATGACTTACATTTTGTTTGTATGGTGGTATGGTATGATTATTAAGAAAACGACGTTTTTTTTGACTGTTTCATTAATTATATGGTATAGTATGATTTTGTTTCATGGTTCTTACTTTTTGAAACCACCAATTTGGTGATGTCCCATGGTTCTCCTATTTTTTTTTAAAAGTTATATGCTTATTTAAATTTAAAATAATTCTAATTTATACTTTATTCTTTATTAAACTTTATCCTAATAAATATATTATTTTTTGTATTATTTATTTTCCCCGCATCAACTTTTGAAATTTCTTTTTCGCCTTCCGTCTTTTCTTTCACGTTTTAGTCTATTTTTTGAGGTCGTTTATTTAAAAATTCTTACTTTTTTATTTTCTTGTTATTTGTATAGATTGGAGATATATTAGCTTATATGTTTCCTACTTGATTTTATGCATTTATTTTTAAAAAATTACTAAAAGAATATTGATAAATTTAATATTTATAATATAATTAAGGATATTTTTGTAATTTCATAAGTTACAATACAGTACCATATAGTCAAATCAAACAACAAATTATCATTAAACAATAGTAACTCATATAGTATATCCAAATATTGTATGGTACTGCACTGTAGGATACCATACCATACCATACATTAAGAAACCATGGCAAACCACTATCCAAATAAGTTGTTAAAGAATCTTCTTCTGCTTTTTAAAATCTTGATGCTAAAACTTTTATCAAAGGATAACAAAAATCTTTGAACTAACTAAATTTATCCAACAACAACAACAAATAATTGAAAAGTCAAGTTAGAGGTCCAAGCTATAACAATACATGTTAATTTTATGAAGCACAATACTGCACTAGTAGTAGTTTATATGAATTGAGAAAAGTTGAAAATATAACTTCTATTTTAAATTTTAACTTTATTTTAATTTTTTTAGTTTAATTATTCATGATTTCACTTAAAGGGTTTTGTCCCAAAAATGCTATATGCACAACTATCACTTCTTCAAACATTTTTTAATGTTTACTTATATATGGTTTGCTTTTCATCTGTATATTTGATTTTTAGTTTAATTATTCATGATTTTCACTTAAAAGGTTTTGTCCTAACAATACTATATACACAATTATCACTTCTTCAGCGTTTTCTTATGTTTACTTAATTATGTTTTGCTTTTGATTATTAGATTATATTATAATAAATTTTTAAAAAAAGTTATTTTCATCACAATCAATTTATGCTCTAGTTATATGCGACTAATTAAGAGAAAAGATATATATGTAAAAAAAAATTTACTTAACACCATCATAAAAGAATTTATTATAGAAACCTGAGTTGGTGCGTCACTATATAGTTGCATTCTATTGAATATCAAATAGGTTAAGAATAATTCACAAACAAATAGTAAGAAAAAATATTCTTGAAACATGGGATGATAATTGAAATTTACTGATGAATATGAGCGCAAGCCCTTTCATAGTTAGTTTAGTTGGGGGCCAGTTGATGGCCCGGAGGCCGGTTGATGCTTCAGGGATGGATTGGGGGCAGTTTACTCACTTCTTTCTTGAGAAGTTCGTACCTTATAGCCTTCATGATAGACGATATGATGAATTTGATCAATTGGAGTAGGGTTTCATGAATGTGACTGAGTATGAGGTACAATTCCAAGAGTTGTCCCGCTATGTCATGTCTAGTATTCCCATAGAGTTTGAGTGGATTCGTCGTTTTTTTGAAGGGGTTCGCAAGTTATCTTCAGGAGGCCACAACCCCTCTTGTGTTATTTGGTAGTTCCTTTCAGTATATTATTGACCATGCTAGGATGGTAGAGGGCATCAGACAGGCATGACATGGTGGTGATAAGAGGTCCCACCATCATGGTCAATTTTTTAGCTATGCACCCAAAATTAGAGATTCTCGGGGTAAGAAGCTAAGGATTATCAGGGGAGACCAGTTCATGACGCCATTACTAGTCTGGATAGTACATGAAGGTCCAGATCTATCCAGACCAATTATCATGGTTCCTCCGGTCCAGGGATACACAACAGTTCTTCAGGTTATCCTTCATAATTTCTGGGCCCAAAGGTTAATATGTATGCGATGAGCTTGGCCACAAGGCCAAGGATTTCCCAGGCATGCTCCTGCTTCTTTTCCTTCGGGAACACAAATGGCCCGGTCTACACCAACCCTAGTAGCAAGAGGCGCTTCACAGAGTGTGAAGGGTAGTACTAGAGGTTCTAAGGGTGGAGCTCGAGATGTGCTCATAGTAGATCGCAGGTTAGTGGTGAACGTCGGTTATGTTATGTTGTTCCATGCCGTACAGAGGCAGAGACCTTTGATGCTGTGATTACAGGCATTATTCCAGTTTTCCATCGTTCAACTTCAGTATTAATTGACCCCGGGTCTACCTACTCATACGGATCCACTTATTTTGCTAATGACATTGATGGTATGTATAAGCCTCTTGATGTGCCTATTTATGTTTCTACACACGTGGGTGAATCCTTAGTGGTGAACCAGGTATATCGGGGTTGTATTGTGGTATTCTCAAGCAGGAAGACCCAGCCCGATTTGATCCTTCTAAACATGCTTGACTTTGATGTTATTTTAGGTATGGCTTGGTTGTCCCCTTATCATGCGATCATTGATTGTTATGCTAAGACTGTGACCTCAGCATATCCAGGTTTACCTTAGTTACTGTGGACAGGTTCTCCTAGCCCTTATCCTAAGGAGGTGATTTCCTATGTTCATACTCGGCGTACGATGGAGCATAATCTTATCTAGATCATGTACATGATATTTCTAAGGAGTCATCTTCTTTAGATACTACGAGAGTGGTGAGGGAGTTGATGGATGTGTTCCTTACAGACTTACTGGGTGTTCCTCCTAATCATGATATTGATTTGCCCATTGATTTGGAGCCTAGCACAAAGCCTATATCTATTTCTCCTTATAGAATAGCTCCTGCAAAGTTAAAGGAATTGAAGGAGCAATTAGATGATTTCTTGAAAATGGGGTTTATTCGGCCTAGTATGTCGCTATGGGGTGCACCAGTGTTGTTTGTGAAGAAGAAGGATGGTACAATGAGAATGTGCATTGACTATCATCAATTGAATAAAGTGTCAATCAAGAATAGGTATCCCTTGCCTTGAATTGATAATTTATTTGATTAGCTTCAAGGTGCTTCAGTGTTCTCCAAAATTGATTTGAGGTCAGGGTATCACCAGTTGAGGGTTCGGGAGTCAGAATCCCGAAGACTGCTTTTAGGACCCGATATGGGCACTATGAGTTTATGGTTATGTAATTTGGGCTAACTAATGCCCTCATGCATTTATGGATTTGATGAATTGAGTGTTCAGACCTTACTTGGATTCATTTGTGATGGTATTCATTAATGACATCTTGGTATATTCCAAGAGTGAGACGGACCATGTTCGTCACCTGAGGACTATGCTCCAGAGATTGTGTGAGTAGAAACTATATGATAAGTTCTCCAAATGTAAGTTTTGGCTCGAGTCTGTGACTTTTTTAAGTCATGTGGTAACTAAGGATGGTATTATGGTTGATCCGACCAAGGTTGCAGTGGTTCATTATTGGGTGAGACCCACTTCAGTGACTGAGATTCAAAGTTTTATTGGACTGACAGGTTATTATTGCTAATTTGTTCAGGGACTCTCCTATATGGCAGCTCCTTTGACCAGAATAACTCTGAAGGAAGTTGTGTTTCTAGGGACCTATGAATATGATGCGAGCTTCCAGAGGCTCAAGTAGTTATTGACTTCAGCACATATTCTAGCATTGCCCGAGGAAGGTGTAGCCTTTTTTGTTCACTATGATGCTTTTGGTGTCAGTTTGTGTGGAGAATTGATGCAGAAGGGAAGAGTCACACCGTATGCTTCCCGAAAACAGAAGGTCCATGAGCAAAATTACCCTACTCATGATTTGAAGTTAGCCATAGTGATGTTTGTTTTGAAGCAGTGGTGGCATTATCTCCACGGGATACATTCGATCATCACAAAGTATTGTAGCCTCAAATATATTCTCTCTCAGCCTAATTTGAACATGAGACGGTGTAGGTGGTTGGAGTTGCTGAAAGATTATAATATCTTTATTCTTTATTACCCTGGCAAGGCAAATGTAGTGGTGGATGCCTTGAGCCAGAAGCCTTCTAGTATGGGTAGTTTGGATTTTCTTAGGGCGGAGGAGAGGTCTTTAGCTTTGGAGGCTCAGTCTTTGGCCAGACAGTTAATCAGACTTGACATCTCCTAATCTCACAGTATGCTAGCCTTTGTTGAGGCTAGGTATACATTAATGGATCAGATTTGTGCTCACTAATTTAATGATGATAAATTATATATGATTCGGGACAAAGTGCTGAGGGCTGAAGCTAAGTCAATTTTTTTTATTCCAAAGGAGTACTGAGATTTAATGGGTGCATTTGTGTCCCTAAGGTAGGTGCTTGGGTTCGCTCAATCTTGGAGGAGTCTCAATGTGCTAAGCATTCCATTCACTCGGGTGTGTCAAAAATGTTTCATGACTTGAAGTAACATTATTGGTGGTGTGGAATGAAGAAGGACATTGTGGAGTTTCTGGCTAAGTGTTTGAATTGCCACCAGGTCAAGTATGAGCATTAAAAACCAGGAGGTTCGATGCAGAGGATGCCCATTCCTGAGTGGAAGTTGGAGCTCCTGAGTGGAAGTTGGAGCGTATTCCCTGGGATTGTATGACTGGACTACTTGTGGCACTGGGTAAGTTTGACTCAATTTGGGTGATTATAGACAGGTGGACCAAGTTAGCTCTCTTCATTCTGGTGAGGACTAGCCATAGTGCGGAGTGGGCTAGTTAGGATCTATATACGTGAGATTGTTAGATTGCACGGGGTGCATATCTCTATTGTGTCTAGTCGAGGTTCAGTGTTCACCTCCTACTTTTGGAAGGCACTGCCGCATGGTTTGGGTATACAATTAGACATGAGTTCAGCCTTTCATCCTTAGATAGATGGTCCGTCCGAACGGACTATTCAACTTTTGAAAGATATGCTTAGGGCCTGTGTGATTGATTTTGGTGCTCAATAGGACCAATACTTGCCCTTAGCGAGATTTTCTTATAGTAATAGTTATCACTCCAGCATTCAGATGGCACCATTTGAGGCATTGTATGGGCATAGGTGTCGATCGCATATTGGCTGGTTAGCTGGTTTTACTCAATCTTTATTGATGCATTATACATTAATTTGCTCATAGATGCTATGGAGCGGATGTGCCTGATCCGGAGTCATCTATTGACAGCCAGAGTCGGTAGAAAAGCTATGCTGATATGAGAGTTCGCCTCTTGAAGTTCACGGTAGGCGATCACATGTGGCAGAAGATATCACCCAAGAAGGGTGTGATGAGGTTTGAGAAAAAAGGGCAAGCTTAGCCCGAGGTTTATTGGCCTGTTTGAAATTCTGAGGAGAGTAGGTGAAGTAGCTTATGAGCTGGCTTTGCCACCTAGATTTTCAGCTGTTCATCTAGTATTCCATGTATATATGCTTCAAAAGTACATATCGGATGAGTCCCATGTTATTTTTGATGATGCCGTAGAGTCGGGTCCAGAATTGACTTATGAAGAGGAGCCAGTAACTATTCTAGATAGACACAAGACTAAGGAGATTGCTTCAGTTAAGCTTCAGTGGCAACATCTGCCTATTGCGGTGCCAATTTAGGAGACGGAGTCTAACATGCGTGCCAAATATCCTCATCTTTCGAAGCTTCAGGTACTTTCTTTTACCTTATATTCTAGGACGAATATGATTTTAAGTAGTGAATGATTTAATGACCCATTATATTATTTTAAAAATTAGTCTTCTTGCTTTCCTAAAATATTCTTTCCAAAAATTTTAAATAGGTATTTTGGACTATTCTATAGTTTTGATTATTTAAGTTATGGGTAAATTTCGATAATTAACCTAATTAAGGGGTTGAATTGTAGTTATTTAATACTCTATATGTTTTGGCCATATATTAAAATAAAGTTAGTGGAATTAATCACTTGTAAGACTTAAACAAATTAGAAAGAAAAAGGTGAACCCTCGATGGCTCCTGGAACTGACCTCAGGTATCGATTAAGCATTTTTGTTTCTTTTCAATGCATAAGATTACTGATATATGGGGGTAGAATTTATATTTTTTATTAGAAGTATTAACTTGGGTGAGTGAGTAACAATGATCTTCAAAGGTTGCTGGTAGCGGTGCTTTATTTTTGAAGCAAAGTGCAGTTAAAGGAAAAGTTTTCATTATAACTTTAAGGTAATTATTAGCACATGATTGGAGGGGACAAAGATATCAATGGAGTGGGACTTAAAGGTGGATTACTGTGTTGGTTTCATAAGGTTGCCACTGGTCTTGGTGACCAGTTGTTTCGTATATATATTTCTTTTTAATTTTTTTTTAGTAATTACTATTTTGCTATTATAAATTATATGTTATAGGAATATATTTAAATTTGTGATATTGGGAAAATTGAAAATTAATTTTAGGATTGAAATTTAGGAATTTAACTTTAGATTTGGATGAGTTTTGGGACTGGGCGTGACATATAGTAATATAGGTGTCATTGTACTCCTAGTGACGTGTATGTTTTGTTCTCGATAGAAAATTATCATTTTGGGAGTTGAATTCAAGATTCCTAACATTGAGGTAGGTTTGGCTATCCTTCTTTGGGATTGGGATTGAGTTATTGAATATTCTTATGGTATAATCTATAGAATGTAATCATATCACGTGTTGAGTTGAAAATTTTTATTGTGATGTTGTGTGAATGTTGTAATTGTCTAAATGGTTACTTTGAGACCATGTGAGTTATTTTGGATTGCACAATCAAGGGTACATGTGGATAGAAAGCAATTGCATATGGTTGACAGCTTTGTGGCACGATTAAATTCTACAATCTTTTTATTTGGAATTATGCAGTATGTACATGAACCATTATATAATAGTGACGAAGTTAAATGAAGTTTTGTAGCCATATGTTACTGTATGCTGCCAAATCATTGACTGCCAAACCACTAACTTGAAACTCATTTCAATAGGCACCTAGGAAATATCTTAAAGGTTCTTAATTACTAGACTGCCTCTTTTCTTAAAGTAACAGTGTAACACTAAGCATCCATATAAATGAAATGTTTTGTTGCTGTTTGGTTTTAGATAGACTAGTTTCTCAGGAGCTTTGAGGATTTGATTAGAAGCAATATCTCAATGTGTATGGAAGAGGGTGAACATTATAACCGCTAAACTTTGAGTACTTTGACACTTATTATACTTATTTTGTTGAATATTGTTTCTATAATTGTGTCTTGATTGCATGCATCCTCATACTACATGTCATGATATTTTGAGAATTGTGAATTATGAAACTACTTTTTGAAACTCTTGACCATGAGTTAGGTGGCAAGGTAGTTGATATATTGAGAATTTTATCATGAGTCCTTTATCACGAGTTAAGTGTCAAGGTAGTAGATATGTTGTGATTGATGTATATGGCCTGCGAAGTCCCCATAGGTCCCCTTATTCTATAGAGCCTTAGCATAATGGGGGTGTATATGACAGGCTATGTGACGATCTTGATAGAACCTTGCATTACACTGCATGACATTGTATACCATCTCATTATACTACTTGTGGTTGTTTTGGATTGGCTTATTTGAGATTATATATTTACTTTATTCGCGGCGTTCTATATAAATTGGTGGCACCAATGCCAGACTAGTTTTCCTATCGCAGGTGGAAGGGTTCCTAGATTATTTCATAGTTTATTCAATTTTTGATTCCCATTCGGTTAAACCTATTTGGTAATATTGTGTACTCACCCCTACTTCTTTCTCCCCCCGCAGATTCCAGCCAGGGATTGTCGCGTGGTGGTTGATTCGTTCGAGCAGTTGATTATCCAGTTCCAGGGGTGAGATACTGGGGTTCAAGTTGCCATTAGATTTTATCTTAGTTCTTAGTCTTTTTTTCTATTCAAAGACTCAGATGTACTGATTTCATTAGTTTTGTTATTAGATGTTCTTTATACTTGTGACACCAGATTTTGGGATATGGTTCTATGTGGTGACTATTTATCTATTGGGTTTTCTTCTTTTAGTGTACTTTATTGTTTTGTTTCGAATTAAGTGGCATGTCAGTCATGACCCCATTTAGGGTCATGAAAAGTTTGGTATCAAGGCTCTAGGTTCACTGAGCTCATGAGTTCAAGAGTAAGGTGTCTAGTAGAGTTTCATGGATTGGTACGTGGACGTCCATATCTATCTTTGAGAGGCTACAAGATGCTTGCTAGGAGAAATCCTTTTTTCATTGATTCCTTTTCTGCAATTTGTTCATATTCAAGTCTTCCATGCCTCTAATCTATTCTTTCTGCACAGATGTTGAGGACTAGAGTTAATGATGTCAATGATGAGTTAGTACCTGCTATCTAAGCCCGTGTAAGAGGGCAAGACAGTGGTCGTGGTAGAGCTAGAGGTCGAGGTCGGACTAAAGGAGCAGCACCAGCCTTTGTTCAGACCAGAGGGGCTTCATCTGAGCTTATTGCTGACCTAGTTTATGAGCATGAGGAGCAGCCTGAGGACCCAGTTCAGCCTCCTGCAGCCTCAGAGAGTACACCAGTATTACAGGAGCTATTGATTCGATTGTTGGCAAGGTTAGAGGGTACCTCTGCTACTAGTGATCTTCGATGTACCTTAGCTCCTACTATACCTGTTGGTCCTTCATAGCCAGCTCAGGGACCTAGTATAGGTTTTCAAACCCCGAGACCATTTTCCGTGCCTTCTATTGCACCTCCGAGGTGTTTAGCTCCACCAGTTTTTGCCAGTGCTGCTATGTCCTTGTCTGAGCAGAAGATCTTTGAGAGATTTGTGAGATTGGCTCCTCCCAAATTTGATGGTACAATCGGGGATGGGGCATAAGACTTCTTGTCAGAGTATCCAATCGATTGTCTAATTAGGGTTTTTCTGGAGGTCCATGGAGTAGCTTATACATATTATCAGTTCACACACGTGGCCAAGGTAAAGTGGATGTCAATTAGGGCTCGGAGGCCAGTTGATGCTCCAACGATGGATTGGGGGCAGTTTACTAAGATATTTCTTGAGAGGTTTATACCTTATAGCCTTCGTGATAAACATCGTGATGAGTTTGATCGATTGAAGCAGGGTTTCATGACTGTGACCGAGTACAAGGCATGATTATGAAGCACCCCACACTTGCCTAGGAAAGCCCCATAATTGTAATTCCCTTATATCTCAAATAGGGGATATTTAAACATCCCTCCACGTAGCTTGGAAAGATCCTATGATGAATTTTTTTAATATCGCAAAATCCATGCAGAATTTCACAAATCTGACTTCATATTCTTGTTCATTGGATAAAATTGAGTGGGAAAACGAGTACCTACAAGGTATTACTTTATCCGTGCCAAGAACATAATTTTTTGGCGAAACTTCGCAAAAACACTAGTTGTTCGTGACCAGTCCGTGACGCGGACCTGGCGCAGACTAGTTCAAACATTTTTGAATTATTTTGTTTTTTACTCTAGGGCAATTGGGTAAGAACCCAACACCCATATATGCAAAAACCCTTTAATCTTTAGCCATTTTAAGCCCTATAAACTCACTAAAAACTCTGAAATTCCTCTCTGATCTTCATCAAGTTCTCCATCTATTCTCAAGATTGTCAAGAAGTTTTGTTGGAGTATAAAGAAACCAAGTAAAGCCCCAAGTCCTCCTCAAGTTCTTCTTCAAGAAACTCCAAGATTAAGGTATATGAGTTTCATTCATGGGTACCGTTCACACATGAAGCCCAATCTTCCTTGTTATGAAAATTTCATGTTTCCAAGTTGTGTTGCTTATGGGTATTACTCATTATGGATTATGATTAAAAGTTATGTTGGGGTTTCATGAAATATTGATTGAAAACACTAGTTGTCCGCGGCCAGTCCGCGTCGCGGACTAGTTCAAATATTTTGGAAAAATTCTTTTTTTTACTCCAGGGCAATTGAGTAAGAACCCAACACCCTTATATGCAAAAATCCTTCATCTTTAGCTGTTTTTAGCCCTAAAAGCTCACCAAAAACTATTAAATTCTTCTCAGATCTTCATCAAATTCTACATCCATTCTCAAGATTTTCAAGAATTTTTGTTGGAGTTCGAGGAAACCAAGTCAATCCCCAAGTCCTCCTCAAGATCTTCTTCTAGAAACACCAAGATTAAGGTATCTGAGTTTCATTCATGTGTACTGTTCATCCATGAAGCCCACTCTTCCTTTTTAAGAAAATTTCAGGTTTTCAAGTTGTGTTGCTTATGGGTATTACTCATTATGGACTATGATTAAAACTTATGTTGGGGTTTCATGAAATGTTGATTGAAAACATATGTTTATCTATTTTAAGCTTATACTATGAGATGATTTGTCTATTGTTACTATGCATGTTTTAAGCTATGAAACTATGATCTATGATTTCAATGTATCTTGCATGAGGGTGGTACCAAGTGTTGGTGGGTTGATTTAAATGGATTTTTTTCCACATGATTTTACTCTTGAATTACATAATTTTGAACTAGCATTACACACCCGCCAAGTGTTTGATAAAATGTCTTGTTAAGGATCCTTGAGTTACTAATGATCTATTAAATGACTTATGAGTCAAGTGGCTTTACGTTGATGAAAGGAATGTATATATGCATGTTTAAATCATGTAAAGCACCTATGGCATTGCAAGTGAATTATTGGGCTCTCATGTTTGTTGTGTTCTTAGGAAAATGAGGAGTTCTTTCTTGATACTTGAATGTGATGGTTTGATGAGCTATTTTCATGACTCCTACTGAAAAGATACCTCGTAAGATATGGAAATTCTATAAATCTACCGAAAATGCCATGCCATAAGGAAGAATGATTCATGACAGCTATCGAAAAGATTATATCATATGGTAAGGACATCCTAATCGAAAAGGCCATTGTTTAAGGTATAATTATTAGTTTCTACTGAAAAGATTATATCATAAGGTAGGATAGTTTACGGCTCTTATCTAAAAGCTTATATCGTAAAGTAGGGGATGTCTTATACTACCTACCGAAAAGATTATATTATAAAGTAGGGGTATTAGTAACACTCTCTGAAAAGGTTATACCGTAAGGTGAGTGGGTGGCTATGTGGGACATCTCAAGAAAGTTGGTGTAACGTTCAAGCATACATATATTCCATATTAAGTTTACGTTCCTAGATTATGATTAAGCATGTTTTACCTCAACCGTTAGTCATGCATGCCATATTATCATTATACTTCCCATTACCTATGAAAGTGCATTTTGACTATGTTGTCTATCTCTTATCACATTGAATCCTACGTAGTTAGTACATTTAAACGTACCAATGCATACCTAATGCCTATATGATGTTATCATGTAAGAACCGGAGCTTCTTACGATTATCCTCCTCGTGGCTAGTTTGGACATCTTGAAGATAAGCTATTGGTGAGTCCTAAAGTTTGGGGGCACTAGCTTTGCACTCTTACTCTTGTTATCTCTTTATGTTGAGTATTGATATTAAGAGGGTGAGCCCGGAAAGTATCTTGGCCCCTGCCCAATCTATGTTAGAGGTGTTGTTGGACAAGTGGTGTAATTATGTTTTGAGATTTGACTCTTTATAATTTTTGCTATTAAAGACTTTCCTTAGTCCCTTATCCTTATTTAAACTCTCTTGATGTTGTTTATTTTGCTTTCGCCACTAAGGATATGTATGATATGCTAAGAGGCTTGTTTTGGGTTCCTTCGGGTTCCCCATTCGCCATGTCACATTTAGGCCCCAGGCTTGGGTCGTGACAAACTTAGTATCAGATCACTAGATTGTTAATGGTCATCAGAAATCTTATATACCGTGTTGATTAAAGTTTTATTCATGGTTGTGAAGCGCCCCACAACTATAAATAGGAGGCTGTGAGGCGTTTTAGGAAATGTTTCACTTCTTCATGGTCTATGTCGTACCTTAGTTGTAAAGTAAGTCTTTTCCCCTAACGAATGATATTTTCTCTTCTAGTTGTTGATCATACCACTACAAAGAAGAAGGCCAAGGAGGGCTCGTGCACCCGCAGGACAACCAGCTTACCCCGCTCCTCAAGATAGAGGGCTACCGAAGTTGAGTTCTGGAAAACTATTACTATGTTGGCACATGCAATGACCAACAAAATTCATTAAAGGGCCCAAGCTCCTAATGCTCATACTCCAGCCTCAAGGGTGAGAGATTTTCGTAGGATGAACCCACCAAAGTCCATGGGTCTAAAGTGGATGAGGATCCTCAAGATTTCATTAACGAGGTGTATAAAGTGTTTTCTATTATGGGGATTAGATTGGAGGAAAAAGCGGAGTTTACGGCCTGTAAACTCAAGGGGGTGGCCCAAATTTGGTTCACCTTATGGAAGGTGGAGAAGGGGAACGATAAAGTGATCCTTTGGGAAGAGTTTAAGGCGTCATTTCTTAATTGATTGTTCCCTCTTGAGATAAAGGAGGCCAAAATGATGGAATTCATGAATCTAAAGTAAGGGTCGATGAGTGTGAGGGAGTATGCCCTCAAGTTCAACCAACTCTCCAAATATGCTCTACTATTAGTGGCCAGACCAAGGTCTAGGATGAAAACGTTTGTGATGGGTGTATCCGATTTGGTGAATGAGGAGTGTCGTGCCGCCATGTTGATTAGTAATATGGATTTGTCCCGCCTCATGACTTATGCCAAACAACTAGACGAAGAAAAGCTTAGGAAGAAGAGAAGTGGGGAGTCCAAGAGGGCTCGGTTTGAGGGTGATCGATTCCAACAAGGTATCGAGTTTCAAGGCCAATGATCCTCTAGGCTCCAAATAAGAGGGTTTCTAAGATGGGGCACCCAACCCAAGACTCCAAGGGGGTGACTCATCTTAGATGCCAAAATGTTGGAGGAATCATAGTGGTGCATATTGGAGGAACATGGGTGAATGCTTTGGGTGTGGTGAGATGGGCCACAAAATTCCGAATTGTCCACATGCTCACGACAAAGGTAAAGATGGACAAACACAAGGGCAAGGTGGTCATGTTGATCAAGATGCTCAAGGTGGCCAAGGGGGTGCTCTACGACATAATTGATTCTATGTTCTTCAAGGGAGGCAAGGAGGGGATGAGGTACCCGATATTGCTACCGGTATGTTGAGGTTTCCTTTGATTTTGAGGTGTATGCATTGATAGGTCTAGGTGCCACTATTTCTTTCATTAATTCTTTTTGTTTCTAGTGGACTTTATGTGTGTCCTGAATTGTTATGTGAACTTTTTGGTGTCTACCCCCTCTCCCATTGGTAAGTCTAGCGTTGCTAGAAAAGTCCATAGAAATTGTCCTGTGGTCATATTGCATTAGGTCTTGCTTTGTGATTTTGTTGAATTAGATATGGCGGACTTTGATGTCATTCTTGGGATGGATTAGTTACATGCATATTGTGTCTTCACTGATTGTAGAACCCATACAGTTAGATTCCAATTCCCTAATGAACCCATCCTTGAATGGCAGATTGTAAGGTGGTATTGGAGGGGTAAGTTCATTTTTTGTCTTAAGGTTCAATTGATCTCTAAGGATTGCGTTTATCATCTTGTAAGAGTAGGGATGTTAATCCTAAAGTTCTTCCTATAAAGTTATTCAGGTGGTCAATGAGTTCTTGATTTCCTTTCTGATATATTAAATTTGGGGTGGTATGTTTTGGTTTGGCTAGTGCACAGGCTTTGTCTATAGGTCTTATGAATAAGTTCTTTAAACCCTACCTTGATATTTTTATGGTGGCCTTTAGTGATAGTATGATGGTTCATTTCCTGAGGCAAGGAAGAGCTTGTGAATCATTTGAGGGCGATGTTGCAAATTTTGAGGAGTAAGAGGTCGCTTGCTAATTATAGAAAGTGGGAATCTTTGGGTAGCAAAAAGGTGGTTGGAGAAGTACACTAGTTGACTAAGTTAGGAATGAGGTAGGGTGAAGTTGAGAATAGAGGTTTTATCCAAGGGGGAGATGGTGGCTTTAGGTACCAAGGTGGGCTTTGTGTGTATAAGGTTGACAATTGGGCCCAAGGTGTGAGGGTCCTTATAGGGTGTTGGGGAGAATTGGTAAGGTTTCCCATGAATTGGAGTTTCCCATTGGTATGAATATGGTTCATCTGGTCTTCCATGTGTCTCTGTTGAGAAGTGTATGTGTGACACAAGTGCGATAGAACTCTTTGAGGTTGTGGGGGTTGTAAAGGATGAGTTAACCTATGAAGAGGTCCCGATGGAGATGTTATGTGAACATGTGAAAGGGTTTGAGGAACAAAGGTGTAACATCCGTCAGGGTTCTTTGGAGGAATCAATAAGTTGAAAGTGCCATTTGGGGAGCCTGAGCGGGCATGAAGAAACGATATCCGTACATCTTTCATTCTATTTAAGTTTGAGATAGCAAACTAAGTCTTTTCTATGATTTCAAGTCCTAAGTTTCAATCCTTAAGTAATTTGGCATGCATTCATGATCGTTGTAACAAGTTTATAGTGATTTTTAAAATTCATGTTGAAATTTTTCGAAAATGAGGTTTAAGTGCATATGTTGAATTCATGTTGGGCTGGAACCTTCGTAATTTCTTCTCTTACCCATGTTTCTTCGACATTCAAGGACAAATTTTCCAAGGGAAAGATATTAAAACTCCCCACACTTGCCTAAGAATACCCCATAATTATAATTCCATTATCTCTCAAATCAGGGATATTTAAACATCCCTCCATGTAGCTCGGAAAGACCCTATGATGCACTTTTTAGAATATCTCAAAATTCGTGTAGAATTTTGCAAATCCAACTTTATATTCTTGTTCAAATGGCAAAATTAAGTGGGAAAATGAGTAACTACAAGGTATACTTTATCCGTGCCAAGGAAATAATTTTATGGCAATACTTCGCAGAAACAATAGTTTTCCGAGACCAGTCCGCGATGCGGACCTGGTGCGGACTAGTTCAAAAATTTTCAAAAAAATCTTGATTTTTACTCTAGGGCAGTTGGGTAAGAACCCAATATCCATATATGCGAAAAACCCTCATCTTTAATCATTTTTAGCCCTAAAAGCTCACCAAAAACTCTTAAATTCCTCGCTGATCTTCATCTAATTCTCCATCCATTCTCAATATTTTCAAGAAGTTTTGTTGGAGTTTAAGGAAAACAAGTCAAGCCCCAAGTCGTCCTCAAGTTCTTCTTCAAGAAACTCTAAGATTAAGGTATGTGGGTTTTATTCATGGGTACCGTTCACCCCATGAAGCTCAATCTTCCTTTTTAAGAAAATGTCATTTTTTTCAAGTTGTGTTGCTTATGGATATTAATCATTATGGACTATGATTAAAAATTATGTTGGAGTATCATGAAATATTGATTGGAAGCACATGTTTATCTATTTTAATTTTATACTATGAGATTGTTTGTCTATTGTGACTTTGTATATTTTAAACTATGAAATTGTCATCTATGATGAGATTTGATAGGGGATTTTAATGTATCTTGCATGAGGGTTGTACCAAGTGCTGGTGAGTTGATTTACATTGATTTTGCTCACATGATTTTACTCTTGAATTGCATGATTTTGAACTACCATTACACACCCGCCAAGTGTTTGATAAAATGTCTTGTTAAGGATCCTTGAGTTATTGATGATCTATTGCATGACTTATGAGTCAAGTGGATTTATGATGATGAAAGGAATGTGTATATGTTTGTTTAAATCATGTAAAACACCAATGACATTGCAAGTGAATTGTTGGGCTCTCATGTTTGTTGTGTTATTGGGAAAATGAGGAGTTCTTTCATGATAATTGAATATGATGGTTTGATGAACTATTTTCATGACTCCTACCAAAAAGATTATATCATAATGTATAGATATTCTATAAATCTACCAAAAAGGTCATACTATAAGGTAGAATGACTTATGGCTCCTACCGAAAAGATTATATCATATGGTAAGGACATCCTATAACACCTACCTAAAAAAGCCATGCCGTAAAATATAATTCATGGTTTCTACCAAAAAGGTTATATCGTAAGGTAGGATAACTCATGGCTCCTACTAAAAGATTAGGTCGTAAAGTATGGGACGTCTTATAATACCTACCAAAAAGACTATGTCGTAAGGTAGGGGTATTGGTAACACTCTCTGAAAAGGTTATACCATAAGATGAGTGGGTGGCTATGTGGCCCATCTCAAGCATGTTGCTATAAGGTTCGAGCATACAAATATTCCATATTAAGTTTATGTTCCAAGATTATGATTAAACATGTTTTACTTCAAACTATGATCATGCATGTCATATTGTCATTATACTTCCCATTGCCTATATAAATGCATTTTGACTATGTTGTCTATCTCTTGTTGCATTGAATCCTATATGCTTAGTATATTCAAATGTACTAATGCATACTTTATGCCTACATGATGTTACCATGTAGGAACCGGAGCTCCTCATGATTATCGTTCTCATGACTAATTTGGACATCTTGAAGATAAGCTATTGGTGAGTCCTCAAGTCTAGGGACAATAGGTTTGCACTCTTACTCTTGTTATCTCTTTATATTAAACTTTGATACTAAGAGGGTGAGCCTGGAAAGTGTCTTGGCCCCCGCCCAATCTATGCTAGAGGTGTTGTTGGACAAGCGGTGTAATTATGCTTTGAGTTTGAATCTATATGATTTATGCTATTAAAGACTTCCCTTAGTCCCTTATCCTTATATATACTCTCTTGATGTTGCTTATTTTGTTTCCGTTACCAAGGATGTGTGTATGATATTCTAAGAGGCTTGTTTGGGGTTCCTTCGGGTTCTCTATTCATCGTGCCACGTTTAGGCTGTAGGCTTGTGTCATGATAGACTCCCTGAGTTGTCGCACCATGCCATGTCTAGTATTCCCACAGAGTTTGAGCAGATTCGTCAATTTTTTAAGGGTTTTGCAAGTTATCTTCAGGAGGCCATAACCTCTTGTATTATCTGGTGGTTCCTTTCAGAGCATTGTTGACCATGCTAGGATGATAGAGGACACCAGATAGTCACATCATGGTGTTGGTAAGAGGTCCTACCATCATGGTCAGTTTTATAGCTATACACCCAAAGATAGAGATTCTGAAAGGCAGTGCGCTCAGGGTTATCAGGGGAGACCAGTTCATGCTGCCATTCATAGTCTGGATAGTATAGGCATGTCCAGATCTTGCCAGACTACTTATAATAGTTCCTCTTGTTCAGGGATACGCAATGTTTATTTAGGTTATCCTTCATAGAGTTGTGGGCCCTAAGGTTCTTATGTTTGCGATAAGTTTTGCCACAAGGCCAAGGATTGCACTAGGCGTGCTCCTTCTTCTTTTCCATCGGGGACATAAATGGCCCTGTCTACACCAGACCTAGTAGCTAGAGGAACTTCACAAATTGCGAAGGGTAGTACTAGAGGTGCTAGGGGTAGAGCTCGAGGTGTGCTCATGGTAATCGCAGGTTAGTGGTAAGCATCGGGTATGTTATGTCATCCTGTCATGACCCAAACTAGGGGCTAGATGTGACACGATGCATGGGGACCCTGAAGAAACCCAAAGCAAACCTTTTAACATATCATTACACATCCTTGGCCGCGGAGGCAATTGAATAACATTGAAAGAATAGAAGTAAGGGCAACGGGACTAAGGGGAAATTTTCATAAGGTAAAAATCATGAGATAAGAGTCAAGGCTCATAGCATAATTACACATCATGTCCAACAACACCTCTACTGCATAGTTACTTAGTGGGGGCCAAGACCAGTAACTGGGCTCACCCTCATAGTCAACATACATCAAAGAAAGATATAGAGTCTTAATACATAGCATATGATCAAAGACATTGCCCTCGAATTGGAGGACTGACCAACTAGCTTGAGTTGATACCACTAGCCACGTGGAGGAGAATGATGACCAAATGGAGTTCTGGTCCCTTCATGGTAATATCATGTAGGCATAGAGTATGCTTTAGTATGTCTGAATGAACTAAGTATCTTGGATGCAATGAAACAAGAGATAGGCAACATAATCGAAATGCGTAAACTTAGCAATAGATATCATAATAACAATATGACATGTATGAATGATGCTTGGAGTAAAACATGATTATATAGAACATATTACATATATAAGAAGAGACCATTATCATAAACCAAGAATACTAGTACTTGCAATACAAGGCTTAGCACCCCTTAGGAGGGTGATCAAGGTATATACCTCTCAATCGGTAGATGGACATCACACCTTCCATCATAGTGGTTAAGGTATCAACCCCTTAACATGGTTATTGGACTTTACACCTCCATCATATTGGTCAAGGTATCAACCCCTCAATAAGGTTAATGGACTTCACACCCTCATTCATAGTGGTCAAGGTATCAACCCCTTAACAAGGTTAATGGACTTCACACCCTCCATCATAGTGGTCAAGGTATCAACCCCTCAATAAGGTTAAAATACTTCACACCCTCCATCATAGTGGTCAAGGTATCAACCCCTCAACAAGGTTAATGGACTTCACACCTCCATCATAGTGGTCAAGGTATCAACCCCTCAACAAGGTTAATGGAATTCACACCCTCCATCATAGTGATAAAGTCAAGCACCCCCTCAATAAGGTATGGCCAACATGAAACCCTAGGGATTCTTTTCAAGAAATCATCATAATATTACATTACTTTCATCATCATAAGGTCATATATCTCATATGCTAAGCACTAGGCCTTCAACAACTCAAGAATCAATAATCAGACATTTTATCAAACACTTGGTGGGTGTGTAATGCTAGTGTAAAATCATGCAATTCAAGAGTCTAACAATGCTAGAAAATTCAATGTATCACCATCAATAGATACTTAGTAACACCCTCAAGCAATATTACATCAAAACACTTCATCAAATCTCTCAATAGATCTTAGATTCATTGCTCAAAACATGCTAAAACAACCATAATTTCATGAAATCCCAACATTATGTGTAGTAAAATACATAACAAGTAAGATTCATGAGTTAATCAACTTTAAATCATGTAATTTTAAGTAAAAAGAATCTTGGACATCATGGGTGAAAGGACCCATGAAAGAAACCCATGTACCTTGACTTTGGAGAATAGCTTGATGAAGATTGGAGATGGAGACTTAAAGCTTGAATAAGAACCTTAGAATCCAGATGAGTTTTGAGACTTGAAATTTGGAGATAAAATATTGTCTTAAGTGTTTAAGAGAGTATTTGGGGATGTCTTGAATTATATGAGGGTGAAATAAGGCTAAGTATAGGTATTTTTATGCATAGGAATAGTTAGTCCCAAGACCCAAAAGCCTTGGATTGAACAAGAAAAACTGGGCAAAAATTATACTGAGGTGCGCCCTTAGCGCGTCGCATAAGGGGCATGGAAACCTTACTGGAAATCGCATTTTTACTATTTTTAAATTTTTCTATGATTTCTCTTAAATTAGGGTTAGACCATTGCTCACTCAATTTGACCCCCCTGAACAAGAATATGAAGTTGAACTTTTGATATCACGCACGAATTTTGAAATATGTGGAAATTACTATTCCAACACTTTCGAGGCACATTTTTGGGTACTTTTTGGGGTTGTTTCAATATCTCTCCCTTGGGAATATTCGTCTCCGAATGTCAAAGAAATGTATATGAGAAGAGTAATCATGAAGATATTATCCCCAACAAGAAGGCAACAACACACTTAAAACATCATTTTCAAAATCTCAATATAAGTGTAAAATCAATCACCATGAACTTTGTCAATATAAACATGAATGCATGCAAATGACTTAGGGGATAGAACATGAGATATGAAATCACATAGAAGACTTAGAATTAGTACCTCAGACTTGACTAGGATGGAAGAGATAAGGGTATCGATTTTGCATATCTGCTTCAGCCTCCCAAGTAGCATTTTCTACTTGTTAATTCCTCCAAAGGACCTTAACGGAAGTAACATCCTTGTTCCTCAACCTCTTCACTTCCCTATCCAAGTTCTCTACTGGAACCACTTCATATGAGAAGTTGTCTTCAAGTACCCCCACAGCATAAGAGGCATAATGGCATTAGGATCACCCATACACTTCCGCAATATGGACACATGGAAGACCGGATGAACCAATTCCATTTCACTAGCCAGATCCAACTCGTAAGCGACCTTACCAATCCTCCTCATCACCCTATAAGGACCCACATATATAGATCTTAACTTATCCTTCTTTCCAAAACGAACAACAACCTTCATGGGTGACACATTCAAAAAGACCCAATCACCAACCTTAAACTCAAGCTCCCTCCTTCTCACATCGGCATAGGACTTTTGGCGACTTTGGGCTATTCTTAACCTTTCTTTAATCGTCCTTACCTTCTATATAGAATCCACAACCAGATCTGGAACCAAACAAAGCCATCTCTCCATCCTCAAACCACCTAATCGGGAATCTTCAATGTCTACCATAGAGAGCCTCAAAAGGAGTCATTTCGATGCTAGAATGATAGTGATTGTTATATGCAAACTCCAAAAATGGTAGATGATTATCCCAACTACCCTTAAGCTCTTACACACAAGCCCTAATCATGTCCTCAAGTGTTTGGATAGTTCTTTCGGCTTGGCCATCCGTTTGAGGGTCAAAGGTTGTACTAAGCTTTACCTTGGTTCTAACACCTCTTTGGAAGGATCTCCAAAAGTGTAAGTGAATTGAGCACCACGATCCAATATGATGGACAATGAAACTCCATGAAATCTCACCAAGTCATGAATGTAAAACCTAGCATAAGTTTCATCCCCATATGTAGTCCTTAACTGGTAAAAAGTGAGCCAATTTCGTCATCCGATCAACCACAACACAAACGAAATAAAAACCCTTTCTAGTCTTAGGCAACCCAATCACAAAATTTATATTAATATCTTTCCACTTCCAAGTAGGAATCTCTATGTCTTGGGTTAGGCCACCCGGCCTTTGATGTTCGACTTTGACTTGTTGGCAACTATGGCAACCGCATACAAATTTGGTAATGTCCCTCTTCATGCCTCCCCACCAATACATTTCTCTCAAATCTCTATAAATCTTAGTAGACATGAGGTGAATAGTGTAAGAAGAACCATGAGCCTCATCAAGAACCTTTTCTTTCAAGCAATCAACATAAGACACACACAATCTACCTTAGTACCTAAGAGCACCATCTTCCCCTTGGGAGAAAACCTCCACCTTGCCACCTCTCACCAAGGCCTTTAATTCTAACAAGGAGGGATCAAGATCTTGCTTAGCTTTCACCTCCTCAACCAAAGAAGATCTAGAACCATCAACAATAAAAACCCCACATTTATCACCCCCTTCCAACCTAACTCCCAATCTTGCCAACTGATTGGACCTCCCCAGCCATACTTTTTCCACCATCATTAACATAATCTAGGATACCCATAGATGCCCTGCTCAAAGCATCCACCACCAAATTATCCTTACCAAGATGATAATGCACATTCATATCATAGTCCTTAAGAAGTTCTAACCACCTTCTTTGTCTCAATTTGACATCTTTTCAATTGAAGATATATTGGAGGCTCTTGTGATAAGTTAACACATTAATATGCACCCCATACAAATAGTGACGCCAAATTTTTAATGCAAATACCATGGCGGCTAGCTCAAGATCATGGATAGGATAATTCTTTTCATGCACCTTGAGTTGTGCAGAAGCGTAGGGCTGCTTTCTCGAGTGCAGGATGATGTGGACCTCCTTTACTTGATCATCAAGAAGAGTTAGTAGCCCGACCTCTTTTAACAAAAAATCACATTTTTCATACTTAGCATACAACTTCTCTTCCATCAATCTTTCTAGAACTACCCTCAAATGACCCATATGCTCCTCCTCACTGTGAGAATAGATCAAAATATCATCAATGAAGACCACAACAAACAAGTCAAAGTAGGTTTTGAAGACCTTATTCATAAGATCAATGAGGCTGGCCGGTGCATTAGTCAACCCAAAGGATATCACAACAAACTCAAAATGCCATACCTAATGTGCAAGGTCATTTTAGGAATATCACACTCCCTCACCTTCACTTGATGGTGCTTGGACCGAAAATCAATATTAGAGAAGTGACTAGCCCCGTGCAATTGGTCAAACATATCATCAATCCTTGGAAGAGGATACCTATTCTTGATGGTGACTCTATTAAGTTGCCAGTAGTCAATACATATTCTAAGACACCCATCCTTCTTCTTTTAAAACAACACTAGTGCACCCTAAGGTGATTGGCTAGGCCTAATAAAACCCCTCTCCACAAATCCCTCAGTTTCTCCTTCAACTCCGCTTGGGCCAAATGGTAAGGGGGAATAGAAATGTGTCGAGTATCGGGGAGGAGGTCTATATCAAAATCTATCTCCCTTTTGGGAGGAACACCGGGGAGGTCATCTGCAAAGACATCAAGAAACTCGTTTATAATCAGAACCGACTTTATGGGAAAAACTTTGGACACGACATCCCTACAACTCTCACAAGATGATAAAGACGCCCCTTAGAGATCAACCTACGGGTTTTAATGCAAGAAATGAACCTACCCTTGACCACCATATTACAAGCTTGTTCATTCTAGACCTTGGGTCGGCAATCAAGTGATTATCATATTTAGAGAGTTGAGTTATCTTGAGGGCATACTCCATCACACTCATAGATCCTTGTCTCAAATTCATAAACTTTACCAATTAAGCTTCCCTAAGCTCAAAAGGGAAGAACCAATTAAGAAAATCCATTTTTAACTCCTCCTAAAGTACCACATTATTGATTCCCTTCTCCTCCTTCCATTGGCTAAACCATATTTATGCCACCCCCTTGAGTCGGTAAGCCGCCAACTCTGCCTTTTTTTCCAATCTAACACCCATAATAGCCAAAACATTGTAGACCTTATCAATGAACTCTTGAGGGTCCTCATCCACCTTTAAATCTAAGAATTCTGGGGGATTCATCCTCATGAAGTCTCTCACCCGAGATGCAAGTGTAGGAGCATGAATGGCTTGGGCCCCTTAATTGACTTGATTAACCACAATTTGTGCAAGCAAAGTGAGAGCATCCCGGAGCTCATCATGAGCCGATTGGTCCTTGGGAGTGCGGGTTCTTCTTCATTTTATGTTAGGCATGATCTAGCATAGAAAAGAATAATCGTTACGGTGAAAAATATTATTTCAACTCTATAGAACGACTTAGAACATAAAGAAGGAAAACATTTCCTAAAATGCCTCATAGCCTCCTACTCATAGTTGTGGTGCAAAACACAATCATGAATAAGACTCTAATCGACATGGTATGTTGGACTCCGAGGATCTAACAACCTAGTGCTCTGATACAAGTTTGTCACAATCCAAAATAAGGCCTAGATGTGACACGACGCATGTGGACTTTGAAGGAACCTCAAGCAAGCCTCTTAACATATCATGACACATCCTTGGTCACGGAAGCAATTGAATAACATTGAAAGAATAGAATTATTGGCAACGAGACTAAGGGGCAACTTTCATAATATAAGAATCAAGAGACAAGAGAGTCAAGGCACATAGCATAATTAAACATAATGTCCAATAACACTTCTACTACATAGATACTTAGCGGGGGCCAAGACAAGCAATCGGACTCACCTTCATAGTCAACATACATCAAAGAAAGAGAGAGAGTCTTAATACATAGTATATGATCAAAGATATTTCCCTCAAAATGGAGGACTCACCAACTAGCTTGAATATATACCACTAGCCACATTGAAGAGGACGATGACCAAGTTGAGTTCTGATCCTTATATGGTAACATCATGTAAGCATAGAGTGTGCGTTAGTACATTTGAATATAATAAGTATGTAGGATGCAATGTAACAAGAGATAGGTAACATAATCGAAATGCATAAACTTAGCATTGGATAGCATAATAACAATATGACATGTATGAATGATACTTGGAATAAAACATGCTTATATAGAATACACTATGTACATAAGAAGAGACCATCATCATAGACCAAGCATACTAGTCCTAGCAATCCAAGGCTTAGCACCCCCTTGGAGGGTGATCAAGGTATATATCCCTCAATCGGTAGATGTACATCATATCCTCCATCATAGTGGTCAAGGTATTAACCCCTTAACATAGTTAATGGACTTCACACCCTCCATCATAGTGGGCAATATATAAAACCCTCGACAAGGTTAATGAACTTCACACCCTCCATCATAGTGGTCAAGGTATCAACCCCTCAGCAAGGTTAATAGACTTCACACCCTGCATTATAGTGGTCGAGGTATAAACCCCTCAATAAGGTTAAAGGACTTCACACCCTCCATCATAGTGGTCAAGGTATCAACCCTTCAACAAGGTTAATGGACTTCACGCCCTCCATTATAGTGGTCAAGGTATCAACCCTACAACAAGGTTAATGGACTTCACACCCTCTATCATAGAGGTCAAGGTATGAAGCCCTCAACAAGATTAATGGACTTTACACCCTCCATCATAGTGGACAAGGTATCAACCCCTCAACAAGGTTAATGGAATTCACACCCTCCATCATAGTGGTCAAGGCAAGCACCCCGTCAACAAGGTATGGTCAACAAGAAAACCCTAGGGATACTTTTCAGGAAATCATCATAATATCACATTACTTTCATCACCATAAGGTCATATATCTCATATGCTAAGCATTAGTCCTTCAACAACTCAAGAATCAATAATCGAACATTTTATCAAACACTTGGTGGAATTATAATGGTAGCGTAAAATCATGCAATTCAAGAGTGTAATCATACTATAAAGTTCAATGTAAAACCATCACTAGATACTTGGTAACACCCAAAAGCAATATACATCAGAATCCTTCATTAAATCTCACAATAGATCCTAGATTCATAGCTTAAAATGTGCTAAAACAACCATAATTTCATAAACCCCAACATAGTGTGTAGTGAAATTCATAATATTTAAGACCCATGAGTAAATCAACTTTAAATCATACAATTTTAAGTAAAAGGAAGCTTGGGAATCATGTGTGAAAGGAACCCATGAAAGAAATACACATACCTTGACTTTGGAGAATAGCTTGATGAAGATTGGAGATGGAGACTTGAAGCTTGAATGAGACCCTTAGAATACGGATGAGTTTTGGGACTTGAAATTTGGAGATGAAATATTTTTTAAGTGTTTGAGAGAGTATTTGGGGATTTCTTCAATGATATGAGAGTGAAATAAGGCTAAGTATAGGTATTTTCACGCATAGGAACACTTAGGCCCAAAATCCAAAAGTCTTGGACGGATAAGAAAAACTGGGAAAAAATTATATTGAGGTGCGCTAGGGGCGCGGAAACCTCACAGAAAATTGCATTTTTATGATTTTTAAATTCTGCTACGGTTGCTCTTAAATTGAGGTTAGATCCATCTTCCACTTAATTTAACCTCTAAACAAGAATATGAAGTTGAATTTTTGATATCACACATAGATTTTGAGATATATGAAAATTATGATTTTGGACACTTTTGAGATACATTTTTCGAGCAATATTTGGGGTCGTTTCAGTTCCATGTTGTACAGAGGTAGAGATATCTGATGCTGTAATAATAAGTGTTATTCTAGTTTGCCATTATTCTGCTTCAATATTATTTGACCCTGGGTCCACCTAGTCATTTGTATCTACTTATTTTGCTAATGATATTGATGGTTTGTGTGAGCCTCTTGATGTGCCTATTTCTATTTCTACACCTGTAGGGGAATCCTTAGTGGTGGATTAGGAATATCGGGGTTGTATTGTGGTATTCTTAGGTGGGGAGACCTAGGCCGAATTGATCCTTCTAGACATGCTTGACTTTGATATTATTTTAGGTATGGATTGGTTGTCCCCTTATCATATGATCCTTGATTGTTATGCTAAGACTGTGAGCTTAGCATATTCGAGTTTACCTCAATTAGTGTGGACAGGTTCTCCTAGCTCTTATCCTAAGGAGGTGATTTCCTATGTTCATGATTGGCGTATGATGGAGCATGGGTGTTTATATTATTTGGTTCATGTACGACATATTTCTAAGGATTCATCGGTTTTAGATACCACGAGGGTAGTGAGGGAGTTCATGGATGTGTTTCCTACAGACTTACCGGGTGTTCCTCCAGACTGTGATATTGATTTAACCATTGATTTGGAGCTGGGCACTAAGCCTATATCCATTTCTCCTTATCGAATGGCTCCTCAGAGTTAAAGGAATTGAAGGAGAAATTTAGAAGATTTGTTGAAGAAGGGGTTTATTTGACTAGTGTGTCACCTTGGGGTGCACCAGTGTTATTCGTGAAGAAGAAGGATGGTACTATGAGTAGGTGCATTGATTATCATCATTTGAACAAAGTGACCATCAAGAATGAGTATCCCTTTTCTTGTATAGATGATTTATTTGATCAGTTTCAGGGTGATTCAGTATTCTCCAAAATTGATTTGTGGTCGGGGTATAACCAATTCAGGGTCAGGAGTCAAACATATCAAAGACTACTTTCAGGACTCGATATGAGCACTATGAGTTTGTGGTTATGTAATTTAGGCTATCTAATGCCATCTTCGCTTTTATAGAGTTGATGAATCTAGTGTTCAAACCTTACCTGGATTCTTTTGTGATTGTATTCATTGACGACATCTTGATATATTCTAAAAGTGAGATGGACCATGTTCATCACTTGAGGACTATGCTCCAGAGGCTGAGTGAGGAGAAACTATATTCTAAGTTCTCCAAATGTGAGTTTTGGCTCGAGTCTGTGACTTTCTTGGGTCATGTAGTGACTAAGGATGGTATTATGGTTGACCTGGCCAAGGTTGCAATAGTTCGTGATCGGGGGAGACCCACTTCAGTGACTGAGGTTTAGAGTTTTTTTAGACAGGCAAGTTATTATCGCCAATTTGTTCAAGGATTCTCCTCTATCATAGCTATTTTGACCAGATAAACTCAAAAGGAAGTTACATTTCTATGGACTGATGAATGTGAGGCGAGCTTCCAGAGGCTCAAGGAGTTATTAACTTCAGCTCCTATTTTAGCATCGCCCAAGGAAGTGTACATTTTTTTGTTTATTGTGATGCTTCTGGTGTCAGTTTGGTGGAGCATTGATGCAGAAAGGAAGAGTCATAGCATATGCTTCTCGAAAACTGAAGGTCCATGAGCGAAAGTACCCTACTTGTGATTTGGAGTTAGCTGCGATGGTGTCTATTTTGAAGCTGTGGTGGCATTATCTCTATGGGGTACATTGGATCTTTACAGATCATCGTAGCCTCAAATATGTTTTCTCTTAGCCTAATTTGAACATGAGATAGTGTAAGTGGTTGGAGTTGCTAAAAGATTATGATATCTTTAATCTTTATCATCCTGGCAAGGCGAATGTAGTGGCAGATGTCTTGAGCTGGAAGCCTTCTAGTATAGGTAGTTTGGCATTTCTTAGGGCAGATGAGAGGCCTTTAGCTTTGGAGGTTCAGTCTTTAGCCAGACAATTGATCAGACTTGACATCTCCCCATCTCATAGTGTGATGGCCTTCATTGAGGCTAGGTCTATATTGATGGATCTGATTCGTGCTCACCAGTTTGATGATGATAAATTATGTGTGATTCAGGACCAAGTGTTGAGGGGTGAAGCTAAGTTGGCTTTTCTTGATTCTAAGGGAGTGTTGAAAATTAATGTGCACATTTGAGTCCTAAGGTAGGTGATTGGGTTCGCTTGATCTTGGAGGAGGCTCATTGTGCTTAGTATTCCATTCACTCAGGTATGGCAAAAATGTTTCATTTACTAGTGGTGTGGAACGAAAAGGGACATTGTGGAGTTTATGGCTAAGTGCTTGAATTGCCAGCAGGTCAAGTATGAGCATCAAAAACCAAGAGGTCTGATGCAGAGGATGCTCATTCCCTAGTGGAAGTGGGAGTGTATTACCATAGATTTTATGAATGGACTACATGTGGTGTTGGGTAAGTTTGACTCAATTTGGGTGATTGTAGACAAGTTAACCAAGTTAGCTCACTTCATTCCAGTGAGGACTAGCCATAATACAGAGTAGCTAGCTAGGATCTATATGTGTGAGATTGTTAGATTGCATAAGGTGCCTATCTCTATTGTGTCAGATCGTGGTTCAGTGTTGACCTCCCACTTTTTGAAGGCATTGTAGCATGATTTGGCTACACGATTAGACATGAGTTCAGCCTTTCATCCTCAGACTGATAGTCAATCCAAGTGGACTATTCAACTTTTGGAAGATATGCTTAGGGCTTGATTGATTTTGGTGCTCGATGGGACCAACACTTGCCCTTAGCAAAATTTCCTTATAATAACAGTTATCACTCCAGCATTCAGATGGAACCATTTGAGGCATTATATGGGCAAAGGTGTCAATCGCCTATTGGGTGGTTTGACTCAGTCTATATTGATGCACTGGACACAGATTTGCACAGAGATGCTATGGAGTAGGTGCACCTATTCCAGAGTTGACTGTTGATAGCCTAGAGTCAGCAGAAAAGCTATGCTGGTAGGAGAGTTCATCCCTTGGAGTTCATGTTACGCGAACATGTATGGTTGAAGATGTCACCCATGAAGGGTGTGATGAGGTTTGGGAAGAAGGGAAAGCTTAACCCAAGTTTTATTGGCCCATTTGAGACTCTGAGGAGAGTAGGTAAAATGGCTTATGAGTTAGGTTTGCCACATAGATTGTCAGTTGTCCATTCAGTATTCCATGTTTCTATGCTCCAAGAATATATATCGAATGAGCCTTATGTTACTTCTTTTGATGACGTAGAGTTGGGTCCAGAATTGACTAATGAGGAGGGGCCAGTAGTCATTCTAGATAGACAGGTTCTAGACTTAGGACTAAGGAGATCGCTTCAGTTAAGGTTTAGTAGAAACATCATCTTGTTGAGGAGGTCACTTGGATGACGGAGTCTGACATGCATGCCAAATATCCTCATCTTTTTGAAGTTTCAGTTACTTTCTTTTACCTTACGTTCGAGGATGAACATGATTTTTACTGGTGAATGATGTAATGAATCATTAGATTATTTTAAAGAGTAGTCTTCTTGCTTTTCTAAAATATCCTTTTCAAAAATTATAAATGAGTATTTTAGACTATCCCATAGCTTTGATTATTTAAGTTATGGATAAATTTCGATAACTAACATAATTAAGGAGTTGAATTGTAGTTATTTAATACTCTATATGCCTTGATCATATATCAAAATAAAGTTAGTGGAATTAATCACTTGTAAAACTTAGACAAATTAGAGAGAAAACGGTGAAACCCTCGGAGGCTCCAGGCGCCAACCTCAAGTATCGATTAACCATTTTTGTTTCTTTTCAATGCATAAGATTATTGATATGTGGGGGTAGAAATTATATTTTTTAATTAGAAGTATTAACTTTGGTGAGTAACACTGATCTTCAAAGGTTGCTCGCAGTGGTGCTTTATTTTCGAAGGAAAGTGGAGTTAAAGGAAAAGTTTTCATCTATAACTTTAACATAATGATTAGCACATGATTAGTGGGGACAAAGATATCAATAGGGTGTTAATTAAAGGTGGATTATTGTGTTGGTTTCATAAGGTTGCCACTGGTCTTCGTGACCGGTGGTTTCGTATATGTATTTCTTTTTAATTTTATTCAGTAATTGCTATTTTTATATTATATATTATATGAATATATTTACATTTATGATATTGGGAAAATTGAGAATTAATTATACATATGAAATTTAGGAATTTCATTTTAGATTTGGATGAGTTTAGGGACTGGGCTAGACGTATAGTAATATGGGTTTCATTGGACTCCTGGTGACGTGTATGTTTCATTTTTCATAGAGAATTGTCATTTTGGGAGTCAAATTCAAGATTCGTCTATTCGATAAAAGTGTTCTACTGCAGTTCCGATATTGAGGTAGGTTCGGCTATCCCTCTTTGCGATTGAGATTGAGTTATTGAATATTCTTATGTTATAATCTATGGAATATCATTATATCATGTGTTGAGTTGAAAATTCTTATTGTGATACCATGTGGATGCTGTAACTATCTAAGTGGTTACTTTGAGACCATGTGAGTCATTTCGCATTGCATAATCAAGGGTACATGTTGATAGAAACTAATTGCATATGGTTGGCAGCTTTGTGGCAGATTTAAATTCTACTATCTTTGTATTTGCAATTATGCAGTATGTACATGAACCATTATATAATAGGGACAAAGTTGAATGAAGTTTTGTGTCCATATATTGCTGTAAGCTGCCAAATCATCGACTTCTTGCCCACTAACTTGAAACTCATTTCTATAGGCACCTAGAAAATACCTTAAAGGTTCTTAATTAATACACTACCTCATTTCTTAAAGTAACAGTGTAACACTAAGCATCCATATAAGTGAAATGTCCTGGTGTTGTTTGGTTTTAGATAGAATAGTTTCCCAGGAGCTTTGAGGATTGATTAGAAGCAATGTTTCAATGTGCATAGAAGAGGGTGAACATTATAACCGCTAAACTTTGAGTACTACTTATTACACTTATTAATTTGAATATTATATTTATAATTGTGTCTTGATTGCATGCTTCCTCATACTATATGTCATAATAGTTTGAGAATTGTGAATTGTGAAACTACTTTTTAAAACCCTTGATCACGAGTTAGGTGGCAAGGTAATTAATATATTGAGTTTCTTATCATGAGTCCTTGACCATGAGTTAGGTTTCAAGGTAGTGGATATGTTATGATTGAGGTATACGACCTGTGAGGTCCCCACGTGTCCTCTTAGTTTATGGAGCCTTAGCTTAACAAGGATGTATACGATAAGCTGTGCGACGGTCTTGATACCACCTTGCACTTTGCATTACATGACCTTACATACCATCTCTTATACTTCTTGTGGTTGTTTTGGTTTGGTTTATTTGAGATTATATGCTTACTTTATTCGCGTGTTTCTATATAAATTGGTGGCACCAATGCCGAATTGATTTTTCTGTTGCAAGTGAAAGTGTTCCTAGATTATTTCATAGTTTATTCAATTTTTGATTCCTAGTCGTTTAAACCTACTGGATAATATTATGTGTACTCACCTCTATTTCTTTCTTCCCCCACAGATTCCAGCTAGGTATTTCAACGTGGTGGTCGATTCGTTCGAGCAGTTGATTATCCACTTCTAATAGTGAGATTCGGGACTTCAAGTTGCCATTAGATTCTATCTTAGTTTTGTAGTCTTTATTTCTATTCAAAGACTGAGAAGTATTGATTTCATTAGTTTTGTTATTATATGCTTTTTATACTAGTGACATTAGATTTTGGGATACGATTTTAGGTGGTGAATATTTATCTATTGGGTTTTCTTCTTTTAGTGTACTTTATTGTTGGGTTTTGAATTAAGTAGCATTTTAGTCGTGACCCCATCTAAGGTCATGGCATTCGTCTATTCTCTACCTTTTCTTAAATCCAGGGTTGTCTTGATCATAAGGTTACTAAAGCAATCACACTTTCCCAAAATAGTGTGTGTATATATATGTTTGTATATTATTTTCAAAAATATTTCATGTATTAATAAATTTCAAAAGAAATTTTTGAAAAGCAAATATAATAATTTCTTACGTCATTTAACATTGGGATGCTCGTTATAATTGAGAAATAAAATAGTGTTTTGTTAGTTATAGCTTCCTTTTTGATGTGTCTAACTATTTTGTTGTCTCATTTATATTTTGATGATTATCATGAACCAACAAATTATTTCGTTATGTACTTCTTTTATTCCTCTTTCACTTTTTCTATTTCCTCAATATTGAATATTATAAATTCTCTCAAACAATTAAACTTTTACATTATGAAAAATTTATCGTTCCATGTATATAAAAAGTCAAATTTATTTTTTGGTGTCTTCTTCAAATTTCAACCACTAAAACTAATCAACACTATTTAATAGCATTGTATCAACTTATCAGATTCAATACAATGATATTATTATATAAACTTTTCGAATCTTTAAGTCATGTTTTCTTATTTAATTATATTTTATATATCTTTCATTGATGATTTACATGTTTATATTTTTACTTCATAAAATATGCGCGTATAGTATACCCTTTTAGAGCTTATTTGTAGGATTACACTGAGTATGTTATAATTATTTAATTTATATATGTCAACTAAAACGATAAGATTTCTCTATGGAGTTTGGCTTTTGGGCCCCCAAAACTTGTTGAGACGGCAAACCTTCTTGAACCATCCATAATTAACTTCTCACACCTTTGAATTATGGTATTCATGTATCTCCTCTTCCCATGCTAGAAATTATCCAATCTTGCTTTTCACATCTTGTCCTCTATAGATGCCACTTCGACCTTATCTCAGATATCTTCATTTCTAATCTTATTTCTAACCATCCTCACCTCCTCAACTTTCACCTTCTAAATGTGAGATTTCATGATAGAGGACTTCTCAATGCTCCCTATATCTTTTACTTTCGTGCATAATATCATTTAGATTTGCAATTGACCTTGAACAACCTAACTTAACAGTTGTCATTTTTATCATCGATGTGTTGCCTAAATTTCTATATTAATTCTTGGATCATATACGTCTTTTACTCTGATCTGCGCAACAATGATTTTTCTAAAGCAAAACAAACTACTGGCATTTTTTTATCCTCCTTTTGACCTTAGCTTCAATTAAGAGAAATCTTAAAAATATATAGTGAATCAAAAGCATAAAAGTGTTAGTATTGGGAAAAGGAAAAAATTGAAGAAACAAAAATTCTTCCCTCCATATATGTTTTCTGATTTGAATAGGAAACTCTCCATTAGTTCAAATTTTAAATTTTATATTATTCTAATCATAATAAATGTTGTCACTTTACTGTACTCTAAAACTTTTGGAAACTTCTTCAGATATATAACATTATTCAGATTTTTATGCTATGAAATCAAAATAACACAATATGCTTATTTTCATTATGATATCGCATGTCCATGCTATCTATTTAATAAAGTTTTATGGTACAAATTTAAGTTATTGCAGACTTTTGGTGGGTTTGGGTAACCTAAAGAAGAAATAGTTCTCATCCAAGTTGATTTCAGGGCAGCCAGCCAAACACCAACGAAAGGTATTCGATGGAAAACTTCGATTTCTTATTGAATTGTCGTTGCACTAATGATACAATAGAGACAAATGGTGGACCTAATTTTTTTATCCTTCAAGGAACAGGCATGTGAATTGAAGCGGTGGCTTCCCTTCATGCTAGAATTTGATGTGGTGGCTATTCAGAGTAATATTTTTTAAATAGTTAAATAGGATGCATAAATTAATAAAAAGGACATTTTAGTAGTTTAAGTTTTTTATTTTGAAGTTTTCACTTTTAAGATAGTATAGATACATAGATGTGTGTTATAACTGCAACAATCCCATTTTTTAAAATAATTTAGTTTATTTTTCAT
>JAABOM020000001.1:7389732-7419384 GCA_011800125.2 Solanum clarkiae
CATATTTACCAATTGTATGTATTCGAGGGTATGACGGGGCCCTGTCCCGTCTTATGATTCTGTTTGTCTGTATAGAGGTCTGTGGATATATGTGGGTATGGGATGTTCCGTGCGATGTGCGTATGTATGTATGACCCTTCTGTTGGGCGGTCTTACCGCAGCGGTGACCTTGTCGGCCCGTATATGTATATATATACGTGTATGAATGTTGGTGGCATGCTGGGTTTTCTATTTTTAGGTTTGGGTAGTTAGTAAAACAGAGGAAACTCTGCCGGAATTTCGGTAGAATCCTTGACTGATGTGATTAGAAATTTGGTTTGGTATTGTTTGAGTACCCAATCGGCACTAGTCACGGTCCCTGGGTTGGGTCGTGACACCAATGACTTTCACAGAAGGTCTTTCTAGCAGTAGAATAGTAAGATATCGCATTTTACGTTTTGAGAAACTTCTCAAATTTTATGCTAAAAAGGAGGGATGAAGCTTAGCCTTAACATACCTTTCCAACAATCACCCAATTGCCCAAAGTTCTTTCACAAACGTTGTTCCTTACATCCTAAGCTTCACAACGAGTATATGTAAGCAACTTATAACCACCTATAAACAGTCCATAACTGAGCATTAATCGACAAATTTGCCATACAGTATTTACACGAGGAAACATTCGTAAAACTTTGTAAAAATGACCGTAGAAGATCCCCAAGATTTTTCTCAGAACACACTAGCTAAAAACCAAGAATAACCAGCAACAACACCATTTTTTGGTATCCCAAAACAGCCCCAAACTCAACTAATAAGAAGAAAAACAATTGCAAAATGTAAGGCATGCATTTCTAGACATGCAGGCGAAATTTAACGGTAAAAACACAAAAAACTTACCTAAATCACTTAGGAAACTTGTGAGAGCATTTTCTTCAATTGGTCTACTATTTTGGGACGACAGTGGCACATTTTTAGCTAAAAAAGGTTAAATTAGCCAACATAAAGTTGGGCCTTACCTGATCCAGCCCATGACCCGATTTTCTGCTTGGACAGTCACGATAAAATGATCATAACTTTTTATTTTGAAGTGAGGTTGATGCGCGCTTTTTTGTGTGTTGCAAACAAAGTCATAGATCTTTAATCTGGTAAGTCATGGAACTTCTAATTCCTTATAGTTTGGAAGATATGGCCTGATACATCTGACCCAAATTTAAGAAACATTTCTTAAAGAAACTTAAGGTAACCTTAGCCAACCTTTGTCTTGCAACTTTCTTTATTCCAAAACTTAATGTATGACCTTTATGCTATTAAAACAACCTTTGAAAATCCATTAATAGCAAATTATGCACTTTTAATCCCATCCAAAAATTAAAACCTAATTTAAACCTTCCGAAAAAGGTGAGGTGCCACTTGGGCCATTTCTTTAATCTCGAATGTGTATTTAGGGGATTCCTTTGGCTTGAAAATTTAAGTCCTTAATATTACCAATTATTGGCAGCCTTATTATCCTTAGGTCCTATCCAAAATCAATTATTCCTTATATAACATGCCACACTATTTATACTATAGAAGACTAGAAACACGGGGTCTCATAGTCTCCCCCCCTTAAGAACATTCACCCACGGTTGTATTAAGACAGCGTCTTGGTTGCATTACTATCTCTAAAAATGTGATTTTCGGGATATACCTCTTATCCCTCCAATCCATAAATCAACTTTAAAAATTTTCTAATTACTAAGCTTCGTATAGCTATCCCGAGACAAAACATACAAGTTACATTTCCAAGTCCTTTAAAATTTAGGTTATTGGAAAAAAAGATAATTGACTCACCTTAAGTTGTATGTAACTCCCGGTAAAATTATCAAAATACTCCTATAATGAAAACGTGCATATAATGCGTCTTTCAAAGCTCTGATGGGAAATCCTAGACTGCATTTGCAATCAGCGTAGAAAATTGGGTCAGAAAATGGTCTTGACCCGATTTAAGAGCAATCGAGTCGAAAAATAATTTTTGGCAATTTGGCCAAAAATAGTGAGGTACGTGACAGAGCCGCGATGCAGACCCATCGTGGACCTACACTTATATTTTTCCTCAACTTTTTGATAGGATTGAATTTTTGAAATTATGCAGGTGTGCTACAAGTTAGCGTCGCGGACCTGTTATCTCGACTTGTTCCAACAAAGTTTATAATTTGAAATCTTTTGAGGGGCATTCCGGAGTTTTTCCAATCCCTCCTAAATTTGAAACACAATCTATTTAGGTTGTTTTGATGAGTAAATAGGGTCAAAAACTCCAATCTTATTCCTTCTTCACAATACTTGAAAGTTAGGGCGTGAGAGAGAAGAAAGAAGAACTTGAGATTGGAGAATTCTTAATGGGTGATTTGAAGAGTTTTATTCCATCTATGTAAGGCTAAATGAAAATATATTATTGCTCTTCCATGTACCCCATAGATGGTCTTAGAGGGTAGTTGAAGGTTCTTGAGTCTATATGCATGGTTTCTTGACTATGTTCTTGAAAACTACATTAAATGTATGTATTTTCTCATGTTGATGATCATCATAAACTTGCTATATTAAATTGTATACTTTTCATGAGATATTGCATAGCCTTATATGTTAATCAATGAAAGCGTGCATGAATGAGGATAGGGATATAGTCTAGAGCCTTGATTGAGAATGTTGATAGAGATTGTGATTGGTGATGTTAGAATCATGATAAGTTGATAGAACTTGATAGTCCTTTGAGTCTCCATAAATGAGCTCTAACGATTTTTCTATTCGATTGTTCCCTAATGATTGTTCAAATCCTTAAGCTGTTGATTGAGATGTTAATTGATGAGATGATTGGGGTCTCCATAAGACTAATTGAATGATAAAAGCCTTTATAAGGCTGAGTGAAATGATTCAATTGAGATTTATTGACTGGATGGATTGTTTTATGAGCATTGAGCCATGGGAGGAGTATCGAGCACCGAAAGAGTAAGTGTTAGTTCAACTCACACTCGTCAAACTATGCAACCAAGTGTAGGTGAGGATTATAACCATTACATCTCATTGTGGTTCCATCTGCATAGAGTTCCTGAAATAATAAAGGATTGAACGTATTGCTGGGGTCCCTAGTGGATCCAATTCGTCCCCTACCTGGCAAGTATCGGATGGCTGTGGAAACAACGTCGGCTTGTTGTACGATCACTGGCTCATAAGTGATTTTTGTTGGATAAGAGAAACTCCCAGAAAGTTCCCATACTTAGTACTCTGAGTTGAGACGAGACAAGATAAGATGAGTTGAGACGAGTCCTTCTGAGATGGGTCTGATTCGATTGATGAGTTGATGGATTAATGGGTCAGTTGTCTACTCTTAATTCTTACTTAGATAGATATTTGACATGTTGATTTTTTTTACTATCATTGATATTGATTGTTGTTTTTATTTTATTCTACCTGTTTCGATTTCACTCAACTATTTTACATACCAGTACATTCCAAGTACTGACGTCCCCTTTTGGACTGCATCATATTATGATATAAATACGCAGGATAGAATTCATCAATAGGAGAATCGTTGAGGATATTCGAGCGTTCAGTAGATTGGTGAACCTCTCCTACTTTAGAGGATTCATTACATTATTTTAATCATGATTTACAGTTAGATTTGCTTATCTTTTATTTGAATGAGGTAGTCATGGGTCTGTCATTGGCACCACCTAATAGTGATAGAGGCTTCATAGACTAGAGTCTAATGTTGATTGTTCAGATTGTGAGCTAGTTCTTTCTACTAGCCTTATTATTATTATCACACTGTTTTGAGATTGTTAGACGAGTCTACTTACATTCATTATATCTTTCACTTATTTGAAAAGTGTATGAATGAATGAAGGTGATGAGGCCAAGTGGTTTTCTTGGGGACTAGCAATAGTCTCTAGGTGCTAGCCACGTCTTGGGTCCCCCCTTGGGGCGTGAAAAACTTAGTATTAAAGCATGAGTTCAAATGTCCTAGGGAGTCACTGAAGCCGTATCGAGTAGAATCTTGTTTTAAGGGTGTGTTGTCAACCACACTTGATGAGCAGGAGGCTATAGGACATTAGAAATTATTTCCTTTCATTCATGATATAAATTGTTCTACAGAGTTATACTCTATGAAAGTTCTATTCTAATCCATGTTTTACTTGTTGCAGAGTCTTGACCATGCCTCCCAGAAGAGCCATACAAAATGTCACTCCACCTGAGCCTCAAGGACATGACGTGCCCGTGGAGCAAGTTGTCCCTGATTCGCAGCCCCCGCAAGATGAGGTCTCCAATGCTGAGCTTCGCCAGGCTATCCAAATTCTAGCCCAAGCGATCGCAACACTTGCTGCAAGACAAGGAGCGGCCTGACAGGATTCCCATGATACTTCTAGAGTCCGGGAATTCTTGAGGATGAATCTGCCTGTGTTCACAGGGTCTGCATCTACTGAAGATCCTAAGAACTATGTGGAGGAGCTTCAAAAAGTGTTCCAAGTGATGCATGTGGCCGATGTTAATAGAGTGGAGCTGGTTGCTTATCAACTAAAGGTGGTGGTGAGACTATAGTATGACCAGTGGATGAAGGGTAGAGGGGAGAATGCCCTTATGATACCTTGTGCTTTGTTTGAGGAAGCTTTCTTCGGCGGTTCTTCCCAAGCGAGAGGAGAGAGGCGAAGGTGAGGGAGTTCTTGAACATGAAATAACACTCTATGACTATACAAGAGTATGCGCTGAAGTTAACACAACTGTCCCGCTATGCTATGGATATGGTTGCTGATTTGAGAGGGAGAATGGGTATGTATATTGATGGGTTGAATAGAGGGCCAAAGAGATATAGGAGGGGAGCTATGCTTGTGAGTGACATGGATATAGGGAGATTGATTACTTTTGTGCAACAAGCTAATGAGGAGAGGCAATATGACAGAGAGGAATTCAAAAGCAAGAAAGTTAAAACATCCAGCCAAGAGGTTAGGAAGAAAGGCAATGGAAATTGGTTTCCAGCACCATCATCTGCTAGTGCACCTACAGCTAGAGTCAGAAGCGAACAGAGGTCCTAAAATGTTATAGCACGTGGGTCTCAGTCACAAGCTAGTGTGGCTCAAGGTTCATGAGGTAAACCACCCTGTAGTACTTGTGGTATGTTGCACATGGGTAAATGTCGTGAATGGAGTGATGTATGCTACAAGCGTGACCAAGCAGGCCACTATCAGAGGGAGTGCCCAACGTGGGCTGATCAGGCTAAATCTTTTGCACCAGCACCGCCAGTTAAAGGAAATCAGATAGGTACCACTTCAGGCACAAGTGGAGCTATAAACTATTTGTATGCCATGGGCAATCGACATGATCAGGAGACCTCCCTAGATGTTGTGACAAGTATGATTCGAGTCTTTTCTATTGATTGTTAAATGTTGATGGATCCTAGTGCCATATTATCTTTTGTAACCCCTTATGCGGCCAGTAGAATTTGGTAGAGACCTCTAGAGTCTTCTCAATACTTTTGATGTTTCTACTTGCATGGGTGAGTCCATTCGAGATAAGAGAGTCTATAGAGCTTGCGTAGTGTACATCCATCATAGGGATACTATCATTGATCTGATTGAGTTAGATATGACTGATTTTGATTTGATCCTCGACATTGATTGGCTCCATGCCTGTTATGCCGCCGTTGATTGTAGAGCCCAAACTGTTAAGTTCTAATTTCCTAATAAACTGGTTCTAGAGTGGAAGGGTAATTCCGTAACACCTAAAGAAAAGTTTATCTCATAACTTAAAGCACAAAAGATGATTGTGAAGGGGTGTATCTATCACCTTGTGAGAGTTAAGTCCGATGATGTTGAGTCCCCAACTCTTGAGTCAGTTTCAATCATGAATGCGTTTCTGAAAGTGTTTCCTGAGGATCTTCCTGGAGCCCCTCATAATAGGGAGATTGATTTTGGGATTGATGTTCTTCCTGATACCCAGCCTATCTCAATTCCACCGTATAAGATGGCCCCCGTTGAACTGAAGGGATTGAAGGAACAGTTGAAAGATTTGTTAGAGAAAGGCTTTATAAGGCCGAGTGTTTGTCCGTGGGGTGCCCCTGTCCTATTCGTGTGAAATAAAGATGAGTCTCTCAGAATGTGTATTGACTATAAGCAACTGAACAAGGTCACCATAAAGAACAAGTATCCTCTCCCAAGGATAGATGACTTGTTTGACCAACTTCAGGGTGCTTCTTATTTCTCAAAGATAGACCTCCGATCTAGTTGTCATTAGTTGAAAGTGAGGGAATGTGACATTCCGAAGATAGCCTTTAGGACTAGATATGGAGATTTTGAGTTCTTGGTCATGCCCTTTAGGTTAACGAATGCACCTGCAACCTTTATGGATTTGATGAATAAAGTTTTCAGATAGTATCTAGATATGTTTGTGATTGTGTTTATTAATGATATTTTGGTGTATTCAAGAAATGAAGAGGAGCATGCAAATCACCTCAGAATCGTCCTTCAAACCCTTAAAGACCATGAGTTGTATGCAAAATTTTCAAAATGTGAATTCTAGCTTAAATTTGTGGCCTTCTTGGGTCATATTATCTCTAGTGATGGTATTTGAGTGGATGTTCAAAAGATTGAAGTGGTTAAATACTGGCCCAAACCAACCTCTCCAATTGAAACTAAGGAGTTTCTTGGGGTTGGCAGGCTACTACCGCCGATTTGTTGAGGGATTTTATTCCTTGTCCGCACCATTGACAAAGTTGACTCAGAAAGAGGTCAAGTTTTAGTTGTCTGATGAGTGTGAGAAAAGTTTCCAAGAATTAAAGACTAGATTAACTACTGCACAAATTCTAACCTTGCCTGATAGAATTAGAGATTTTGTGATCTATTGCGATGCTTCGAGAGTTGGATTGTGATGTGTATTGATGCAGAAGGGAAAGGTGATAGCCTATGTTTCCTGACAACTTAAAATTCATTAGAGGAATTATCCAACCCATGATCTTGAGTTGGCGGCAGTGGTGTTCTCACTCAAAATCTGGCCCCACTACTTATATGGAGTGCATGTGGATATGTTCATTGACCACAAAAGCTTGCAGTATGTCTTCAGTCAGAAAGAGCTCAACCTGCGATAGAGAATATGGTTAGAGTTGGTCAAGTATTATGGCATGAGCATTCTCTAGCATTCAGGTAAAGCTAACATTGTTGCTGATGCTCTTAGCAACTTGTCAATGGGCGGCACAACCCACGTGGAGGGAGGAAAGAAGGAGCTAGCTAAAGAAGTGCATCAGTCAACTTGATTAAGAGAACTTGAGAAGAATGATGAGGGAGGAGTTAATGTTCAAAATGGGTCTGCTTCATCTTTGGTGGCAGAGGTGAATGAAAAGCAAGACCAAAATCCTGTCCTACTCCAATTGAAGGAGGCCTTCCACAAACAGAAAGTGATGGTCTTCTCCAAAGAGGGAGCTGGGGTGTTGAGGTACCAGATGTTGACAGTATATGAGATAGAATCATGGCTGAAGATCATAGCACTAGGTATTACATTCATCCTGGCTCTACCAAAATGTACCATGACTTGAGAGAAGTCTATTGGTGGAGTGGAATAAAGCGGGATATTGCTGAATTTGTTTCCAAGTGCCCAAACTGTCAGCAAGTGAAAGTTGAGCACCAAATGCCATGTGGATTAGCTCAAAACTTTGAGATTCCAAAATGGAAGTGGGAGATGATCAATATGGACTTCATTACTGGTCTACTGAGGTCTCGAAAGCAACAAGATTCAATATGAGTGATTGTGGATAGGATGACTAAATTGGTTTACTTCTTAGCAGTTAAGAAAACTAACGCTGCGAAGGAGTACACCAAGATATACATTCAAGAGGCTGTGAGGTTGCATAGGGTCCCCTTGTTTATTATCTTAGATAAAGGAGCTTAATTCACCTCCTAATTTTGGAGATCGTTCCAGAAAGGATTGGGTACGAAGGTAAATTTGAGTAAAACTTTCTATCCACAGACCGATGGCTAGGCAGAGCATACAATTCAAACGTTAGAGGATATGTTAAGAGTCTATGTCCTTAATTTCAAGGGAAATTGGGATGAGCACCTACCATTGATTGAGTTTGCATATAACAATAGTTACCATGCAAGCATTCATATGATTCCCTATGAAGCTTTATATGGGAGGAGATGTAGATCGCCAATTGGGTAGTTCGAGTTTAGAGAAGTGGAGTTGATTGAGCCCAACCTTGTCCATCAAGCAATGGGGAAGGTTAAGATCATTAGAGAGAGATTGAAGACTATGCAAATTCGCCAGAAATCTTAGACCGATATAAGGAGGAGAGATTTGGAGTTCAAAGTAAATGACTGGGTATGTTTGAAGGTATCACCTATGAAGGGTGCCATGAGATTTTGGAAGAAGGGTAAATTGAGTCCACATTATATTGGACCCTATCAAATTATAAAGAGGATTGGGAAGGTTGCCTACGAATTAGAGTTGCCTTCCGAGTTAGATGGTATTCATCGGGTGTTCCACATGTCGATGTTGAAGAAATGCTTGGGAGATCCTAACTTGGTAATCCCTGTGGAGAGCATCAGAGTGAAGGACAGTTTAATCTACGAAGAAATTCTTATCCAAATCCTTGATCGTCAGATTCGCAGATTGAGAACCAAAGAGATAGCCTCAGTCAAAGTCCTGTGGAGGAATCAATTTGTTGAGGAGGCCACAGGGAAGTTGAGGAAGAGATGAAAGCAAAATATCCGCACATATTCGTGCCAATGGATGAGAATATTGAAGATAAAAATCCTTACTCTTGACTAAGTTGATTGTCTTTTTTAGTTGATTGTGGATTCTTGAGTTTGAATAGAGATTGTTGATAGAAATAAGGAGTCAAAAGATAGATTGATAAATTGAATGTTGAGAGGAATATTCGAGTCTATTCTTGCCTTGATATCCATCCTTACTTATCATTCGAGGACGAATATTCCCAAGGGGGAGATGATGTAACACCCAATTAAATTACCAAAATACCCCTAGAACAGAGACGTGCGCATAACATGTCTTCCAAAGCTCCGACTGGGAAATTCAAACCGAATTTGCGATTAGTGCAGAAAATTGAGTCAGGAAATAGTCTCGACCTGATTTAAGAGCAACCAGGTTGAAAAATAATTTTTCACAATTTGGCCAAACATAGTGAGGGTACGTAATAGGGTCGCGACGCAGACCCATCGCGGATCCACATTTATATTTTTCCTAAACTTTTCGACAGGATTGAATTTTTAAAATTTTGTAGGTGCGCGACAGGTCCGCATAGCGGACCTGTTATCCCGACCTATTCCACCAAAGATTAAAATTTTAAATCTTTTGAGGGGCATTCTAAACTTTTTCCAACCCCTCCTAAACCTGAAACACGACCCATTTAGGTCGTTTTGAAGAGTAAATAGGGTCAAAAACCCCATTCTAAGTCCTTCTTCATAATACTTGAAAGTTAGACCATGGGAGAGAAGAAAGAAAAACGTGAGATTGGAGAATTCTTGACAGGTGATTTGAAGAGCTTTATTCCAGGTATATAAGGCTAAACGAAAACATATTATTGTTCTTCCATGTTCCCCATAGATGGTCTTAGATGGTAGTTAAAGGTTCTTGAGTCGATGCATGGTTTCTTGACTATGTTCTTGAAAAGTATATTAAATGTATGTATTTTCTCATGTTGGTGATCATCATAAACCTTTTATATTGAATTGTATACTTTTCATGAGATATTGCATAAGCCCTATATGTTAATCAATGGAAGCGTGCATGAATGAGGATAGGGATTGAGTCTAGAGCCTTGATTTAGAATGTTGATAGAGATTGTGATTATGATATGAGAATGATAATGAGTTGATAGAACTTGATAGTCCTTTGAGTCTTCATAAATGAGCTCTAACAATTTGTCTATTCGATTATTCTCTAATGATTATTCAAATCCTTGAGCTGTTGATTGAGATGTTGATTGATGAGATGGTTGGAAATTCTATGAGATTGTTTGAATGATTAGAGCCTTTATAAGGCTGATTGAGATGAGTCAATTGAGATATATTAACTGGATGGATAGTTTTATGAGCATTGAGTCATGGGAGGAGTATCGAGTACCGAAAGAGTAAGAGTTAGTCCAACTCGCACTCGTCAAACTACCAGCCAAGAATAGATAAGGATTAGAACCATTACATCTCATTATGTCTCCCTCTAGATAGAGTCCCTAAAACAATATAGGACTTAACAGAATCTGGGGTCCCTTGTGGATTCGATTCGTCCCCTACCTGGAAAGTATGGGATGGCTATGGCAACAAGGGCAGCTTGTTGTACGATCACTGTCTCATGAGATTGTTGTCGGATAAGAGAAACTCCTAGAAAGATCTAAAATTGAGTACTCTGAGTTGAGATGAGACGAAATGAGATGAGTTGAGACGAGTCCTTCTGAAATGGATCTGATTCGATTGATGAGTTGATGGGTTGATGGGTTACTTGTCTATAGTTTATTCTTGCTTAGATAGATATTTGACATGTTGATTATTTTTAACTATCCATGATATTGATTGTTTATATATTATTCTACCTGTTTCGGTTTCACTCAACTATTTTACATACCAGTACATTCCAAGTATTAACGTCCCCTTTTGGACTACATCGTATTATAATGTAGATACGTATGATAGAGGTCATCAGCAGGTGAATCATTGAGGATCTTCGAGCGTTCAACAGATTGGTGAGCCTCCCTACTTCGGAGGATTTATTACATTATTTTCATCATGCTTTAGAGTTAGATTTGCTTATCTTTTTTATTTGATTAAGGTAGCTATTGGTCTGTCATTAGCACTACTTAATAGTGATAGAGGCTTCATAGACTTAGAGTCAAATGTTGATTGTTCAGATTATGAGCTAGTTCTTTCTGCTAGCCTTATTATTATTATTATCACACTGTTTTGAGAATTGATAGATGAGTCCACTTACATTCATTATATCTTCTGTTGATTTAAAAAGTGTATGAATGAATGAAAGTAGTGAGGCCAAGTGGTTCGCTTGGGGACTAGCAATAGTCTCTAGGTGCCATCCACGTCTTGGTTCCCCTCCCGGGGCGTGACATTGTAAGTAGATGGGGGTGATTCTTCATCATTTCTCTCTTTTTTTGTTTCCCAAATTATTTCCTCAATAAAGTTGTTTTGCCACAACACCTTCCCGGAGGCAACTTCTTTATTTCAAGGTTTTCTGATGTTTCATTCTAAAATAGCCACTGTAACCTCATCATAAGACAAGTCTTTAGCGATGTGGATATCCTCAATGTGAGTAATACATGAATGATCTCCGATACACTTCTGCAACATAGATACATAAAATATTAGATGGACTGCTCCCAATTCTGAAGGCAAATAAAGCTCGTATACCACCTTATTAATTTCAAATAATCTTATATGGTACGACCTATCTCAGACTAAGCTTTCCTTTCTTTCCAAATCACATGATGCCCTTCATAGGTGATACTTTCAAGAAAATCTAATCTTTTACATCAACTCTAAGTCTTGTTGTCCAACGTCCATGTAAAACTTCTACTGACTCTGGGCTGTTTGCAATTAGTTTATGCTAAATTTCACTTTGTCCATCGCTTATTGAACTAGATTAGGGCCTAGCAACTTTGCCTCCCCGACCACAAACCAACTGATTGGCTACCTATATCTTTGCCCGTATAGTGCTTCATAAGACACCATTTGAATGCTAGCTTGAAAGTTGTTATTATAAGTGAACTCAATAAGAGGTAGATGTTCATCTCAGATTTCTTTGAAGTCTAGCACACAGGCAACATATCCCTGACAATGTGAATGGTACGCTCTAGTTGTCCATCAATTGGTGGATGAAAATCAATGCTAAGATTTAGTTGAGTGTTCAGTCCCTTCCAAAAAATTACGTCCAAATATGTACTGTAAATTGAGACCCTCGATCACAGATAATAGATAATGAAGCTTCATGAAGGTGAACAGACTCTTAAATGTAAAACTTAGCATAATCCTCCACTCAATATGTCATTCTTACCAGCGAGAAATAAGCGAATTTTGTCAACCTATCAATGATTACCCAAATAGAGTCATACCTGAATGGAGTATGAGGCAACCCAGTGATGAAGTCCATATTTATCACATCCTATTTCCATAATGGAAAATTAATATACTTAGGTAGGCCTCCAGGCTTCTGATGTTCTGTTTTAACATGCTGGTAACTAGGGTATTGGGCCACCCTCTTATTAATATCTTTATCATGAGATTCCACTAGAAGATCTACCATAAGTCTTGATACCTTTTCTTGGTTGCCCTAGGATAAGCCGAATGTGTGGAATAATTGGCCTAAAAAAGAATCTTGGCATGGAGCCCTTCAATGTTCGGCACACATAAGAGGCCCTAGTACCGAAGGACTCTATATCAAGTTAGCGTTACAGACGATATTGTTGTTGTGGAACACTTCCCTTAATGTCATACGGTCAGGATCCTCACGTTGTTGCCTTTTGTTTTTTTTACTTCAGTACCAATGGAAGATTTTTGTTGTATTTTGAATGATTACACCTCCATCCTCTGCATCTACTAATTATATCGATAAACTAGCTAGCTGATGTAGATCTATTTTCATTTTAGCCTTATCAACTTCAAAATGACTTAGACTGCCCATGGACTTTTGGCTAAGTGCATCGACAACAACATTAGCTTTACCGGGATGGTATAAAATGTCAATATCATGGTCTTTTAGTAATTCTAGCCACCTCCTTTTTCGTAGGTTCCTTCTAATTAAATAAATATTGGAGGCTATGATTATCGGTAAAAACATCAACATGAACTCCATATGGATAATGTCACCAAACCTTTAGGGCAAAAACAACTGCAGCGAGCTCAAGATCATGGGTATGATAGTTTTGTTCATGCTTTCGCAATTGTCTGGAAGCATATGCAATAACTCTACCGTACTGCATAAGAACACAACCTAGGTCAATTCTCGAGGCATCATAATGTACAACGTAGCCTTTGGTTCCATCCGGAAGAGACAAGATAGGTGCAACAGTAAGCCTTTTCTTTAGTTCTTGAAAACTCTGTTCACATGTTTTAGTCCACTGAAACTTAGCTATTTTATGCGTCAATCTCGTTAGTGACGCAGAGATAGAGGAGAATCCCTCAATAAACCTCTTATAATATCTTGCCAAGCCTAAAAAGCTACGGCCTTGGTCGGATTCAATGGTCTCGGCCAGGCCATTACTACCTCAATCTTCTAGGTATCGACCTTGATACCATCGCTTGTAATAACATGGCCAAAAATAGCTACAAAAGTTAACCGAAACTCACATTTAGAGAATTTAGCATATAATCTGTTGTCCCGAAGAGTCTGTAATATAGCTCGCAAGTGGTCTACATGCTCAGCTTCTGACCGTGAATATATCAAGATGTCATTAATAAGCACCATCAGAAATTCATCCAAGAATGGTTTGAAGACTCGATTTATCAGGTCCATAAAAGCTACTAGGGCATTTGTAAGCCCAAAAGACATGAAAAGAAACTCAAAGTGTCCATACCTCATCCTAAATGTTGTCTGGAATATCAGCATCCCTGGCTCGTAATTGGTGGTACCCGGATCTCAAGCTAATCTTTGAAAAGCTTTTGTCACCCTGTAACAAGCCATCAATCCACGAAAAAGGATACTTATTCTTGATAATGACTTTATTTAGCTGTCTGTAACCAATACACAACCATAAGGAGCCATCTTTTCTTCGAATAAAGAGCACTGGAGCACCCCATGGAGATGTACTTGGCCTAATGAAGCCTTTATCAAGTAAGTCCTTCAGTTGTTCCTTCAATTCTCATAGCTCTACAGGATACATTTTGTAGGGAGGAATGGATATAAGCTGCATACCAGGAAGAAAATCTATTGATATCCCTTTCGGGGAGGGGGGAGGGGGAATCCCTAGAAGCTTATCGAGGAATACCGTTGGAAATTCATTCACCATGGGGATTGACTAAAGGGTAAGTTGCTAATATATATGCCTTATCTTCCAATAATGGTAACATGCTCTTGGACCCTTTCTACATTGCCCGCTATGAAGCTTAACGCATTGTGCACATCGAGGAGTAGACTGACTCATTTATGCAGAATACTTTTGTCAATGGCTATCAAATTGATCTAAACTCTGCCTCGGTTATGACAAAATACAATGATCAAATCTCTAGCCCTGCAACTGTGGTGGGAGACTACCCACTGGTAGAGGTGGATATCGATGAAATAGGGCGTAAAATTAACCCATGGCTCCCTATAAGACCCCATAGTACGAGCCCTATTATTTAGTTCTATGTCTCTATGGGTATCCTGAATCCGACTGGAAAGGTCCTCTATAGTCTGAGCAAAAGCCTGTATATGAGAAATATCTACACCAACCTATAAAGAGGCTATCCTGCAGTCTCTAATCAAATAAGCCCCCAAAACCATCCACATAATGATGAACTTTGGCACTCATGGTACGTACAATATCTAGTGCATAACTAGGTACTGAATTGAACCTAAGACGATACTCTCTTACGCTCATATCCCCTTAGCGATGTGGATATCCTCAATTGGAACAATCCCTTTATATTGTGAAAATTTTATGATTTATCATTTAATTTATTTTTTGCCGCTACATAATGACATAAATTTGTCAGGATTCGAAGTTAATCTATTTATTAGATTTGATTGAATTATATAATAACCATAATTCATTGTGCGTTACTATTTTAAAGATCAATATTTTCAATTTATTGTGTAGCCAGAAATTAGATCCAAGAAACGCAAACATGAAGTTCGAGATATAATATATTTTAATTGATAATAAAAATTTATTTGCATACATAACATTTATTTATTATTTTTTTTTATGTAGAGTAATATCTACACTTCTAAAAATATATGAAATTAGCATCGCTAATTGTTAGTTGCTAATATAAATTCGTAACTATATGGGTTTTGGGACAAATCTTATTGTTTAACCACAAAATTTATACATCGCTAAATTTAAAATTTTTAGTAGTAATCGTTACTAAGTACTTCTATTATTAACATCATTGTAATTAAAAAAAATAATGTATATACTCAAATTATAAATGTATTTTGAACTTCTCTATTAGAATTAAATTTTCAATTCTCTTATAAAATTTTCTACATATATAACATATATAGTTATATGTCAATTCAATTTTTGGCCTATATATTTTTATTTACTTCAATATTTTTTCATTCACCGTTGGTTGGTTATCTAAAATTTTAAATTGTAACTGTGCATTTGTCATTTTTATCATTTTTTATTAAATGTTTAAATTTATTTATTTATCTAATTGATAATAACTAATAATTTATGTGTTCAAAACATATTTAGTGGTAGTATTCACTTTTTGTATTCAAAACATTTTTTTTTTATTAATGTTTTGCCAAATATAAGATTTGAAAAAACTCAAATTCCCCAAATATAATATGTTTATGAGATTTTTTTATAAAATAATTGCTTCTTCTATAGTCTATTAATCACATTAGGTAATAGATGATCCTATATTTTAGTTTCCTTACGAAATAAATTTGGGGTATTATAATAGTTTTTTTTATTGGCCATTCTTGAATGTGAAGATTTTGATTACAATTACGTACGTATTCTGAGAAGGGTGACAACATTGGTTGAGTTTATCCTGATATATACAATGATATACACCCAATATACAATCAATTAACCATCAAAATTCATCATAGTCATCACCAGACACCATAGCCTATCTTTTAAATAGTCAAAAGGTTATTTCACTACAAAACTTATAAAGAAGAAAAGAAGATTGTTGAGGTAGATCTACACATCTTTAATAAAGATTTGATTTATGCTTAAATTGGGCCATAAAAAATCAACTTACATAAGTCTTTGACCTAGATAAGTCTTTGGTGATGACTAATATTAACCCAATAAAAATAAGAAAAAAATAACGTAACTAGACAAACATAGATGTGTATTTACATTATACTATTATAGTTTGGAAAATTAACAATTTATAGTTATAGTTAGGGTTTTGTTGCTATTTTCTCTCTAAATTACAATTTCTATCTATAGGTAGGGTTTTGTTGTTATTTTCTCTTCTCTCTCGCCTCTCTCATCTCTATCTCTCTACAATTTTTTTCAGATATACAAATACATATGTATACTAACTGCATATATAATTATTTTGATAGATATATTCATAGACAATTTGACAGATATATATACACAATTTGCCTCTTTCCACTCTCTGCCCTCTCTCGCTCCCCTTTTTCGATCTTGCTTGCTTCTCTCTTCTCTCTTCCAATCTCGCTTGCCAGATATACAAATACATATGTATATATTAGTTACACATATATAATTATTTGACAGATATACACATACAATTTGACAAATATACATATACAATTCACCTCCTCATCCCTCTCTCGATCTCGCTCGACTCTCTCCTCTCCTCCCGATCACATAGCCGAGTATATGCCGTGTACTTATATAAAATGTAGCTATTTGACAATATTAAATTTCAAGCCTAAGCTATTTATGAAAATTTCCCAAAAAATAATCAATCCTATATTAATTTATATAGTAATGTATGTTATATTAATGCATTAAAAAAATTGTGTGTTAATAAGTCGCTCTTATTAGTGGCGTCATGTGTAATGTAGGTTTAAAATCGTAAAAGATAATAGTCCAAGTTGGACCAATCAAACTATTAAATTAATTTTATATTTTATTAATTTATCTTTTATATATTCAATATTAAGAAAATAAATAGTTAGTATTTAAAATTTAAATTTTAATATAACATCTTAATATTTAGATTGAGACATTTAATTTCAAAATATATCTAAATTGGTGGTTTCAAAAGGTGAGGGTTTACAAAAGCATGAAATCAAACCATACCTAAGGGAGTCTAGTTTAAAGTCGTTAGATTTGAATCAGGTTTCAAATTAATCTATATTGAGTAACTGCCTCTATTATGTTGTTGCTAGCAAATATCATTATTTTATTTTGAATCTTCCAAATCATTCCCGCAAGATATTTAGACCCATTTTTTTTGACAAACTGCATAATGTCTACTTTCAAGGTAGCCTATTGATTATATATATATATATAAAATTATAATATGGCAAACGCATTAATTCCAATTTTATCCACATTAAAATAGTTTTCCCCATAAAACTATTATAGGAACAAAATAATTAATAATATTACCCAATTAACATTAGATTAAACAAATGGACTATGCTATTTAAATGATAGAACTTCTCATTTCTAGGCATAAGCAAAACGCAATGAAAAATTTAAATGAATTTTTATGCTTTCTCATGTTATTATTCTTCACAAGTTTTTGTTAGGTATTAGTAGCAATTTTTTATAATTCCTTAGATATATTTTTGAATAGTTTTGATTGTTTAAGTTTATAAATGAATATTTTTAGTCTTTATGAAATATTTTGTAAATTTAACGAGTTAGTATTTTACATGGTCATTCAACTATTTATTATTTTCATAGAAAGTCACTTAACTTTTTGTTTTAACCCTAATGACACTTAACTAAAGATTTTTTTAACAGAATGTCACTTAATTATAAGTTCTTTTCACAGAAAGTCACTTAAATTTATTTTATAACTCAAAAGTCACTTAACTATTGGCGTGTCACTTAGAATGCCACGTAATAATTAATGTTTCACTTAGAAAGTCATCCGGTTAATTTAAATAATTTTTTCATTACATTTTTCATTGAAATATAATTTTTATTTTAAACTATTTTTTTTAAAAATATATATAAAATGCTCATTTTATATTTTATTAAATTATTGAAACATAATTTTTATTTTTAAAAATACTTAAATAGCTATTTTAATTATTTTATTGAAATACAATTTTTCTTTTAAATTTTGTCTTTAAACTCAAATGTTTAGGCATTACAAGAGCCAATGAGATGATAGAAAATAATAACCGTCTTTAAATAAAAATTATGTTTTAATAAAATTTAATAAAGTGAGTATCTTATTATTTTGAACGAAGTTGGAAAGTGAGTATTTTTTAAAAAAGTTTATTTAAAATTAGTTTTAACAAAATCTAATAAAATCGAAAATGAGCATCTTATTGTTTTTTTAAAAAATTAGTTTAAAATAAAAATTATATTTCAATAAAAAATTTTATGTAAAAAATTATTTAAATTGATTGGGTGTCTTTCTAAATAAAATATCAACTATTGGGTGACTTTCTAAATAAAATATCAAATATTGGGTGACTTTCTAAATAAAATATTCAATTATTTGATGAATTTCTAAGTGAAATATCAATTATTGGGAGAATTTCTAAGTGACATATTCATAGTTAAGTGAATTTTGAGTTATAAAACAAAGTAAAATGACTTTCTATGAAAAGAACTCATAGTTAAGTGACTTTCTATCTAAATTTAACTGGTAGCGATTGTGAAGAAGAAAAAAAAATTAGTTATACATATCTGGAGATGTAGATTTTGCTAGTTTTCGTTTAATTCTGGTGTTAGATATATGTTTTCAGATATAATTTCATTATTTTTGAAGTTGTGGTCTCTAAAGTTTTTTGTTCATAAAATCTAACAGTCGAGATTCGATAAATAATTAATAAATAAGAAAAGAATTTATTTTTGACGAAATAAAAATACTTAAGGACTAAAATAATATCCAAAAGTATTTTAAATCCATCCCTACCATAAAACTATCTAGTTTGTATATATTATTCATTATTGAGAGTAAATTAATATTTAATAATATACGGAGTTGAAAACAAAGAGTGGTGTGTGGCAAATCCTAGGGTAACTGAAATAACATTATCAACTTTTTTGGATAAAGTATGTGAAAAACTTAGATATTGTACAACTATAAAACCTAGAAGAGCTTGTTTTTTTCCACCCACAATCAGAAGTCATGCTTCCTATATGCTTAACTTTGTCTATTGAAAAACTGGTGAATGTCCCGTTGATCTCGACATAAAAGTCAATGTTGATCCATATAAGTTTCTCTCACGCACGATATATTCAAAATTTAAATTCAAAACTGTTTAATTCAAATCAATATAATCATGTACTTATCTTTTTAAGTTTGTCCATTTTGCAGCTTATGGCCGATGCAAGTATAAATAAATTATCCCATCAATAATTAGATGATGCAAATCTATTGAATTTGTAATGGTTGGAATAGCTATAATCATGAAGCATCGTTGTATAAAAATGATTGCTTCTTAGATCGTCTATTAATCACATTTGCAAATGTATATTCAATATTAAGAAAATAAATGGTTCCTATTTAAAATTTAAATTTTGATATATCATCTTACTATTTAGATTTAGACATTTAAGTTTAAATTATATAATTTTTTCTTTATCTCAATTTAAATGACTCATTTTCATTTCTAGTCAATTTTAAAAATAATTACATGTTTTTTTATTTGACAAATATCTAACGACCCTATTAAGTTTTCACTTATATCAAGTCAACTTATTCGATCAAAAGTCTGTAAATATATACACTTGTTAAGAATAATTTTTGAAACATTACAAATTTTCACATATTTTTTAAATTTCGTATCAAATAAAACTTCATTACACAATTTGAACGGAGAAAATTTTTATATTCTAATCCAAATAAAAATTGGAGTTAAGTGTTAAAAACACATTTAAATTATCCATTTTTTTTGAGTTTCATATCTAAACTATTGAAAGTGTAATTTTCACACCTAGATTATCGCTCATTGGTTTGAAAACACACCTCAGTGGTGTATTTTGTATATTTTCTCTTTTATTTATAAAAATCTTGCCACATGACACTCTACATGGATAAAATATCTTTTATTAAAAAAAATTTACCACATAATATTCTACATGAATAAAATGTTTTACCTTGATAAAAATTATATAAATTATTGATATTAATTAAAATTTTTAAAATCACTGTTCCCGAAAACTAGGTAAATATTTACCAATTAGGCTAAAAATAGCCAATTAGGTAGTCTTATTAATATCCAAAAGAAACTAACATAGATTTCTTTTGTGCAAGGCTAAGTATTTGACCCATGATTAATTGGTGATGGATAATTATATGTAATTAATCATTTCATGATATATAAAAAATTCATTTTGCCTATTTTCCATATCTCTTGTATTCCTTTGCTTGCGTGGACACTGGTCACTTTACTTGCTTTCTAGTATTAATATAAAAAGTGTCATGCCCCGAGAGGGTATCGTAGGCATAACTAGCATTCAGAGACTATTACTAAACCCCAAGCAAACCACCTAGTCTCATCGCATTCGTTCAATCCATTTACTAGCAGAAGATAACAACGAAATAGCTAACTATCAGTAGGCTATAAACTGTCAACTCTGTCTATCATAAAGAATTTCAAGCAAAAAGGAACAATCTTAGTATAAAGAAGGAAAAGGGGGAAAAGAACCCCAATATCAACCATCATACGCCTATGTCTATGAAGCCTCTATAACTATTGTCTAAGAAGGTACCATAACAGGCCATGGCTACCACAATCAAATGAAATAACTCAAAATAGATAAAAAGGTAAATATCTCCTCCGAAAGCAAGGGAGGACTCACCAAGTCTCTGTCTAGGGATCTGTGAACCTCAACGATTAGCCTGCTGAAATCCTTTGTCTACAAAATCCGCATAATAAAATGATGTAGCGCCAAAGGGGTGTAAGTACGTGGAATGTTCTGTATATAAAACGGACTAAAGTAAATAATAGGGGCTATACAACATAAAATGACATCAGCTCATCGATCACTCAACATCAACTCAGTGTAAGGAACATATGACTCTATCACATTGCTATCCATCAAGACATCACACGATCACATCTATTTCAGAGTATTATCAACATGAAACCTATCTGGAAGTTTCTATAACTGACAATCACTACCTATGAGCCAATGATGATACAACGAAGAGATGTTATTGCCACATTCGCCCAGTACCTTGCCGGGGTAAAGGACGAGTCTGTCAGGGATCCTAAAAAATTCTGTCAAGTCCTCTGGAACAAAGGAAACATACGCTTTCATGGTCCAATTCTCTCCTACGCTGGCCACATAGTTAATGAGTACGAGTAAGACTCACTCTTACCCATTTCGGTTCTAATACTCCTCCCAAGACTCGATATGCGCATAAGTCTATCATCATCAGGCTGGTTATACAACCAACCCCCCCTCAGGCAGAGACCTCATCTCATCTGCCAATCTATCAACTCAAAGAATAGGTTCTTCCTCTCAAAACTAAGGTTTAACCTCATTTAGACTCTAAGAACACTAATTTCATCAACTTCAGCCATCAACATATCATCTCAAGACCCAGACCACAACAATCAATACAGTCAAATAGTCAAGGCTCTAGACATTACCCCTAAGTTCATTCTTGAAGTCTTTTACAGAGAATTCATGTTGGGTAAGTACATAATCACATAATAATATGTGTAAACAGTCAATTCAAAATATGATGATCATCAATTTAAGATATTGTATAGATACTCAAGATAAATTTCAAGAAAATCTTTAAGAATTACAATTCAAGACCTATCAACTATCAACTATCAACTATCAACCTACTACATGCATTGAGGCACATAGAAGAACAATTCCATGTTCTGGATAGCCTTTACATACCTGGGATGAAGATTGGACAAATCTTCAAGGAAATCTTAACCTTGAACTTGGAAACCCTCAAGCTATCTCTTCTTCTCCTCTCAGAATCTACGCTTAGACTAAGAAGAATGTGGGTTTCTGAAACCCTTTGGTATGAATTTAGGCTTTAAAACACGTTCCGGGACTTAAAAATGAGTTGAAAATAACCAAAATATCCTTCTCAAAATTTAAAAGAAATAGGTTTAAAATTGTCACGCTGGTCTGCCACGCGCCAGGGGCTCGGACCAGTGCATTTCATGAATTTTCAGAAAGTTTTAATTCCCATCGAAAATATAAAAAAACTTTTAAGTGTTAGTCCGTGCCCCCTCCATGTCGCGTCAAGGGCACGAATCAACACTGTTTCGCCATTAATTAGCAAAAATTATTTTTTGACCCAGTTGCTCTTAAATCGGGTTGAGACCATTTACCACTCGATTTTTCGCGTTGATTGCAAATTCAGTTTCAGATTTCCCATTGGAGCTTTGGAAGATGCAATGTGCACACGATTATGTTTTAGGGGCATTTTAGTAATTTTACGGGATATTATATCATCTCCACCTTGGGATCATTTATCCTCGAATGATAAGTAAAAGTAGAATAAAAGCACGAGTGTCCTCAAAACTCATCTCATTCCTCACTCGGAAACTCTCAAACTCTCAACTATCTATAACTCATCTATCTCTATCTTAGACTTGGTAATAGAATCAGATTAAGACACCAACTCAAAGAAAGAAGTTTCAACAGTGGTAAGGATAGGGACATTACCTTCACCATCATTATCATTCGGCACGAATAGATGCGGTTATTTGAGTTTCATCACTTCCTCAGCTTTCCACATAGCTTCCTAAACAAATTGATTCCTCCATAGAACTTTGACGCAAGCTGTCTCTTTGTTCCTTAGCTTGCGAACTTGTCGATCAAGGATTTGGAGTAGAATTTATTCGTAGGGTAGGATATCTTTCACTCCCGTAATCTCTATAGGAATTTCCAAGGAAGGATCTCCCAAACACTTCTTCAATATTGACACATAGAACACCGGATAGACTCCATCTAACTCGGAAGGCAAGTCCAATTCATAAGTGACCTTCCCAATCCTTCTCACAATCTGGTATGGTCCGATATAACGTGGACTCAACTTCTCCTTTTTACGAAACCTCATGACACCCTTCATGGGTGACACCTTCAAGTACACCCAACCATCCACCTCAAACTCCAAGTCTCTTCTTCTCATATTTGTATATGACTTCTGATGACTCTGTACTATTTTCAACCTTTCTCTGATAACCTTTACCTTCTCCATGGACTGGTGAACAAAATCAGGTCCGATCAATTCAGCTTCACCAAACTCAAACCAGCCAATTGGTGATCTATATCTCCTCCCATATAATGCCTCATAAGGGGCTATCTGAATGCTGACATGGTAGCTATTATTATATGCAACTCAATCAATGGTAGAGGGTCATCCCAATTACCCTTGAAATCGATGAAGCGAGCTATCAACATATCCTATAAGGTATGAATAGTGCACTCTGCCTGTCCATCTATTTGGGGTGAAAAGCTATGCTCAGATGTACTTTCGTACCCAATCCCTTCTAGAAAGATCTCCAAAATTAGGAGGTGAATTAGGATCCTTTGTCCGAGATGATGGACAAGGGAACTACATGTAACCTCACAATCTCACGAATGTATAGTCAGGTTTACTCCTTAGCCGTATTAATTGTCTTGATTGCCAAGAAGTGGCTGATTTAGTCATCCTATGAACAATTACCCATATCGAATCATGCTACTTTCGGGATCTTGGTAAACCGGTAATGAAATCCATGTTGATCATCTCCCACTTCCACTCAGGAATTTTAAAGTTCTGAGCTAATACACACGACCTTTGATGTTCAGCCTGACTTGTTGACAATTGGGACATTTTAAGACAAAATTCGCAAATGTCTCTCTTCATTCCATTCCACCAATAAACTTCTCTCAAGTTGTGGTACATTTTAGTGGAACTAGGATGGATGGAATATCTGAAGCTATGAGCTTCAGCCATGATCCTCTCTCAGACACCATCAACATCAGGCACACATAATCTTCCTTGATATATAAACACTCGATCTCCCCCTTTGGAGAAAAACATCACCTTTTGCTTGTGAACCGCCTCGTTCAATTGGAACAGGACAAAATCTTGGTCTTACTTTTCCTTCACTTATGACACTAAGGATGAAGCAGAACCATTCTGAACATTGATCCCGCCTTCATTGTTCTCCTCAAGTTACACTCCTAGTCGAGCCAATCTATGCACTTTATTAGCTAGCTCTCTTTTCCCATCCTCCACATGGGAAGTGCTGCCCATAGACATCGTAATAAGTGCATCGACATCAATATTAGCTTTATATAGATGGTAGTGAATGCTTATGTCATAATCCTTGAGCAATTCCAACCACCTCCTCTGTTGCAGGTTGAGCTCTTTCTGGCTGAACATATACTGCAAGCTCTTATGGTCAGTGAACACGTCCTCATGCACTCCATACAAATAGTGACGCCAAATCTTAAGTGTGAATACCACCACAACCAACTCAAGATCGTGAGTCATATAATTCTTCTCATAGACCTTAAGTTGTGTGGAAGCATAAGCTATCACCTTCCCTCTTTGCATAAGCACATAGCCCAATCCGACTCTGGATGCATCACAGTATATCACGAAGTCCCTCATTCCGTCGGGAAAAGTCAAAACTAGGGCTGTAGTCAATCTAGTCTTCAACTCTTGGAAACTTCTTTCATATTCCTCAGACCCCTGAAACTTGGCCTTCTTCAGAGTTACCTTAGTCAATGGTGCTGATAGAGAAGAGAAGCCTTCAACAAGTTAGCGATAGTAGTCTGCTAAACCCAAGAAGCTTGTTATTTCCATTGGGGAAGTTACTCTTGGCCAGTTCTTAACCCCTTCAATTTTCTGATTATCCACCCGAATACCATCTCCCGAAACAACATGGCCTAGGAAGGCCACAAATTTGAGCCAAAACTCACACTTTGAGAATTTTGCATACAATCATGATTTTTGAGCGTTTGCATAACCACTCTAAGATAATTAGCATGCTCCCCTTCATCCTTTGAATACACCAGAATATCATCCATGAAAACGATCACGAACATATCAAGATATGGTCTGAATACCCTGTTCATCAAATCCATAAAAGCTGCAGGTGCATTTGTCAACCCAAAGGACATGACTAAGCACTCAAAGTGGCTATACAATGTCCTAAAGGCTTTCTTAGGAATGTAACTTTCCCTCACCTTCAACTAATGGTAACCCGATTTGAGGTCTTTCTTGGAGAAACAAATAGCACCTTGAATTTGGTTAAAGAGATCATCTATCCTAGGGAGAGGATATTTATTCTTTATGGTGACCTTGTTCAGTTGCTGGTAGTATATACACATTCTGAGAGACCCATCTTTCTTACGCACGAATAAACAGGAGCACCCCAAGGTGAGACACTAGGTCTTATGAAACCTTTCTATAACAAGCCTTTCAATTGTTCTTTCAATTCTTTCATCTCTACGGGGGCCATTCTATAAGGTGGAATTGAAATAAGTTTGGTCTGGGGAAGAACATCAATCCTAAAGTCAATCTCCCTATCAGGAGGGACTCCAGACAGATCATCAGGCAATACCTCAGGAAACTCATTCACAATCGAGACTGACTCAAGAGTAGAAGATTCAACATCATCAGACTTAACTAGCACGAGATAGTAAATACAACCCTTGAAGATCAACTTTCTGGATCTACGATAAGAGATAAAATTTCCTTTACGGGAAATCGAACCCCCTTTCCACTCTAAAACAGAATCATTAGGAAATTAATACTTAACAATTCAAGTTCTACAATCAACAGAAGTATAACATGCATAAAGCCAATCCATGCCAAGTATCACATCATAATAAACTATCTCCAATTCTACCAGGTCAGCTATGGTGTCTCTATGATAAATGGATACTACACAGTTTTTGTAAAACCTCTCAGCTAATATAGACTCGCTAGTAGGAGTGGAAACAACAAAAGTTCAAGCAAACGCTCTGGAAGAATCCCAAATTTACTAGCCACATAAGGCGTCACAAAAGACAAAGTGGCACCCGGATCAAGCAATGCATAACAATCAAAGGTAAAGACTTGAGGCATATCCATAACAACATCTAGTGCAGCCTCCTGGTCCTGTGATTAACCATTGCATAAAGGCGATTCGTCCCGCCTTCTGTACCTGTAGTAGTACCCCTTTGTTAATTGCCAGCTGGGGGTGCTGTGGAGGACTGTGATCTGCTTCCCCTTAACCTCGCCTTCTCTTTGGACACTAATAACTGAAGTGAATAGTCTGTCTATATCAATAGAAAACATTTGTCCCCACACGATACTCACCGATATAAAGCTTACCACACTTGTCACAAGGTGGCTTTCCCCTCGCACCTTAGGTCACACTAGCCTAAGATTGTGCACCCTGAGCCCTGTAGTTCTGTTAACCATGAGATTTCTGATCATCCTGTTTGGATGAATGGGTGCACTTGCTACAGAAGGCGCATGAGGAGATGATCTCTTTTGAAAGTAGGACTTGTCGACCTTATTTTGTCTCTGCTGGCTAGGCTCATGCCCAACTAATTTTGCCTTTTTGTTGATCTGCTCCTCTCTATCATTCCTCTTATCTTCCTCCATCTGGTGGGCATACACTATGATTTTGAAGATGTCCATGCTAGGGATTAGCAAAGCTGCCTTACACTCTTTCTGCACATGTCTGCCTAGACCGAACACAAACTTCCTCATCCTTGCCCTCATGTCTTGCACCATTTACGGAGCATACCTAGACAACTTAATAAACTTGAGACTGTACTCATTCACTGTGAATCATGCTTGCTTCAGGTTCGTGAAGTCATCCACCTTCGCCTCCCTCAACTCTTAAGGAAAGAAGTGGTCAAGGAAGGCAGTCTCAAACTCCTCCCATGCTGTAGACTCTACATTCTCACCCCTACTCTTCTCCCACTGGTTTTTTTTACCAAACGTTAGCAACGTCTTTTAATTGGTAGGAAGCAAGCTCCACTCCCTCAATTTCATCAACATGCATCACTTTCAGGACCTTTTACATTTCATCAATGAAGTTCTGTGGGTCCTCCTCAACGTTAGACCCCGTATACACTGGCGAGTTCATATTGAAGAAGTCTCTAAGTTTGGTGGCAGCTGAGGGCTCTAGTTATCTAGAGCTCGGAGCTTGAGAACCTCGGCTGTTACCCTGGGAGGCCACCAACTAAGCCAGCATGGTGATGGCTCCCCTAAACTCTGCCTTTGTGTTAGGAGCTGGCTAGGGCTGAGTAAGGGGCGCCTGTAGGGCCTCAGCAGTCCTAGAAGGGTGTCCCCATCTCCTATCCTCAAGATAGACCGGGACCTCAGGTTGGGTGTTCTCAGCACCTAGGGCTGTGACATCTCTCTGAGCGGCTGTTCTCCTTGGCAGCATTTTCTACGAACATGTAACGCACGAGTTAAAATGAGATTTCCATAAAGTTAAACTCTATCGCAAAAATCCAGATCATAGAAGAAGGGTAACACTTCCTAATGAGCCTCTTTCTTATGAAGTATGATGTATAATACACCCTTAAACAAGACTCTATTAGACATGACTTCATAGACTCCCTAGGACACTTGAACTCTGTACTTTTATACCAAGTTTGTCATGCCCCGAGAGGGTACCCTAGGCGTAACTGGCACTCGGAGACTATTGCTAGACCCCAAGCGAACCACCTAGTCTCATCGTATTGGTTCAATCCATTTATTAGAGAAAGGTAATAAAGAAATAGTTAACTATCAATGGGATATAAACTGTCGACTCTATCCATCATAAAGAATATGAGCAAAAAGGAACAATCTTAGTATAAAGAAGGAAAAGGGGGAAATGAACCCCAATATCAACCATCATATGTCTACGTGTATGAAGCCTCTATAACTACTGTCTAAGAAGGTACCATGACAGGCCATGACTACCACAATCAAATGAAATAACAAAATAGATAAAAAGTTAAATATGTCCTCCGAAAGCAAGGGAGGACTCACCAAGTCTCTGTCTGGGAATCTGTGAACCTCAACAATTAGTTTGCTGAAGTCCTTTGTCTATAAAATCAGCATCATAAAATGATGCAGCACTAAAGGGGCGTTAGTACGTGGAATGTACTATTAAAATGGACTAAAGTAAAAATAGGGGCTATACAACATAAAATGACATCATCTCATCGATCACTTAACATCAACTCAGAGAAAGGAATATGACTCTATCACATCACTATCTATTAAGATATCACACAGTCACACCCATTTTAGAGTACTATTAATGTGAAACCCATCTGGGAGTTTCTATAACCAATAATCACCACCTATGAGCCAGTGATAATACAATGAAGAGATAACATATGCCCAGTACCTTACCGGGGTAAAGGATGAGTCTATCGGGGATCCCAAAGAAGTTTTTCAAGTCTTCTGCAGGACAAAGGAAACATCCGCTTGCACGGTCCAATCCTCTCCTACGTTGGCCACGTAGTTAATGAGTATGAGTGGGACTCACTCTTACCTTTTATTCATCATTGACGAATTATTTATTAGAATCAACACTAGAAATCGATGCTAATACTCCTCCCAGGACTTGATATACGCATAAGTGTATCATCATCAGGCTGGTTATGCAACCAACCCCCCATCAGGCAGAGACCTCATCTCATCTGGCAATCTATCAACTTAAGGAACAGGTTCTTCCTCTCAAAACTAAAGTCAACCTAATTTAGACTCTAAGAACACTAATTCCATCAACTTCAGCCATCAACATACTCATCTCAAGACCCAGACCACAACACTCAATACAGTCAGACAGTCAATACTCTAGATATTATTCCTAAGTTCATTCTTGAAGTCTTTTACAGAGAATTCATGTAGGGTAAGTACATAATCACTCATGTAGGGTAAGTACATAATCACAAAATAATACATGTAAACAGTCAATTCAAAATATGACGATCATCAATTTAAGATATTATATAGATATTCAAGATAAGTTTCAAGAAACTCTTCAAGAATTACAATTCAAGACCTATCAACTATCAACCTACTACATGCACTGGGGCATATGGAAGAACAATTCTATGTTTTGGGTAGCCTTTACATACCTAGGATGAAGATTGTACAAAGCTTCAAGGAACTTTTGACCTTGAACTTGGAAACCGTTAAGCTATCTCTTCTTCTCCTCTCAGAATCTATGCTTAGACTAAGAAGAATGTGGATTTTTAAAACCCTTTCGTACGAATTTAGGCTTAAAAACATGTTTTGGGACTTAAAAGTCGGTTGAAAATGATCGAAATACCCTATCCAAAATTTAAAAGAAAAAGGTTTAAAATTGGTACACTGGTCCATGACGCACCAAGGGCGCGGACTAGTGTATTCCGCAAATTTTTGAAAAGTTTCAATTTCCATCGAAAATATAAAAAATTTTTTAATTGTTATTCCGTGACCCCTCCGCGTCACACCAGGGGTGCTGATCAACACTGTTTCGCCATTAATTAGCAAAAATTATTTTTCGACCCGATTGCTCTTAAATCGGGTCAAGACCATTTTTCACTCGATTTTCCACGCTGATTGCAAATTCGGTCTTGGATTCCCAATTAGATCTTTGGAAGACGTATTGTGCGTACGTTTACATTTTAGGGGCATTTCGGTAATTTTACGGGGTATTACATAAAGGAGATAAGTTGTTATAACGAAATTATTTTTCATTCTTATCTAGACAGAAGAACAATAATATTAAGCTAAATTGAAAAATAAAATATACTGTTAAAGCAAAATAATATTATAATGAAAATTTAATGTTAATATTATTATTTTATAATATTTGAGTAATTATTGCTTATTCTTTAATTTCAATCTAATATATTACTGACTTTATCATACTTGTTCTTTATGTATATTAGAA
>JAABOM020000001.1:7419484-7451032 GCA_011800125.2 Solanum clarkiae
AGGCGGCAGGACCGCAGCGGAGACCTTGTCGGCCCGCATTTATGTATATGTATAAAGAAATATGTATTTGTATTGTTATCTGGGATTTTGATGGATTTTATTTGCAGGTGAGGTTAGTTAATAAAACAGAGAAAACTCTGCCGAAATTCCGGCAGGTGTCCAAGTCGGATAAATGAGGAAATTCAGACTAGTATGTGTCTAGGTGCCCCTATCGGGCACTGGTCACGACCCTAGGTTAGGATGTGACACTTGAGAACTGTACATAGAGTCTTATGTATCGATGGTCCCCTTCTCCATTAGAATTGATGGCTTCCTTCTTGAGTCCGAAATGCTGATTGTCGAGGTGTTCAAATGATTCAAATTGACAGAGTTACGACATTCTAGTCGTGCTTGATGGTGAAAATGTCTAAGAGAATATCTCTACTCTCGATATGAACCAATTTGTCTATTAACTAAATTAATTGTCTTTTCTAGAGTGGGTTGTCTATTCTTGAGTCCAAATAAGGACTGTTGATAGTGATGAGGAGTTGAAAGTTTGATTGACTGGTGAGAGTATCAAGGTGAATTCTAAGTCTATTCATGTTTTGATATCTACCTTTACTCATAATTCGAGGACAAATGATTCCAAGGAGGAGATGCCCCCATAAATTTATCGAAATGCCCTAAAACATAATCCTGCGCATAATGTGTCTTTCAAAGCTTCGACGAGAAATCTGAGATAGGATTTGCGATCAGCGCAAAAAATTAAATGGGAAAATGGCCTCGACCCAATTTTAGAGCAACTGAGTTGAACAATAATTTTCACAATTTTTTCCGAAACAATGAGGGTGCACGCCCAGGGCACGACGCACCTGGGACATGGCTCCCACTTATATTTTTTTATTTTTCAATGAGAATTGAAAAAAATCGATCAGAAGGCAATTTACGAAAAATTACACATAAAACGTATTTGATGAATGCGATTTATGTGTATTTTCCTAGGAAAATAGTTTTTCAACGCGTTTGAAATTTTTCAGTCAAAAATTACATAGGTGTGCGCCCAGTCCACATTGCGAACTGGGTTGTTCTGAGGTGAATTTTATTATTTTATTTTAGGAAGGGTATTGTTTTAAATACTCAACCCCTCCCAAGTCTTATATACGATTATAAGATCGTTTTTCTGCAAAATAAGGGTTTCTAAAATTTTCTTAGTTTCTACGTGAGAACTCTGAAGGAGAAGACAAGAAACGCTTGGGGATTTCAAGATTGAAGGTCAAATTCTTGAAGAAGGTTAAGATAATTTTTATCTAGGTATGTAAGACTAAACTAAAAGCATGATGAGATTGTTTTCCCACTTGTCTCATCGATGGTCTTAGATGAGAGATAAAAGTTCGTGAGTTTACACACATGATTTCTTGAAGTATTATCTTGATTTAGTTCTTGAATTAAGTTTCTACCTTATCAACGAGTTCTTGTATAAAATATTCTGGAAGTTGAGTAATTATTTGAATGTATGTTCATGTCTTCATTCACATGAACCCTAATTGAAAATTATGGTTGCTTTTAATGCATTATTTGAAAACTGAGATAGCTAAACACTGATGATTTCTTTTAGCATATTTTATTGAGTTCATGGATATAACTTTTGAACATGATTTAGTGATTTGAGAAAGAGTTTTGATGGTATGCAGAGATTATTATCGAAACATGAGTATTTCTTTTAGAAAACAATTGATATTCTAATGAGTTTTGATTATATTGAGCATTGAGTCTAAATGATATTTTGAGTACATAATGATGACAATGTAAACATAATTTTTCATAATAATTTCATTGATAGATGATAGAGATAGATGATATGGGTCTTAAAGAAGATTGATTGGATAGATAATTGTGCATGTTTTAGTCTTAGGAGTATTATTGAGCACCAAGTTGGGTGAAGAGTGTCATCCCAGAACTACGTTTGCCAGCGTAGGATAGTCGTGCAGCATATTCTGGCGACTTTTGTCCCAATAGTTGGACATTCTCTTTGGATCGAAAAGAGAGAGTGATAGATATACCACATCTTTTACTGTGGTAAGTTTAGGACGAATGTGGAAACGATGTCAATTTGTTGTGCCCCACCTAACTTAAAGGTGGCACGATAGGATAGATATCGGTTAAGAGAAACTCCCTAGCAATATTGATTGAGCATGAGATTTCTAATGGAGTCATTCTTTCCTTCCAAATGTATATTTTAACGAGCATGATTTAATTTAAACTCGTATATTTTACTGGGTTGAGATAAGTTGAGTCTTTTGAGTTGAGTTGATGTTAATTCCATACTATTCTACTTGTTTCAATTTCATTCAGCTAGTTTACATACCAGTACATTTCATGTACTGACGTCCCCCTCTGGGACTGTATCACTTCATGATGTAGATGAAATGACCCAAAAAGTGTCCGAAAAAGTGCCTCGAAAGTGCCCAGAATCATAATTTCCATATATCTAGAAATTTATTCGTTATTTTGAAAATTCGACTTCATATTCTTGTTCAGGGGGCAAAATTGAGTGGAAAATGGGTCTAACCCGAATTTTTAGATCAACCGTAAAAAATTTAAATTTTCAAAGTGAGTTGAAAAACAGTGTAAGTGCGTGTTCCTTCCACGACACGCACTAGTGTTAAAATTGTCCTGATTTTTGACTTCGGTCCAAGACTTTTAAGTCTTGGACATAAGTGTTCCCATTCACTAAAATACCTATACTTAGCCATATTTCGCCCTTATATCATTCAAAACATTCTCCAATACTCACCAAAACACTTAGCCAAGTATTTCACTCCCAAATTCAAGACTCAAACCCTCTTCCGGATCTGAAGGATTTCACTCAAGCTTCAAGTTTCCACGAAAGTCTTCTTCAAGAAATTCTCCAAAGTTAAGGTATGTGGGTTTAAACCATTGGGTCCTTTCACCCATGGTGTTCAATCCTCTTTTCTACTTAAATTATATGATTTAAAGTTGATTTACTCATGGATCTTGATTATTAAAAATTTCACAGCACAGTAAATTGGGATTTCATGAAAGTATGATTGTTTTAGCATATTTTGAATTATAAATCTTAGATCTAATGTGAGATTTGATGAAAGGTTTTGATATATATTGCTTGAGAGTGTTACAAAGTGTTGATTAATGATTTTACATGGATTTACTTACATGTTTTCACTCTTGAATTACATGGTTTTACACTAACATTACACACCCGCCAAGTATTTGATAAAATGTCAGGTTATGATTCTTGACGAATTGAAGGTCCAATGCATGTCTTATGAGTTGAATGACTTCGTGATGATTTTAAGCTTTCTAAAGATATGTATAATTCATGGAAATGTTGATGATATTGTCGGGCCAGATTAAGCCCCTCTTTTAAAGACTTTACCTCTTGTGAGCCTTTGATGTTGATGCTAATATAACGGTAATGTTGATGATGACCCATTCTCATGTATGATGATTAGGCCCTCCATTTGAGGTTAATGATGTTAATATCTACTCATGCCATGTCTCTATGTTTGTTTCAAAAGTTATTAAAGTATGATAATCTTATATATTCCATGGGATTAGACTTAGCATCGAGTGGACTAGAGGTGAGTCCCCAAGTCCTAGAACTACGTGCCACTATAGGTGAAGGGATAAGAAGCGAGTCTCCAAATCTCTAAGAGGTGAGTACCCTAAATATGAGGGCTTAAAGCGAGTACCAAGTCCGAGCTTGAGGAAAGTACCCGAGTCCAAGAACTAGAGGCAAGTACCCGGTTTACATAAGGCTTAGTGGATCCACTTAGTCATTAGGAGTTTACCTTGGCAAGTAACTTCCCCCTTTCTTCCGGTGCAGGGATTACATCGGGATTCCAAGTTGTAGCTTGCTTGGTCTTTTTTATGTCGGTTGAGGTTTCTTCCCACACTTATATATTATGTTCTATGTAAGATTGATAATTTTCAAAACCTGATTTACTTAAGCATTAATCATACATGCCATATTGTAATTACGCTATCTATCACTTATACTTATGCATTTTGACGATGTTGCCTATCTCTTGTTGTATTGCATCCTACATACTTACTACATTCAAACGTACTACCGCATACCCTATGCTTACATGATGCTGCCATGTAGGAATCGGAGCTCCTATTGATTCTTCTTGTGGCTAGGCGAGGGACAATGACTATTCTCTTATATTATGTATTAAGATTCTCTTTACTTTAACGTATACTTATGACTATTAGGGTGAGACCGATTTCTTGTCTTGGCTCCCGCTCTTATCTATGTAGTAGAGGTGTTGTTGGACATGCGGTGTAATCATGCTATGAGCCTTGACTCTCCCACTTATTATTGTTATGGTATCAAAGATGTCCCTTAGCCCCTTTTTCCCCTTTTATATACCTTCTCTTATTGTCATTTTAATTGCTTCCATGATCAAGAATGTGTAATGATATGCAATGAGGCTTATTTGGGGTTCCTTTGGTTCCCCATTCGTCGGTCACGACTAGGACCTAGGTCCAGGTCATGATAAAAATAGTATCAGAGCACTAGGTTGTTAGATCCTCAAGTCTTATTCATGGTTATATTGTTCACCACAACTATGAGTAGGAGGTTATAAGACGTTTTAGGAAATGTTTTCCTTCTTCATGGTCTATGTCGTGCTTTAGAAGTAAGATAGGGTTTCCCCCCTCTAACAAATTGTTCTTTACTCTTCTAGTTGATCATGCCGCTTCAAAGAGGAAGGAAAAAGAAGGTAAGTTGCAGGTCTTGATGTTGATGGATCCGAGTTTCCCTATTTCTTTCTTTATTACTTTTGGTTGCTAGTGGGCTTGTTGTGTGTCCCGAGTTGTGACATGGACCTTTCGTCTTTACCTTTTGGTTGGGTATATTGTTGCTAAAAAGTTCATAGGTGTTGATCCAGGTTTATATTGCATTAGGTCTTGCTTTGTGGCTTGTTGGAGTTGGCGTGGTGGATTTTGATGTCATACTAGGGATGAATATGGTTGCTTGCATATTGTGTCTTCATGGATGGTAGGACCCGTATAATTAGATCCCGACTCCCTAATGAACCCATCCTTGAGTTGAAGAGTCATGATGTAGTGGTCAAGTGATAGCAAGGGGGTAGGTCCATTTTATGTCTTTAAGGTACAATTGGTCTCTAAGGGGTTGCATTTATCATCTTGTGAGAATTAGAGGTATTGAACCTAAGTTGTTTTGCTTATAGAATTGTTGGTGGTGGTAGATGAGGCCTTGAATGTCCCGTTCTGATATTTTGAATTTGGGGTAATATCTTTTGGTTTGACTAGTACACCAGTTATACCTATAAGTCTCATGAATAAGATCTTTAATCCCTACTCTAATAGGTTTACTGTAATTTTGGTGATGATATGATGGTTTGTTTCCCTAATAAGGTAGTGCATATGAGTTATTTGAGGGTAGTACTACAAAATTTAAGGAAGAAGGTTGGATGCTAAATAGGAGAAATGGGACTTTTGGTTATAAGAGGTTACCTTCCTAGGTCTTGTGGTACTGGGTGATGGTATTAAGGTGGACCCTAGTAAGATGAAGGTGATTAGAGATTAGCCTAGACCAAGACTTCCTTGGATATTAGGAGCTTCTTGGGCTTAGCGTGCTATTATCGGAGCTTATGAGTAGGTTCTCTTCTATTGTTTCTCCTATGACTTAGTTGACCCCAAGTAAGGCCAATATTGTGACTGACGTTTTGAATAGGGTGATTTGATGTGTTCGGAAGTTGTATTTCTTCTGTTATTCCTTTGTACTAGTAGGATTCATGTGTGTACATGTGTACCTTGGATGGTTACGTGAGTTTATTGTGGCTAGTAGGGGTCTATAAGGGTTACCCCATGTTTTTATTGCACAGAAGTCTTATCTTGTGATCGTGGTTGAACTTAGCTTGATGTGCTGGAGGTCTTGGGGTAGTTTGGGCTACTTGTATAACATGCTTCCAATGATGTAGAACACATAAGGTTGTAATATGATGGTTGAGGATGGTCGATCTATTTGGTCAACTACAATAGGTTAGTCACTTCTCTAAGATTGATCTTTGGCTCAGGTTTTATCCCCAACTGAGAATGAGGATAAATGATATCTCTAAGTGTCTTTTCTGACTAGGAGTGAGCACCTTGAGTATTGGTGGAGTTGCTTGGTTGACTTATGCAGCTATTATATTTATGGGTTTCATGAATAGGGTATTAAAACCCTACCTTGGCATGTTTAAGGTGGCCTCTAGTGGTGAAGCATTGATTTATTTAGAGAGTGTTAACCATTTGAGGGTAGTGTTGCGAGTCTTTGGAGATGAAAAGTTGTTTGCTAAATATGATATGTATGAGTTGAGGATAACGAGAAGGTGGTTAGAACTCCTTAGGGATTATGATATGAGTGTGCATTATTTTTTCCCCGATAAGGCTAATGTTGCGGTCGATGCTCTAGGTAGCCTAGAATATGTTGTTGATGCTGGCAAAAGGGAGACTAGTGGGGTCCATCGGTTGGTTAGATTGGAAGTTAGGTTGAGGAAAGTTGAGCATGGTAGTATAGTGTTCTTGGTGGTTTCGAATCTTCTTTTGTTAAGAGGTCTAGATTAAGCAAGGCCTTGATTCCGCCTTATTAGAGTTGAAAGTTTTGGGTGAGAAAATGATAGAGTGCAGGTTGTCTCCAAAGGAAGAGATGGTGGTTTATGATACCGAGTGGGTTAGGTGTGTTTAAGGCTGACAATTGAATTATGGTTGTTAGTCCTTATAGGATGAAAACGAAAGTTAGTAAGGTTGCATAAGTTTGGGGATTGCCTATGGATAGGTATTTGGTTAGTCCGGTTTTTCGTGCTTTTAGGTGAGGGGAATGTGTTGGTGGCTCTAGTGCTATAGTACCCTTCGAAATTATGGGTGATGTGGAGGATACGTTGGCGTAGGAGAAGGTCCCGGTGGAGGTGTTGGATGGATGAGTGGAGAAATCGATTGATAATGATGTGGTGTTCGTCAAGGCCCTTTGAAAGAGTCGTCAATTTGTATGTGTCTCTTGGGAAGTCGGTGCAAGCATGGAGAAGCAATATCTGTATCTCTTTAATTCTATTCAAGCTTATGATAACACGTCAAGTCCTTTTTGATTCTTGTGTTTCAGCCCCTATGCCATTGCATGCACTCACGTTTATGTTGATAAGTTCATGACGATTTTGACACTTATGTTGAGGTTTTGAAAATGGTGCTTTAAAGTATATTGTTGCATTCCTGTTAGGGATAACCTCTTTATGATTACTCTTCTCTTATATGTTTCTTTGACATTCGAGGACGAATATTCCCAAGGGGGAGATATTGAAACGATCCAAAAATTACTCGAAAATGTACCTCGAAAGTGCCCAAAATCATAATTTCCATATATCTAAAAATCGTTCATTATTTCAAAAATTTAACTTTATATTCTTGTTCAGGGGTAAAAATTGAGTGGAGAATGGGTCTAACCCGAATTTTAGAGCAACCGTAGCAAAATCCGAATTTTCAAAGTGAGCTAAAAAATAGTGTAAGTACGTGTTCCTTTCGCGACACACACTAGTGTTAAAATAGTCCTTTTCACGACTCAAAAATAGGCGTGATGGCACAGTCCTACCCCACCAAGGTAAGTCAGCCTACAATCCAATCATAATGTTAAAATACAGAATGATAATAAAATGAAAGTTTAATTGTGATAATATGTCAACTTAATTAAAAAGAATCCCAAAACCTAGTTGTCACGTACATAAACTTCTAATGTATTACAATAGATTCCAAAGGAAACATAAGTATCAAATGATATTGTCTCTAGAATAGAACAAAATTATAAATAGGAGCAAGAACTCAGCTGGGATGGCAAAAAAGTACTCACATAATCCCCACATAATGCCTCAGACAAAGAAGAATAGATGGTATCACGAAGATCCGGGCTCGTGACCTATAAAATTGTTGTACCAAGGGGTGAGTACCAAATACACGGTACCCAACAAGTGAACTACTAAATACAAAATTAAGTAATATAAAATACAGGTACCCCTAACACTCCAACCAAACCCCAACAAACACAACCTACATAAAATCAGTCCAACCCAACAGTTCACAATGATATATAGCATATAGCTCAATAACATCACACCAATAATTATAGATTACAACACAAGGGATCAATACATCCATCATAAGTTTCACATAAGGCACTCAAGAGTTTATAAATGATAATGAGGTGTAATGCAGTGCAATGCAATTTCAAGTATAATGATGCATGTCTGACTTAGTGATACATACCCGTTGTCTCACAGTCTCGGATCCATTTGGGACTTCTAGTCCATGCATCTGTCGTAGCGTGCGACACGACCATCGAATCATAGTATTCATCGCGGCATGCAACAAGACCCTCGAAATATAGAATCCGTCGCGGCGTGCAACACATCCCTTGAAAGGGTACATCCTCTTTAATTATTATTCTTTCTCATTCCACATAATACTTATCACAAAAGTCAATTCAAAAAGGCATGTTTACACAATAATGTGAAAATGACTAATTTTAATACAATGCACAATTCATGACAACATGGTTCTAGTACAACATCAATACTAACTCAACATTTCAAAATCATGCTCAACACCTCAAACAAGAAAGCACAAGATTCTATATACTTAACAAAGGTTAAGAAATTCTATTGCCTTGGCCAAAGAAAATCAACAAGAACTTGAGTCTTCCCCTTCCGAATGGAATCCGTAGCACCACAATCTAGTTAAATAAATTACCACAATAATATTTCAACTAAAGCCACTCAAATCTATAGTCAAGTTCCTAATTCTTGAACCTAGGATTCCATGTTAATTCCTCTAAATAACATAATTTTAAAGGGATTTATAAAATACAATATATCTAATATCTAATTAACCCATTACTATTGTTAATTGCTAAAAGATAAAAGAAAATATATATATTATATGTACATACATGAAGAAGAGGATGCTGCACATATGCAGTGTCTCAATCTTCAAATACCAATCATTACTTCTAGATTATCACCTCTATGGAAAGCTAAATAGGCAACAATCATATTGTGGCCTTCTTCCAATTCCACATGTCACTGCCTATACCATTAACTTTCTTTACAATCCACTATGAGGGTCCAACTACATGAATAAACAAACCTTTTAACAGTGATTTCTATACTTCAAAATTCCAATTCCAATTATTATTAGATAGGTATTCAATTCAATTGTCCACTAAGACCAAAATCACTACACAAGAATCTTTTTATAAGTTTCTTGGTTTGTTGGCTTTACGTCACAATAATTGTTACTTAAATTCTTAGACCCACAACACATGTATGATAAATTAGTCTCCATTGGGACTACGCTTTGCACGGAACAAAGTAAGGGAATTAAATTGCAATTGAAATCTTACTTGAGAAAGCCTTTCCTCTTTTTCTAGTTCCTCCACTCACGATTGGTTTTTTTTTTGTTCCTCAATTACTCAAGTTCTAAAAGTTTCCTGATTTATTTTAAAATACATGGACCAAGGCGTATGGAATTTTCACAAAATTAACATTTTAACTCATAACTTGTACAGATTATTCAACTTACCCACAAATTAAATAGTCTTGGCTATAGAGTAGTCCAAAGTACCCGTTAAATTTTTACGAGATAATTTTAATGCTCAAAATTACATAACAGGTCATTACACTATCCACCACTAAAATTCATATTTATCCTTGAACATAAGGTAGAAGAAAGTACCTGAAGCTTAAAAAAGATGAGGATATTTTGCACGCATGTCAGATTCCATCTCCTAGGTCGCCTCTCTAACTAGACAGTTCTTCCATTGCACCTTCACAGAAGCAATCTCTTTGTTTCTAAGCTTTCGAACCCGTCTATCTAAAACAACTATAGGCTATTCTTCAAATGACAAGTCAGGTCTCAACACCACTAAATCAAATGAAAGTATATGAGACTCATCGGTCACATATTTCTGGAGCATAGAGACATGAAACACAGTATGTACATATGATAAGCTAGGTGGCAAGATCAATCTATAGGTCACCTTTCCAACTCGCTCCAAGATCTTAAATGGGACAATGAATCGAGGGCTAAGCTTTCCTTTCTTCCCAAACTGCATCACACCCTTCATAGATTACACTCTAAGCCAAACATGATCTCTATACATAAACTCTAGCGCTCGAACCCTCCTATTTGCATAACTCTTCTGTCGACGCTGAGCAGTCAACAACCTACCCTGAATCATGTGAACCTACTCCATAGCATCCTTAAGAAAGTCTGCATCTAATGAGTGCATCTCAACTAAATCAAACCAACTAATCGAAGATCTACACCATCTACCATACAAAGCCTCCAATAGTGCCATCTGAATATTGGAGGGATAACTATTATTGTAAGTGAACTCCGTTAAGGGTAAGTGTTGGTCCCAACAGGAACCAAAATCGATCACACACGCTCGAAGCATGTCCTTCAACACCTGAATAGTCCGCTCAGACTGCCTATCTGTTTGAGGGTGAAAAGCTGAACTCATATCCAGCTGAGTACCTAGACCATGCTGCAAGGCCCTCCAAAAATGTGAAGTGAAGAGTGAACCCCGATCAGTTAGTCGAACTATCTAACTAATGTAAAGCTCAGCCAACTTCTCTGTTGTATACTTAACCTTGATAAGAATGAAATGGGTAGACTTAGTCAATCGATCCACAACTACCCAGATAGAGTCATAACCATCCACGGTAGAGGGTAGACCCACCACAAAATCCATGGTGATCCGCTCCCACTTCCATATAGGAATGGGCATCCTCTGGAACTCACCTCCATGCCTCTGGTGCTCACACTTAACCTATTAACAAGTCAAACACTTATCCACAAACTCTGAAATATCCTTCTTCATAATCACAAAGATCTATTCACTTATATAGAAGAAGAATCGAAAAAGGAGCGAATGGTTCATGTAGCAGTGGAAGAGTCACACCACCAATAGTGCTGACTCAGGTCATGATACATTATTACTGCTATTGGATGAATGGAATAATTACAGTGAGCCTCCTCAAGAATCAATCTAATCAAGTTGCCCATCTTAGGTACACAAAATCGACCTCTAATCCTCAAAACACCATCGGGATCAATCACTGCTTCCTTAGCCTCTCCTGTAGTCATTTTGTCTCTAATGAGACAAAACTTCTCATACTCAAACTGGGACTCTCGAATCTGGTCCATCAAGGAAGAACGAGCCTCAATGATAGTGAGTACACCACCCTTATCGGAAAGCTTTAACCTGACTAGGCCATTAGCTAGACATTGAACATCTCTGGTCAAAGGTCGCTCTCAACTCGAATGGCGGCTAGACTCCCCATGCTAGAAATCTTTCTACTCAAGGCATCGGCCATAACATTATCCCTCCTCAGATGATATAAGATGGTCAAATTATAGACTTTTAGAACCTCCATCCACCTACGCTGCCTCAAGTTCAGATCTCTTTGATTGAATGTATACTAAAGACTTCTGTGATCAGTGAAGACCTCACAATGCACACCATATAAGTAATGACACCACAACTTAAGCACAAAAACCACAGTTGCTAGCTCTACGTCATGGATAAGATAAGTCTTCTTATGAACCTTCAATTGTCAAGAAGCATAGGCAATAACTTTACCCTTTTACATCAATACACCACCTAAGCCCACTCCTGACGCATCACAATATACTGTAAAGTCCACACCTGTCTCAGAATGGGAACTAAAGTCAACAAAGACTTGAGCTTTTGGAAGCTCGCCTCACACTCATCAGCCTAGTGGAAGGCTACATTCTTCTGAGTCAACCTAGTCAATGGGGCTGCAATGAAAGAAAACCCCTGAATAAATCATCGATGATAACCAGCTAACCCCACAAAACTACAAATATTAGTAGTTGAAGTAGGCCTTATCCACCCATTACTGCCTCTACCTTAGTTGGATAGACTCTAATCCCCTCCTTGGATATCACATACCCTAAGAATGCCATTGAATCAAGCCAGAACTCACACTTGGAGAATTGTGCATATAACGTTTCCTCTCTCAACCTCTGTAGAACTAGCCTTAAGTGACGAACATGATCAATCTCAGTCTTCGAATATACCAAGATGTCATCAATGAATACTATCACAAAAGAATCCAAGTACAGATGAAACACCCTATTCATCAGCTCCATGAACGCAGCAGGGGAATTAGTCAACACAAAAAACATCACCAAGAACTCTGAGTTGCCATAACGAGTTTGAAAAGCTGTCTTAGAGTTATCTGATGCTCTAATCCTCAACTGATGATAACCAGACCTCAAGTCAATCTTAGAAAACAAAGTTGCTCCCCGAAGATGATCAAACAAATCATCAATACGAGGAAGAGGATATTTGCTCTTCATATTCACTTTGTTTAGCTACCTGTAACCAATACACATTCTAATGGACCCATCTTTCTTTTTCACAAACAAGACTGGGGCACCCCAACGCGACTCACTAGGATGAATAAACCCTTTGCTTAGAAAATCTTGAAGTTGCTCCTGTAATTCCTTCAACTCAACTGGAGCTATTCGATATGGAGGAATAGAGATAAGCTTTGTACTCGGCTCTAGATCAATAGGAAAGTCAATATCCCTATCGAAAGGAACACCGAGAAGGTCAGTAGCAAACACATTGACAAACTCTTGAACCACCGGAATAGACTCTATAGAAGGTGGATCAACATTAGTATCCCGAATGAAAGCCAAGTAAGACAAAAACCACAGCTGCTCGCTCTAAGTCATGGATAAGATAAGTCTTCTCATGAACCTTCTATTGTCAAGAAGCATAGGCAATAACTTTACCCTTTTACATCAATACACCACCTAAGCCCACTCCTGAAGCATCACAATACACTATAAAGTCCACATCTGTCTCAGAATGGGAGCTGAAGTCAACAAAGACTTGAGCTTTTGGAAGCTCGACACACACTCATCAGCCTAATGGAAGGCTACATTCTTCTGAGTCAACCTGGTCAATGGGGCTGCAATGGAAGAAAACCCCTGAATAAACCGTCGATAGTACCCAACTAACTCCACAAAACTGTGAATCTAGGTAGCTGAAGTAGTCCTTGTCCACCCTCTAACTGCCTCCACCTTAGTTGGATCGACTCAAATCCCCTCCTTGGACACCACATGCCCTAAGAATACCATCGATCAAGCCAGAACTCACACTTGGATGATTTTGCATATAACTTTTCCTTTCTCAACCTCTGTAGTACTAGCCTCAAGTGACGAACATGATCAGCCTTAGTCTTGGAATATACCAAGATGTCATCAATGAATACTATCACAAAAGAATCGAAGTACAGATGAAACACCCTGTTCATCAGCTCCATGAACGCAGTAGGGGCATGAGTCAACCCAAAAGACATCACCAAGAACTCAAAGTGGCTATAACGAGTTCAAAAAGTTGTCTTGGAGATATCTAATGCTCTAATCCTCAACTGATGATAGCCAGACCTCAAGTCAATCTTAGAAAACAAAGCTGCTCCTGGAAGCTGATCAAACAAGTCATCAATGCAAGGAAGAGGATATTTGTCCTTGACAGTCCCTTTGTTCAGCTGCCCGTAATCAATACATATCCTCATGGACCCATCTTTCTTTTTCACAAACAAGACTGGGGTACCCTAATATGACACACTAAGACGAATAAACCCTTTGCTCAGCAAATCTTGAAGTTTCTCCTTTAATTCCTTCAACTCAGCTGGAGCTATTCGATATGGAGGAATAGAGATGGGCTTTGTGCCCAGCTATAGATTAATAGGAAAGTCAATATCCCTATCGGGAGGAACACCTGGAAGCTCAGTAGGAAACACATCGACAAACTCTTGAACCACCGGAATAGACTCCATAGAAGGTGGATCAACATTAGTATCCCGAATGAAAGCCAAGTAAGACAAACACCCCCTATCAATCAATTTCTGAGCATGGATGTAAGAGATGATTTTTCTTGTATAAGAACCACTATTACCCTTCCACTCAATCTTTGGTACCCCATGCATGGTTAAGGTCATAGTTTTTGCATAACAATCAAGAATGACATGATACAGGGAAAGCCAATCCATTCCTAAGATAACATCAAAATCTACCATCTCAAAAATATTTATATCTACCTAAGTATCATACCTAGACAGAGATACAAGACAGGATTGATACACTCGATCCACTACTGAAGGATCACCTACTGGTGTAGAAACATGAATGGGTACAGGTATATGATCACATAGCAAGTCGAAATCCAGATGAAAAGTAGGATGACACATAGGAGTAGCTAGATCCAAGATCAAACAATACAAATGCAGATCGATGACAAACTTGGATAATACCTGTGATAACTACATCAGAAGCCTCTGCCTCGGGCCTGCCTAGAAATGCATAACAATGTGATGCCCTACCACCACCTGTCTGCGCAATGCCTCTACCCCCACTTTGCGGAACTATGGCACCACTCGCCCCTCTGCCTGAAGTGCGACAACCTCTATTTGTTTGAGCTCTGCCTCGCCCTCTGTATGGTGGTGGTGTCGGTGGTCTAGTCTAAACTGAAGATCTAGGATGGGGCCCACCTTGTCCCCCCAAAAAGGGACACTGTCATATCAAGTAATCAAGATCTCCACAACCATAACAAAAATCTCTGACTCTGGGACTGAAGTGTTGATGCTGACGAACTGCCATAGATGTCTCACCCTGTAGACCCACTATGTGTCTGACCACCCTCAGAAGCAGGCAATGATGCATGAACTAGTCCTCGACGCAGGGACGAGCCACCTCTTCTATAGAACCCTATACCTCCAGATGAGGTACCAGAAGACTGACCTGATGCACGGGCTCTCTTAGGGCCCCCAAACTCTTCTCTCTCTCTATCAGCTCTTCCACCTTAGCAGCACTCAAAATAGACTGGAAAGAGGCTCCATCTCTAGATATTTTAAACACTGCATGTCGAATAGAATAGGTCAATCCTCTCACAAACCTACGAATGTTCTCTACTTCATTTGGAATAATGGCTATAGCATGTCTAGACAACTTAGAGAAACGGGTCTCATACTCTATGACTGATAAGTCGTCCTGTCTCAGACTCTCAAACCTCAAGAGACTCTCCTCCCTCACTCTCAAAGGGACGAATCGATCATAGAAAGCACCAGAGAACATGTCCCAATACACCGTGGGAGATCTTGTGGGAAAAGATCCTAAATATGTCCTCCACCATTCTTTGGCTGGCCTACGAAGCTGAAGAGTAACATATCGAACCCCGTGTGACTCAGCTAAACCGACACTATCCAACAGCTCTCTAGAAGTAGTCAGAAACTCATGAGCATCCTCTGTCCTCCCACCCTGAAATTGAGGTGATTTCATCTTCCTAAACATCTTATAGCATCGCTGCTCATTCTCAGTCAATGTAGCCAATGGTGAACCCCGAACCTCAATAGCTGGTGCAGGATCAATCTCAACTCTAGTACCCATTGGTGGTTGCTCCACCGGATCGTAAACCAGGGAAGAATGATGCTTATCTGGAGTCTGAGCTCCTCCTCCGATCTGAGAACTGCCTGGCATACCTGTCGTGCTACCACTCGGAGCAAAACTCTCAAGATTATTCCACACCCTCAACAAGGTATCCTGCAGCAAAGGTGAGGCTATGTGCTCTGAAGGAACCTGGTTCCCTCTAAGGTCTGTCGTAGGCTCTAAAGAGACCTCCCTAGCATACCCTCTCGTTGGTGCTGCTCCACGAGCACGACCTCTAGCTCGAGCTCTACCCCTGCCTCTAACTAGGGCCTCGATAACTGTCTCAGGAACTGCCTCACCTCTGCCACCAGCAACAGTAGCTCTAGTCCTTGCCATCTCTCAAAAGAACATGGGCATAACTCAGTACTAACGAACATAACCATGCAAGATAAGAGAGAATAAATAAAAGGAAGTTCCCTAACAGTCTTCATAGCCTCTCAAAGATAAGTATAGACGTCTCTATACCGATCCTTAAGATTCTACCAAGACTGGGCTAGTATACCCGTGAGACCTATGAACCTAGGCTCTACCAACTGTCACGACCGAAAAATGGGCGTGATAGCACTCGTCCTATCCCATAAAGACAAGTCAGCCTATAACCCAATCAACATTAAAGAGCAGAATGATAATAAAATGAAAGTTTAATTGCAGATAATATGTAAACATAATTAAAAAGAATCCCCGAAACCTGGTTGTCACATGCATAAGCTTCTAAGGTATGACAATAGATTCAAAAGGAAACACAAGTATCAAATGATATTGTCTCAAGAATAGAACAAAATCATAAATAGGAGTGAGAAGTCAGCTGGGATAGCAAAAAGCTATCTCACACAATCTCCACAGGATGCCTCAGACAAAGAAGAATATATGGTATCACGAAGATCCGGGCTCGTAACCTACAAAAATGTTGTAGCAACGGGTGAGTACCAAACACACGGTACCCAGCAAGTGAACTACTAAACACAAAATTAAGTAATATAGAGTACTAGTACCCCTAACACTCTAACTAAACCCTCACAAATACAAACTGCATAAAATCTGTCCAGCCTAACAGTTCACAATGTATATAGCATATAGCTCAATAACATCACACCAACAATTATTGTTCACAACACAAGGGATCAAATATATCCATCATAAGTTTCACAAAAGACACTCAAAAGTTTATAAATGATAATGAGGTGTAATGTAGTGCAATGCGATGTCAAGTATAATAATACATGTCTAACCTAGTAATACACACCCATTGTCTCACAGTCCGAGACCCATGGGGGACTTCTAATCCATGCATCTATTGCAGCGTGCGACACAACCCTCAAATCATAGTATTTGCCGTGGCACGCGACATGACCCTCGAAATTTAGTATTCGTGCAGCCTCGAGATGGTACATCCTCTTTAATTCTTATTCTTTTTCAGTCCACATAATACTTGTCAGAAAAGTCAATTCAAATAGGCATGTTTACACAATAATGAGAAAATGATTAATTTTAATACATTGCACAATTCACGACAACCTGGTTCTGGTACAATATCAATATTAACTCAGCATTTCAAAATCATGCTCAACACCTCACACAAGGAAGCACAAGATTCTATATACTTAACAAAGATTAAGAAATTCACTTGTCTTAGCCAAAGACAATCAATCAAGCACTTGAGCCTTCCCCTTCCGAATGGGACTCATAGCACCACAATCTAGTTAAATAAATTACCACAATAAGATTTCAACTAAAAACACCCAAATCTATAGTCAAGTTCCTAAGTTTTTAGCCTAGGTTTCCATCTTAATTCCTCTAAATAACATAATTTTAAAGGGATCTATAAAATACAATACATCTAATATCTAATTAACCTATAACTGTTGTTAATTGCTAAAATACAAAAGAAATATATAAAATATATGTACATACATGAAAAAGAGGATGTTGCACATATGCAGTGCCTCAATCTTCAAATATTAGTCGTTACTTCTAGATTATCACCTATATGAAAAGCTAAATAGGCAACAATCACATTGTGGCCTTCTTCCAATTCCACATGTCACTGCCTATACCATTGACTTTCTTTACAATCCATTACTAGAGTCCAACTACATGAATAAACAAACCTTTTAAAAGTGAATTCTCTACTTCCAAATTCCAATTCCAATTATTAATAGATAGGTATTCAATTCAATTGTCCACTAAGACCAAAATCACTGCACAAAAAACTTTTTATAAGTTTCTTGGTTTGCTGGCTTTATATCACAATAATTGTTACTTAAATTCTTAGAACCACAACATGTGTAAGATAAATTAGTCTCTATTGGTACTACGTTATGCACGAAACAGAGTAAGGGAATTAAATTGCAATTGAAATCTTACTTGAGAAAGTCGTTTCCTCCTTTTGCAGTTCCTCCGCTCATGATAGGTTTTTTTTTGTTCCTCAATTACTCAAGTTCTAAAAGTTTCCTAATTTATTTTAAAATACATGGACCAAGGCGTATAGAATTTTCACTAAATTAGCATTTAACTCACAACTTGTACGTATTATTAAACTTACCCACAAATTAAATAGTCTTGGCTATAGTGAAGTCCAAAGTACCCGCTAAAATTTTACGAGATAATTTTAACTCTCAAAATTACATAATGGGTCATTACATTATCCATCACTAAAATTCATGTTCGTCCTTGAATATAAGGTAGAAGAAAGTACCTGAAGCTTAAAAAAGATGAGGATATTTTGCACGCATGTCAGATTCCATCTCCCAAGTCGCCTCTCTAACTGGACGGTTCTTCTATTGCACCTTCACGGAAGCAATCTCTTTGTGTCTAAGCTTTCGAACCTATCTATCTAAAACAGCTATAGGCTCTTCTTCAAATGACAAGTCAGGTCTCAACACCACCAAATCAAATGAGAGTATATAAGACTCATCGGGCACATGTTTCCGGAGCATAAAGACATGAAACATAGGATGTACAGATGATAAGCTAGGTGGCAAGGCCAGTCTATAAGCCACCTCTCCAACTCGCTCCAAGATCTTAAATGGGCCAATGAATCGAGGGATAAGCTTGCCCTTCTTTATAAACTGCATCACATCCTTCATAGGTGACACTCTAAGCCAAACATGACCTCTCTACATAAACTCTAGAGCTCGAACCATTTTATCTGCATAACTCTTCTGTCGACCCTGAGCGGTCAACGACCTACCGTGAATCATGTGAACTTGCTCCATACCATCCCTAAGAAAGTCTACATCTAATGGGTGCATCTCAACTGAATCAAACTAACCATTCGGAGATCTACACCATCTGCCATACAAAGCCTCGAATGGTGCCATCTGAATAATGGAGAGAAAACTATTATTGTGGGCGAACTTTGCTAAGGGAAAGTGCTGGTCCCAATAGGAACCAAAATCTATCACACATGCTCGAAGCATGTCCTCCAACACCTGAATAGTCCACTCAGACTGCCCATCTGTCTGAAGGTGAAAGGCTGAACTCATATCTAGCTGAGTACCTAGACCATGCGGCAAGACCCTCTAAAAATGTGAAGTGAAGAGAGAACCCCGGTCAGAAATGATAGAAACAGGCACACCATGTAGTCGAACTATCTGACTGATGTAAATCTCAGCCAACTTCTCTGTTGTATACTTAACCTTGATAGGAATGAAATGGGCAGACTTAATCAATCGATCCACAACTACCCAGATAGAGTCATAACCACCCACGGTAGTGGGTAGACCCACCACAAAATCCGTGGTGATCAGCTCCCACTTCAATATAGGAATGGGTATCGTCTGGAACTTACCTCCAGGCCAACTAGTGCTCACACTTAACCTGCTGACAAGTCAAACACTTAGCCACAAACTCTGAAATATCCTTCTTCATACCACACCACTAATAGTGCTAACTCAGGTCATGATACATCACTGCTACTCTTGGATGAATGGAATAACGAGTACAGTGAGCCTCCTCAAGAATCAATCTAATCAAGTCACCAACCTTAGGTACACAAACTTGACCTCCAATCCTAAGAACACTATCAGGATCAATAAACCACTTCTTTAGCCTCTCCTCTAGTCACTTTGTCTCTAATGAGACACAATTTCTCGTCCTCAAACTAGCGCTCTCGAATCTGGTTCGTCAAGGAAGAATGAGCCTCAATGAAAGCGAGTACACCACCCTCATCAGAAAGCTTTAACCTAGCTAGGCCATTAGCTAGACGTTGAACATCTCTGGATAAAGGTCACTTCTTAACTCGAATGGCAGCTAGACTCCCCATGCTAGAATTCTTTCTATCAAGGCATCGGACACAACATTAGCCTTCCCCGGATGATATAAGATGGTCAAATCATGGCCCTTTAGCAACTCCATTGACCTACGCTGCCTGAAGACTTCTACAATCAGTGAAGACCTCACAATGCATACCACATAAGTAATCATACCACAACTTAAGCACAATAACCACAGCTACTAGCTCTATATCATGGATAGGACATTTCTTCTCGTGAACCTTCAATTGTCTATAAGCATAGGCAATAAATTTACCTTTTTGCATTAATACACCACCTAAACCTACTCTTGACGCATCACAATATATTGTAAAGTCCACACCTATCTCAGGTAATGTCAGAATGGGAGCTGAAGTCAACAAAGATTTGAGCTATTGGAAGCTCGTCTCACACTCCTCAAACCAATGGAAGGCTACATTCTTCTGAGTCAACCTGGTCAATGGGGATGCAATGGAAGAAAACACCTGAATAAACCGTCAATAGTACCCAATTAACTCCACAAAACTGCGAATCTAGGTAGTAGAAGTAGGCCTTGTCCACCCTCTAGCTGCCTCCACCTTAGTTGGATCGACTCTAATCCCCTCCTTGGACACACATGCCCTAAGAATACCATCGATCAAGCCAGAACTCACACTTGGAGAATTTTGCATATAACTTTTCCTTTCTCAACATCTGTAGTACTAGCCTCAAGTGACGAACATGATTAGCCTTAGTCTTGAAATATACTAAGATGTCATCAACGAATACTATCACAAAAGAATCCAAGTACGGATGAAACACCCTGTTCATCAGCTCCATGAACACAGTAGGGGCATGAGTCAACCCAAAAGACATCACCAAGAACTCAAAGTGGCTATAACGAGTTCAAAAAGTTGTCTTGGAGATATCTAATGCTTTAATCCTCAACTGATGATAGCCAGACCTCAAGTCAATCTTAGAGAACAAAGCTGCTCCCGGAAGCTGATCAAACAAGTCATCAATACGAGGAAGAGGATATTTGTCCTTGACAGTCACTTTGTTCAGCTGCTTGTAATCAATACATATCCTCATGGACCCATCTTTCTTTTTTACAAACAAGACTGGGGTACCCTAATATGACACACTAAGACGAATAAACGCTTTGCTCAGCAAATCTTGAAGTTTCTCCTTTAATTCCTTCAACTCAGCTGGAGCTATTCGATATGGAGGAATACAGATGGGCTTTGTGCCCGGCTATAGATCAATAGGAAAGTCAATATCCCTATCGGGAGGAACACCTGGAAGCTCAGTAGGAAACACATCGACAAACTCTTGAACCACCGGAATAGACTCCATAGAAGGTGGATCAACATTAGTATCCCGAATGAAAGCCAAGTAAGACAAACACCCCCTATCAATCAATTTTTGAGCATGGATGTAAGAGATGACTTTTCTTGGATAAGAACCACTATCACCCTTCCACTCAATCTTTGGTACCCCAGGCATGGTTAAGGTCACAGTTTTTGCATAACAATCAAGAATGACATGATATAGGGAAAGCCAATCCATCCATAAGATAACATCAAAATCTACCATCCCAAAAATAATTATATCTACCCAAGTATCATACCTAGACAGAGATACAAGACAGGATTGATACACTCGATCCACTACTGAAGGATCACCTACTGTGTAGAAACATGAATGGGTACAGGTATACGATCACATAGCAAGTCGAAATCCAGATGAAAAGTAGGATGACACATAGGAGTAGCTAGATCCAAGATCAAACAATACAAATGCAGATCGATGACAAACTTGGATAATACCTGTGATAACTACATCAGAAGCCTCTGCCTCGGGCCTCCCTAGAAATGCATAACAATGTGATGCCCTACCACCACCTGTCTGCGCAATGCCTCTATCCCCACTTTGCGAAACTATGGCACCACTCGCCCCTCTGCCTGAAGTGCGACCACCTCTATTTGTTTGAGCTCTGCCTCACCCTCTGTATGGTGGTGGCGCCGGTAGTCTAGTATGAACTTGAGATCTAGGATGGGGACCACCTTGTCCCCCGATAAGGGACACTTTCGTATCAAGTGATAAGGATCTCCACAACCATAACAAAATCTCTGACTCTGGGACTGAAGTGCTGATGCTGATGAACTACCACAAATGTCTCGCCCTTTAGACCCACGATGTGTCTGACCACCCTCAGAAGCAGGTAATGATGCATGAGCTGGTCCTCGACCTGGGATGAGCCACCTCCTCTATAGAACCCTATACCTCTAGATGAGGCACCAGAAAACTAAGCGGATGCACGGGCCCTCTTAGGGTCCCCAAACTCTTCTCACCCCATCAAATCTGCCTCCTTAGCAGCACTCACAACAGACTAGAAAGAGGTTCCATCTCTAGATACTTTAAACACTGCTGGTCAAATAGAATCGGTCAATCCTCTCACAAACCTATGAACTTTCTCTGCCTAATTTGGAATAATGGCTATAACATGTCCAGATAACTGAAAGAAACAGGTCTCAAACTCTGTTACTGATATGCCATCCTGCCTCAGACACTCAAACCTCAAGCGACTCTCCTCCCTTATTCTCAAAAGGACAAATTGATCATAGAAAGAACCAGAGAACATCTCCCAAGACACCGCGGGAGATTCCACGGGCAAAGATTCTAAATATGTCCTCCACCATTCTTTGGATGACCTATGAAGCTGAAGAGTAACATATCGAACCCCGTCTGACTCAACTAAGCCGACAGTATCCAACAGCTCTTTACAAGTAGTCAGAAACTCATGAGCATCCTCTGTCCTCCGACCCTGAAATTGAGGTGGGTTCATCTTCCTAAACATCTCATAGCAGCACTGCTAATTCTCAGTCAATGTAGCCAACAGTGCACCCCGAACCTCAATAGCTGGTGCAGGATCAATCTCAACTCTAGTACCCACTGGTGTCTGCTCCACCGGATCATGAACCAAGGAAGCATGATGCTGATCTAGAGTCTGAGCTCCTCCTTCGGTCTGAGAACAACCTAGCTTACCTGTCGTGTTACCACTCGGAGCAAAACTCTCAAGTACATTCCACACCCTCAATAAGGTATCCTGCAGTAAAGGTCAGGCTACATGCTCTGAAGAAACCTGGTTCCCTCTAAGGTCAGTCATAGGCTTTGAAGAGAACTCCCTAGCACGACCTCGCACTGGTGCTGCTCCACGAGCACGACCTCTAGCTCAAGCTCTAACCCTGCCTCTAACTGGGGCCTCGATAACTGTCTAAGGAGATGCCTCACCTCTGCCACCAGCAACAGTAGCTCTAGTCTTTACAATCTGTCAAAAGAAAATGGGCTTTACTCAGTACTAACGAACATAACCACACCTGATAAAAGAGAATAAAATAAAAGAAAGCTTCCTAACAGTCTTCATAGCCTCTCTAAGATAAGTATAGACATCTCAATACCGATCCTTGAGACTCTAATTAGACTGGGCTCTTATACATATGAGACCTATGAACTTGGGCTCTGATACCAACTGTCACGACCCAAAATGGACTTGATGGCACTCGTCTTATCCCACCAAGACAAGTCAGCCTACAAACCAATCATAACGTTAAAGTGCAAAATGATAATAAAATGAAATCTTAATTGCAGATAATATATCAACTTAATTAAAGTGATCCCCAAAACCTGGTTGTTACGTGCATAAGCTTCCAATGTATTACAATAGATTCCAAAGGAAACACAAGTATCAAATGATATTGTCTCTAGAATAGAATAAAATCATAAATAGGAGTGAGAAGTCAGCTGGGACGGTAAAGAGCTACTCACAAAATCTCTACAGGATGCCTCAGACAAAGAAGAATAGATGGTATCACGAAGATCTGGGATCGTAACCTACTAAAATGTTATAGCAAGGGGTAAGTACCAAAATATACAATACCTAGCAAGTGAACTACTAAACACAAAATTAAGTAATATAGAATACAGGTACCCCTAACACTCCAACCAAACCCCCACAATTACAACCTGCATAAAACTAGTCCACCCTAACAGTTCACAATATATATAGTGTATAGCTCAATAACATCATACCAATAATTATAGATCACAACACAAGGCATCAAATACATCCATTATGTTTCACATAAGGACCTCACAAGTTTATAAATGATAATGAGGTGTAATGCAGTGCAATGCAATGTTAAGAATAATGATGCATGTCTGACATAGTGATACACGCCCGTCGTCTCACTGTCCGGGACCCATGGGGGAATTCTAGTCCATGCATCTGACATGGTGTGCGACACGACCCTCGAATCATAGTATTCATCATGGCATACAACACGACCCTCGAAATATAGTATCCATCGCGGTGTGCGATACGTCCCTCGAAAGGGTACATCCTCTTTAATTCTTATTCTTTTCCAGTCCACATAACACTTGTCACAAAAGTCAATTCAAATAGGCATGTTTACACAATAATGAGAAAATCACTAATTTTAATACAATATACAATTCACAACAACATGGTTTTGGTACAACATCAATACTAACTCAATATTTCAAAATTATGCTCAACACCTAACACAAGGAAGCAAAATATTCTATATACTTAACAAAGGTTAAGAAATTCACTTGTCTTAGCCAAAGACAATCAATCAAGCACTTGATCCTTCCCCTTTCGAATGGAATCTGTTGCACCACAATCTAGTTAAATAAATACCACAATAAGATTTCAACTAATTCACCTAAATCTATAGTCAAGTTCCTAATTTTTGAGCCTAATGTTCCATCTTAATTCCTCTAAATAATATAATTTTAAAGGGATTTATAAAATACAATATATCTATTATCTAATTAACCTATTACTATTATTAATTGCTAAAAGATAAAAGAAAATATATATAATATATGTACATACGTGAAGAAGAGGATGCTACACATATGCAGTGCCTTAGTCTTCAAATACCAATCATTACTTCTAGATTATCACCTCTATGGAAAGTTAAATAGGCAACAATCATATTGTGGCCTTCTTCCAATTCCACATGTCACTGCCTATACCATTGACTTTCTTTACAATCCATTATAAGGGTCCAACTAATGAATAAACAAACATTTTAACAATGATTTCTCTACTTCAAAATTCCAATTCCAATTATTAATAGATAGATATTCAATATAATTGTCCCCTAAGACCAAAATCACTGCACAAGAAACTTTTTATAAGTTTCTTGGTTTGCTGGTTTTTCGTTACAAAAATTGTTACTTAAATTCTTAGACCACAACACGTATAAGATAAATTAGTCTCCATTGATACTACGTTATGCATGAAACAGAGTAAAGGAATTAAATTGCAATTGAAATCTTACTTGAGAAAGCCTTTCCTCTTTTTCCAGTTCCTCCGCTCACGATAGGTTTTTTTGTTTTGTTCCTCAATTACTCAAGTTCTAAAAGTTCCCTAATTTATTTTAAAATACATGGACCAAGGTGTATAGAATTTTCACTAAATTAATATTTAACTCTCAACTTGTACGAATTATTCAACTTACCTACAAATTAAATAGTCTTGGCTATAGAGTAGTCCAAAGTACCCACTAAAATTTTACGAGATAATTTTAATTCTCAAAATGACATAACAGGTCATTATAGTCCTGATTTTTTGACTTCGTTCCAAGACTTTTAAGTCATGGGCCTAAGTGTTCCCATTCACTAAAATACTTATACTCAGCCATATTTCACCCTCATATCATTCAGAACTTTTCCTGATTCTCACCAAAACACTTAGCCAAATATTTCACTCCCAAATTCAAGACTCAAACCCTCTTCGGATTTTAAGGATTTCTCTCAAGCTTCAAGTCCCCATTAAAGACTTCTTCAAGAAATTCTCCAAAGCTAAAGAATGTGGGTTTCAACCATTGGGTCCTTTCACCCATGGTGCCCAATCCTCTTTTCTACTTAAATTGCATGATTTATAGTTGATTTACTTACGGATCTTGATTATTATAAATTTCACTACACAGTTAATTGGGGTTTCATGAAAGTATGATTGTTTTAGCATGTTTTGAGCTATAAATCTTAGATCTAATGTGATATTTGATGAAGAGTTTTGATGTATGTTACTTGAGGGTATTACAAAGTGTTGATTAATGGTTTTACATGGGATTTACTTGCATGTTTTCACTCTTGAATTGCACGGTTTATACTAGTACTACACACCCACTAAGTGTTAGATATAATATCCGTTATGATTTCTTGAGGAATTGAAAGCCCAATGCATGTCTTATGAGTTGAATGACTTCATGGTGATTTTAAGCTTTCTAAATATATGTCTAATTGATGGAATATTGATGATGTTGTCGGGCCGGATTAAACCCCCTCTTTCAAAGATTTTACCTCTTGTGAGTCTTTGACGTTGATGCTAATGTAAGGGTAATATTGATGATAATCCCTTCTCATGTATGATGATTAGGCCCTCCATTTGAGGTCAATGATGTTAAGAGCTACTTGTGTCATGACTCTACGTTCGTGTCAAGTTATTAAAGTATGATTATCTTATATATTCCGTGAGATTATACTTAGCACCGAGTGGACTAGAGGTGAGTCCCCAAGTCCTAAAACTACGTGCCATCATAGGTGAAGGGATTAGAGGCGAGTCCCCAAATCTTTAAGAGGTGAGTACTCTAAATATGAGGGCTTGAGGCGAGTACCCGAGTACAAGAACTAGAAGCGAGTACCCAGTTCAGTTAAGATTTAGTAGATCCACTTAGTCATTAGGAGGTTTACCTTGGCAAGTAACTTCCCCTTTCTTCTGGTGTAGGGGTAACATTGGGATTCCAAGTTGTAGCTTGCTTGGTATTATTTTATGTCGATTGTAGTTTCTTCCCGCACTTATATATTATGTTCTATGTAAGATGGATGATTTGCAAAGTATGATTTACTTAAGCATAGATCATATATGCCATATTGTTATTGTGTTATCTATTGCTTGTACTTATGCATTTTGACTATGTTTCTTATCTCTTGTTACATTGCATCCTGCATACTTACTACATTCAAACGTTAATGCATATTCTATGCCTACATGATGTTACCATGTAGAAACTGGGACTCCTATTAATTCTTCTTGTGGCTAGATTGATTATTCAAGTTAGCCTTTGGTGAGTCCTCCATTCTGAGGACAATGACTATTCTCTTATACTATGTATTAAGATTCTCTTTACTTTATCGTATAGTTATGACTATGAGGGTGAGCCTGGTTGCTTGTCTTAGCCCCAGCTCTTATCTATGTAGTAGAGTTGTTATTGGACATGTGGTGTAATCATGTTATGAGCCTTGACTCTCTTGCTTATTGTTGTTATGGTATCAAAGATGTCCCTTAGCCTTTTTTTCCCCTTTTATATATCTTGTCTTATTGTTATTTTAATTGGTTCCGTGACCAAGGATGTGTAATGATATGCAAAGAGGCTTGTTTGGGGTTCCTTCGGGTTCCCCATTCGCCGATCACGACTAGATCCTAGGTTCGGGTTGTGATAGTAGATATAAGGGATCGAGATCATCAGCAACGCGTCACTGAAGATCTTTGGACGTTCAGCGGATTGGTGAGCTTCCCTTGCTTCGGAGGATTCATATATTATTTTCATCTTGCTTTAGAGTTAGATACTTATTAGTTTTATTTGGATTGAGGTAGTCATGAGTTTGTCATTGGCACCACTTAATAGTGATAGAGGTTTCATAGACTAGAGTTGGATTGTTGATTGATAAGACTGTGAGCTAGTTTTCTTTTACTAGCCTTTTTATATATGATACTGTTTTTTAGACTAGATGAGATGTGCCCATTTACTTCCTTTTTATTCTTCCGCTGATTAGTAGAATATATGGATGAATAAATGTGATGAGGCCATGTGGTTCACTCGGGGACTAGCAATAGTCTCTGAGTGTCGGTTACGTCTAGGGTACCCTCCCGGGGCGTGACATGAAAGTATATTCTGACTTTTATCATTTATATACATAGTAGTTCCAATAATTTTGATATGTTCCTAGTTTTCTATATAATTTTTTTTTCTTCTTTTGTTTTTAAAAGTTTAATGTATTTGCTCTTTCAAATATTTTGAATCTCTTAATTAAGAGATTTTATTACCATGTTTATTAATTTTGTTGTCTTAAAATTGCCAACTAACTTTTAAATAACTTGTAACTTAGTTTAACCACATACAAGACTATTCTGCTATACAATATATATAGATTTATAAAATGATAAGTGGAAGGAAAAAGTGAACGGACTATTCAAATATCCATTTTTTTTAGAAAAAAAATTGGGAAGTTTTAAATCCACCAGTGTAAATTTTAATATTAATTACTAATTTTGTTTTTATAAGAGAATATATGAAAATTTTTAGGTGGTAATTTTTTTTATATTGTGAAAAAAGTATACAGAGCATACTTTTATATAATAAAGCATTACTTAAAGTTTTAAAAACAATATAGGAATGAAATCGAAACAGAAAAGTTCTGAACTTTTTTTTTTTGTTTTTATAATAATATTTTATTTAGGATTCACGTTCAGTTAAGAAAATTGATTTATTCTTTTTACAATTTTGGATATTTCTTAAATACTTATTTAAAGTTAGTTAAATATTATTTTTTTTAAAAATATTTAAAATTTAATTTTAGAAACTGTTTTATATTTCTATATTTTGTTTTTATATTTGAATTTATTATTTAAATTAACTAATAAATAATCTAACTAATTATTTCTCTTAAGATGCCACATGGCATATTTATAAACTGCCACTTGGTTGAATATGGTAGCTTTATCATTTCTTTTTAATAATATATAGATAGATACCTTTTTAGTGTTATCTGCATTTTTTTTAATCATATATTTCAAAATTTAACAAGACTTTTTAATATTTATAATTGAATTTTGTTCTCCATCAAAACATCAAATTTATAAATATACTAGTAAAGACAACCCAATAAATATGTTTGATTATTTTTACACTCTTATTCGTATAACTAAATTTAAATTTAAAATATGATATTTATGTCACATCCCTAGTCTACACCCTGGACGTGACCTGCACTAAGAAACCATTGTTGGTCCCATGTGAACCACTTGGCTTGACTTCTTTACTCAACGAAAGACTTAAGCAATAAATAAAGGCTAGAAGTAAACACAACTATTGCATTCATGTCTGAAATTATAATGAAACAGGTCAACTGGGAAGTCAACAATTTGAAAGAGTTACTCAAACATTGTCTATAAGTCCATGAAGCCTCTACTAGTCACGACTGGAGAATGGGTACAATGACAGGCCACGACTACCCCAAACTAGAAGAAAATGACTGAAAACTAAAAGAAATAATATCAACGAGCCTTTGGCTGCAAAGAGGTCTCACCACTGGCTAAATAGAAATGTTGAATCTCCCGGGATATGCCTGTAGAGGAGCTTTGTCACTTGTGTCTGCATCATAAAATGATGCAGGCCCAAAGGACGTCAGTACATGGAATGTACAAGTATGTAAAATAGTCAAAACAGGAAAGCTCAGGATGAAAGGCTCAAGTCACGGATTTAATGTAAAAATAAATTAAAAACATAATTAAATCATTATGGCAAAATATTTTATTTAATGCGTAGATAGATACAACTTTGTCTGTGTCTGAAAGTAATGTATAATATAACTTCGGGTGTTTCCCTAATCGACAACCATCACTATGAGCTTCGTGATGATACAACGTGCTACCCACATTGCCAAGGCCATCCTGTACCTTGCCAGGGTAAGGGATGAAGTATTGTGGATCCATATAAACTGGGTCATCTCAGTAGCATATGAGGAGTTGTACATCTGGTACAATCCTATCATATGCTGGCTACGTAGTTTATGGGGTTGGAGTTGTTGAACTCTACCACCTTGGTGCTCAATATTACTCCCAAAACATGCACTATGCTCAATAACTGTAAAAATGTCCGACTTTAGGGGAAAACTGAAAATATGTTGCTTGGAGCCTTGGCTCTATATATTTTCTTTAAACTAACTCTTCTGAACTTATTTCATAACTCAATCTCAAAAGAATCTTTTATCTCAACTATACATAAGTCTGGTTATGTGCTTATGATAAGCTAATCATTTTTCAATGCAAGTAAAAGCATGCTAGGAAAATAATTCTCAACTCAATTAGGATTTGTCAAACCCCGGGAGGGTACCCGAGGCGTAACTGGTACTCGGAGACTATTGCTAGCCCCCAAGCTAACCACCTAGTCTCATTGCATTCATTCAGTCAATTCATTAGCGGAAGATAACAAAGAAATATCTATCCATCAGTGGGCTATATGCTATAAAATCTGTCTATCATGAAGAAATACGAATAATATAGAAGTCTCAATAATTAAGAAACATAGAAAACGACTCCAACACCCTCTATCAGTTGTCTATGTCTATGAAGCCTCTATAGTTAGGGTCCATGAAGGTATCATGATAGGCCATGCCTACCACAATCAAGACAATTAACTCAAAATAGATAAAAGAGAAATAAATATGTCCTCCGAAAGCAGGGGAGGACTCACCAAGTCTGAATTCACGGATCTCTGAACCTCAACAATTTGCCGACTGAAGTCCTCTATCTACAGAATCTGCATCATAAAATGATACAACGCTAAAAGGGTATTAGTACGTGGAATGTACTGTATGTAAAACGGGCTAAAATAAATAGTAAGTGCTATATAATATACAATGTCATCAGCTCATCAATCACTCAACCTCAACTTAGAGCAAGGAACATGACTCTATCACATTGTTATCCATCAAAACATCGTACAATCATATCAATCTCAGAGTACTATCAACATAACCTATTGGGAGTTTCTATAACCAACAATCACTACCTATGAGCTAGTGATGATACAATGAAGAGATGTCATTGCCAGATCCACCCAGTACGTTATTGGGGTAAAGGACGAGTCTGTCGGGGATCCCAAAGAAGTTTGTCAAGTCCTCTGCGGGAAAAAGGAAACATCTGCTTTCACGGTCCCATCCTCTCCTACGCTGGCCATGTAGTTATTGAGAATGAGTATGACTCACTTCTATCCAGTTTAGTGCTAATACTCCTCCCAGGACTCGATATGCTCATAAGTCTATCAACATTAGGCTGGTTATACAACCAACCAACCCCCCTATCAGGTAGGGACCTCATCTCATCTGACAGTCTATCAACTCAAGGAATAAGTTCTTCCTCTCAAAGCTAAGGTTCAATCTCATTTAGACTCTAAGAACACTACTTTCATCAACTTCAACCATCAACATACTCATCTCAAGATCCAGACCACAACAATCAATAAAGTTAGACAGTCAAGGTTCTAGACATTACCTCTAATTTCATTCTTAAAGTCTTTTACAGAGAATTCATGTAGGGTAAAAACATAATCACACAATAATACATGTAAATAATTAATTCAAAATATAACGATCATCAATTTAAGATAATCGTATAGATATTAAAGATAAATTTCAAGAAAATCTTCAACAATTACTATTCAAGACCTATCAACTATCAATCTCTAACTTACTACATTAATTAGGGCACATGGAAGAACAATCCCGTATTCTGTGTAGCCTTTACATACTTGGGATTGAAGAATTCTCAACCTTTCTTCAAGAACTTAGACCTAGGCTTAAAACGCTCAACTCTTTCTTCTTCTCCTTCTCTTAGAGTGTACGTTTAGACTTGGGAAAGATATGAGTTTTGAACCCTCAATTGATAATATACGACCTTAAAAGTACG
>JAABOM020000001.1:7451132-7493388 GCA_011800125.2 Solanum clarkiae
CACGATATGGTTTGGTTGATCCAGCCTTTGTTTAGCTAAAAAGAATTATATTGTGTATTAAAAGTCAATTATATATTTACATGTAATATATTAGACTTATGCAATTATTAATATAAATATTTTCTAAATATAATATAATTAGTTAAGTTTCCCAAAAAACAAACGCTACGATAACTATTTCTCTTAAATTAATGGCATGATCATGAATTAAAGGGAAAACTAAGTTCATGCCCCTTTAAAGCAAACTATTTACACTCATATACCCCTTTAAATTTTGTGCCCCTATACTATTAAAATTTGCCCCCTAATATTAAAATTTATTTGCTGACAACCCCAACATAAGCCTTTGCTTGCCCTCAAGCAAATCAAATATGAATCAATCCAATTTCAGAGCTTGCAAACAGGGTCACAGAGAGCAACACATACATTTCCACCTTTTTCAGCTCCCTCGAACTTCCACAAACCACTTACCTGATTTTGAAGCTTCAAGAGATAACTAAGAAGTACTCTAGACATAGCTATGCTCACAATTGCTTCAAGAGGTCACATTATTTTCAAAGGATCTCTTCAACTCTCATTCTCCCAATTGAGAAATAGAATGTAAGCTTCAACCCATAGACGTGCCTTTGTTCTCAATCAAAATTCATTTAACTTTCTTTCATACTAAGATCCCAAAGGACATTGTTAGGGCTTTAATGTAGGGTTAAGGTTGGGTACGATAGCATAAGGATAGTAGTGGCCCATCCCTCCTTAAACTCTATACATTATTAACGTGCTCAAGGGTCCTTTTGGTCCTCTTCTTTTCTTCTCCTTTTGAGATCTGTTTTGCTTTTGATCTTTCATCCTAAGTGTCTCCCCTTCTTGCACTATTTGTCACAATTTTGAAGGATCCTATTTTTCCAAGCAATTCTTTTTCAGTTCAACTTTTCAACATTTTCAACATTCTCCTTGCTTTTCATTCGTTTCTAGGACTCCTCACCTTTCTTTCTTTTTCTGTTGTCTTTCCTCGAATCTTTCATGGGAGACACCTCTTTCTTTCTACTAACACCCCCGACTTTGGAATTTGTCACTTTACTCATTTCCAACTCAAGGAGGGATTGGTAAGGAACCAGAAGGAATTGTCTTTCACAATTGTGAGCCAAGGCTGCATGGTTGCAAAAGAAAGGATCAAGGCTCAAAGGGCTTCACTAGGGACTCAATTCATTGTCAATGGATGTCAATATGGTCAACGTGGACTCAATGGAATCAAAGAAGGCCTAAGGTCCTTTCCTAATTTGGAATCAACCAAGTCACTCCTCAAAACAAATAGGGCATGTTCTCGATATTGAAAAACATGCCTTTCAATAAAATTTCTAATCTCACAATGGAAAAATAGATTGGTATTTAAACAATGGCAACACACTTGGAACTTTCGATCATCGCATATCCAAGATCAATCGCTCATATAGTCAACTCAAGATGCATCAAATCAATGCGTAAACTGATTTATCAAGAAAGGAACTAATTAGTGAGTTAGTACATGCTCCTCATCCATGGCATCATCCAAATCAAATATATGGATCATCAATGCTTGGATTGCTAAGGACTAGAGACATGATATTCTCATTAGAATGGTTTTTCATATATGCACGAGTTTGCCAAAACTCAAGGACATCATTTGCAATCATTTATCCATTCAACTCAAAAAGAAGAAAAGTAAAAATAGCAAAACAAATACTACTCTATTACAACCCAAATTAAAATTTATTTACAACCCAAAATTTTAAAATTGTCTTAACATTCATCAACAAAATCAAAATAAACACCATTATCTCATCAAATCATAACAAAAACATAAAGTAAATATCATCATCCACAAATATAGGAAACTCTACATGCTCACCCCCTCCTAATAAAAAAATAATCCTCAATGTGCAAGGGACAATGGAAATCAAACATAAAAGGAAGAAATGAGTATGAGAATCACCCGAGTTCGAATCAATCCTGTTGTGGTAGTGGTAGAGCTGGAGAAGTGGTCATGGAGGCACCAACGCCCTCATCTATTAGTGCACTCTCAAGATCAATCAAGGGCCTCATGGTCTTGGGCTCATGTATACCAGATGTGCCTATTATGGATATGTCTAGAAGAGATGTTTCTTTCTCAGTGTCCATGATTTGGCCTTCCACCCATGCTAACTGCTCATGCTCCTCTTGGTTGGGCTTCGCTCTCACTACTTCTTCATCGTTTTTTGGGGTACTTGCTTCCTTGGTTTCTTCACTACCTTGACAAGGAATATCCACATTCAACGCATCATCAGGAACCACAGTCATATCCACTTTGAGTGGATCTTCTAGCCCATCCCAGAAAGTGCTCAAATATGTGGACCAAAGGGCTACCACCTTCTTTTTTAATGAAGCAATGTCAGTTTTTAAAGTCTATGAGTCATCACTTTCATAACCTGCCTTCTCTACAGATGTCACCCCATCCTTCAAGTTGGACAACTCCTTCCCATCAGCATCAATCATCGCCTCAAGCCTATCCATCCTCAGCTTGTATACCTCCATCAAATCCTGTTGCTTGGCCTCAGCCTTAATATACAGCTTCAAAGCTTTGGCTATGGCTGTGTCAACCATATTAGGTATAAATAACTCAACCCTAGTGGCACGAAGATCAACTAGCTTGGCGAGTTGGCCAAGCCATAAATAGAAGCCCCAGTGAGCGAGGGTTGGTCATCTTTGGCCTGAGCCTTACTCTATGCCTCACAGTGGAAATGAGGGTAGGAGTTGAATGCAAATAAGGGGCAGAAAAAGTTATACCCTGCCTCGAGACCCATCTCTGCAATGCTGGATTCGAGGGCCTCCATCAACCATTAGTGTTGTGTCAATCAGCTTCTTCCTCGTCCCTCCAAAATTCATCCTCAATCCTTCAAATGTTAGTAGTTGCTGATGAAGTTACCTCCACATTAGTCTTCTTATTTCTAGGCACTCCAGCTTACTAACATAAGGTTGTGATGAAGCTCAGGAATGGCAATGAGGTCTACTCTTGTTTTTCCCTAGTGAGGATTTCCGAAGTGATGATTGACCAGATATTCAACTCTTTTTTGTCCATGATGCAACCAACTAGTGCAGCTTTGGCATGTCAAAGTATCGACTCATTCTGTGAAGGCATCAAGTTGATGCTGATGAACCCAAACCAAAACCATGTTGGGATGTTCATTTCCTTCTTTTCAATGATTGCACCCTCATCTAACCACGAGGGAGCTAGAATTCCAATAAACGGGGATAACCATGCTTTAATATCCTTAAATTTCTTGAGCTGCATTAAATCTTTCAGGTAGCTCCAGCTTCGAAATGTGCATCCCAGAATATCATTGATTTCAGCTTCACCACATGGTCCTTGCACACCACTAACCACTATAGCATCAAGAGGTTTGAGAGTTGTCTTTACCTTACTCTTGCCTTTAGAAATGGCCTTACCATAGGCTTCATAGAACTCTTGGACTAGGCTGAGGGCACATATGGATTGCAGGGTTTGGTGAAAGTTTGGAAGTTGTGGAATTTAAGAACCTCCTAAACCTCAAGGTATCAATCAATCACCCCATCTGTTGACAGCTGCTTTTCTTCCAAAATAGTTTTGTGCCCCTTTGCTCTAAACTTGTTTAGATATCTAGGGGGCTATTGTGTCCTAACTTAGTTGTGATGTTTGGAGTAAAGGGTCATGAAGGGCCTTGGTCCTAGCCTCACATCGATGCCTTTTAGGAATTGGCTTCGAAGTAGGCTTCCTTGTCAAAGTTTTGGACCCCACATCCTCTTCTTCTGAGCTGGTCCAAGTCACACAGAGGGATCCTTCCTCATCATTGTCAGAGTCCTAGAGATTAGCCATCTTTTTTTAACCTTTACCCTGCACCTCCCTACAAGGTATTTGCGACCTTTGTTCTTCTTGGTCGGGGGCTATAATAACTCCTCGAGCCACCCTAGATCCACCTCGAGTAACCGGTTCCTTGGATTTGCTTATTTCTACATGAAAAGCTCCAAATATGGTGTAAGTATCAATCATAAGGTAATTAGGTTCAACATTCAAGCACAATAGAATCATTTTGGTTGGGCAAGTCTATTTGATCGCAAATCATGTTTGGCGAGTCACGAAACTAGTTTGGCAGTCAATAAGCCATTGCCTTTTTGCACAATCTTCAGACTTCAGATCACTGCTACTTTTAGCGATGATGGAGCAACTTTGGCACTTCACTAAATGAATTTGGCAGTAGAAGTTACCATTGCCAAAAGTTGTAGAGCCTAAAAAATCAACAACCATACAAGGCGGTGTGTGTGAACTATTGGCACATCGATTCGGCGGTCAAAATGACCGCTGCCAAAGATGACTGGCAAGGCCAACTCCCATGCCTTCAAAATTTGATCACTTTTCATGAGAACAATAGGGATAATCACACACTAACCCACGTTCAATAACCAATACATGCTCATTCATTCATTCCTACATTCACACGATCATCATGGCTATAAACTTATCTAAGCGATGACTTACCCTTAAGAATGACGTCACTCAATCTATCATCGGGTAAGTTCATTTTGCTAAAAGGTTTTGCGGTTACTCAAACTTCACCCGTAGCCAACAAGGTCGCAATCAATATAACAAGAATGCATATTCATTCAAGCAATCTCATGATCATGATACTATCTCAAGTTAAAGCATTCAACAGGGTATCAAAGCAAAATTGAGACAATACGAACGACCATTCAACATTTCGGTAACAAATCAATCACATTTAGCCCTAGCCCACAACGTATGCACCACCAATTTCAAGCTATTATGAATGAATCAAACACCCAAATAAATCACACACACATATCACACAGGGTTATAGAATCATCACAATGTATCACCCACATGAGTTTTATCAATTTTCAGTCACAAAACATAATTATCAACTTACAATAACCCTAATCACCTTCTTCATCGCAAGGGCATCATACCCACAAAAGAAATTAAAGCTATTAGTCAAAAACATACCTCTTTAATAATGTATAGATTAGTGAAAACCTTGTGTTAGCTTTTGTTGATGAATTTCTTCACTCCAATAGAAATTTTGCAAGTAAAAGACGTAAGGGAAGTACTGGTTTGTGAAGGAAGTGAAAAGGAGGATATATGAAAATTGAAAAGGTAAAGGCATTTGAAAAGCCTTTAATAGGTCAGTCAGGCATGAGGAGTCGGCGAAGTCGACTCTTCCCGCGAAACACGCTTGGCAGTATGCTGATCATGCTTAAGACTCCATTTTTAACAGAAATCAACCTTAGCTTCAGTCAAAAAGGGCAGTGTCGTTGACCATCGCTCAACAAGTTCTGCAATCTACCAAATTGCAATGAAGATCGCAGAATTTGATAGCACCTCAAGGGTATTTGACTACTCCAAAGGCAGTCAAACTTGCGACCACCGTCTCAATTCGGTGATTCACCATCCAGCCCTATCAGGTCGCACTTTTATCCTCCACCTCAAACTCTCCCTCCTCTACATATATAATATAGATGTATTACACTAAGTATAAAAATAATTTTTCTTACAGTATACAAGTAGTATAAGTAGGGTTGTTCATGGTTATAGTTAAACAACCAAACTGAACCGCAATCCGAACCAAACCTATTTTAAAAAATCTGATATTTAATTTGATTTGGTTAGGTTTGGTTTTTAAATTTTGAAAATTGATGCTATTTGGTTTAGTTTTGATTTTACTAAAAAAAATCCGCAAAATTAACCAAATCTAACCAAATAATTATATATATAAATTTTATAATTGTTTACATAGTATTCATAAATAATATATAAATATTTTGTTATATTTTAATTAATTTGAATCTTTAATGTACCATTTATATTTGAAAATACGCTTGTTAATATTTTGGAATATGATTTTCTTGTACCACCTTCCCGGGGTAGTTATTTGGTTGTTGAGCTTGATTTTTTTATGAAGATTTAATCTTTCGTGTATAACGACTTTAGTATTGTTCAACTAGATCACTTCATTCGCGTATAATAATGTTAGTATTGCTTAACTAAATCACTTTGTTTGTATAATAATAACTCTAGTATTATTGCTTAATAGAATCCACAACAGCCTTTTGTGGATTATTCATGTACTAGGTATTTGTGTCTATCGATATGTATATGCCCTCAACAAACGTATTACTTTCAAACTGAAAAAATGGCCAAAAAGTAAACCAAATCGATCCAAACCGACAATAACCAAACTGACTGCTATTTTTTTTATTTGGTTTGGTTTTAGGAATTTAAAACCGACTACATTGATTTGGTTATGGTTTTAACCAATAACCGATACAAACCGAACCATGAACACCCCTAAGTATAAGCGTCTTAAATCATTTAAGGGGTTCGACACGATATGGTTTGGTTGGTCCAGCCTTTGCTTTGCTAAAATATTAGATTTATGCAATTATAAATGATAAATATTTTCTAAATATAATATAATTAGTTAAGTTTCTGGAAAAACAAACGCTAAGATAACTATTTTTCTTAAATTAATGACATGATCATAAATAAATTAAAAATACAATTACACTTGATAGTACCATCATCAATCAGGAGGATAAAAGAAGTCAGTATTGCCGTCAAGTTAATAGTTGTCTTTTTTGTTATGATATTTTTTTCTATAGATGGTAATTTCCTACAGATTGATGATGCTTAACGTTCATATAAAATTTAGCAGGTCTTACTTTATCGCATATCTAAGTTAATGTTGATACAGCACTTGTAAGATAGTCAAAGTAACAGAAAAGGAAGATGTGAAGATTCGGAAAAGTAAATTAGCCAGCTAAAAGTACTTCATTACGTCTTCAATATTTCGAGGCGAACGTAAACTATAAAAGGGAACAAGAATGGAGGATTATCTTATCAAGCATACAGCAAATTAGTAAGTACATAAACCTCAACCATATCCAATCTCTTTAACAGTGAAATGCAGAAATCACAACAGCGTTATGCTTATCCTAATACTTACGCAGTCCAAGATACTATCAGGTATCTAATGTATTCATCAGAAACCTGTCTAATTATCATTGAACTCATTTACTCAAATTTATAATGCTTGTCCACTTCTTCAGAAACATCCCAAGTGCAGGTCATTCCTTTGGGGAACTCAACCAAGTCGCCTGCGCCTATCTCAACAGCCTGATTAGAACCATCAGGGTAAACCTTCACCTTTCCCTTCAGTAAGTAACATGTCTCTTTTGCAGAGTATGTCCATGGGAATTTGCTTGGAGGACAGCCCCACCTGTTTCACAACTTCTCTACTTAGGAACCAGAAGAAAAAATTAGGGTGGGACTAAACAGATATGTAAAACAAGTCAGATTTAGCACAAGACTACTAATTAAAGATGCTGGATGAGATAATGAGTGACATATCTACTAATAAGAATTCCAGGATCGAAGGGGTAACAAAAGATAAACAAGCTGCATGAGATGATCAGACTGAATAGCTAGTGAAGGTTAAATAACTACCCCCATTTTAGCATGGCACAAATTGTTTCTAAGCATCGTAAAATATCTTCCCTGGGTAAAAAATGTTTCCAAGGCAAGTAATTGATGCACAATGAAAGGTTCAGGCTTTGCACTTGTGATAATCCCATTCTTACAATTTGGATGCTTAACACAATTACAATGTGATTGTGCTGTTAAGGTGATAATCTTCTAGGCATCAGTCAGAATCGCAAACTATCATGCTTAGCTGCAGAAAACTGCTATATTATCCTCTCCCCTCTTTAGGTTTCCCCTCCTTTGTTTATTTCTCTTCTATGCTAATTTGAGTTTAATCCTATGAGAGGAGGGAAAGATTTTCTATTTCACATAGCTAACAATTTTATATATCTACAAAGATCAGACAACTGGAAGTACACAAGTGAAAGATGCCGCACAGCTTTGAAACTGGAATACTTTGATCTGGAATATTTAATGTCGATAAGGCTTCGGATGGACCAACAACCAGTGTTATCAAAAGCAGAAGGCGCAAAAATGCTCTAAGGTTCCTAGGGGATTTAAGCGCAAAGCACAAATAAAGTGTGGGCTCTATTGAGAAAAGGCGCAAAAATGGAAAAAACATACAAATATATATATATATATATATATATTCCAAGACTAATATTATAAGCATGAATAACGAATTATATGGACAAAGAAATTGGTTGTTTTCACAATAAAGTGAAATATCAATGGTTTAACATCGCCTCTTCAGGAAAATGTTCATTCACATGGATAAGTATGCATTGGAGCCTTGATGACGATATTGAAGCGCTCAACACATTATGAGCCTAATTCAGGGCTTAAGCGCGCCTTTGATGACACTGCCGACAACCTGATATCCACAATTTATAGAAAACAGTTCTCCCCGCTTCAAGAATTTTTGCAGAGCTGGAGCATGCTTACTTAACTATATGCAGGTTATAGAGGCCAAAATATGATTTCAAGACCTGGAGCTAAAAGGAAATGTTTTCCTTTCTGTTAGGAATAGAAAACTAAAATTGAGTAAACAACATTTCATGAATTCATCTGTCTTCTCTTAAGACTCTTCACTATCTCTATGCACTTCCCTGTAAGTGATCCTATGTTCCACGACTCTCCTCTCAACTTAATTAAGCTCGTACCCCTCTTACCACTACCACCCCTCGCCTCTAACCCCGACCGACGATATGACCCTAATCCACCGCCAGTCCCAAACGCCATTAAACTAAGAACTAATAACTCAAAAAATTATAGAAGGTCAAGAAGATACAATCTCACAAAATCAACATCCCAACGATACAATAATATACAGAAACAGTAAAATATACACTAGGGACAATGTACAATAATCAATATACAACAATGAGAACTCAAAAACAATAATAGTGAGCAACTTAAAAAAACTCCCTAACAAATAAATTTACAACAAACAAACAAGTACAGGAAGGGAATATGCAAACAACAAAAATCAAGGAAAATAACAGTAAGCAAAAAATCAAAAACAATAACAGTAAGCAAAGAAAATCAAGAACAATAGTGGTAACCAAAGAGTAAAAAAAATTAATGCACAAAAGAAATGATCAAGTGTAAACTGATCAAGAAATAATATTAGAAGATGAAATGGTGTAGAAAAAAATCAGTCATGGGTTAAAGTTCATCGAGATTTTGACAATTTTTGGTAGATTTCTTGATTTCCAGCAAAAATTGGTTGCTCCGTGTGGAAATCTGTAACAGTGCTTGCTGGAGAAAAATGTGAATGGGAATGGAACCTGTAAAAGTCTTGCCGGAGAAAATTCTTGGTTTTCAATCTTCCTCAAAAGTCTTCAGCATGAAGAAAGGCTCGGAATTCGATTTCAGTGAATGCAGATCGTTGTTGTCGTATGTCGCCGGAAAGTTCCCCGGAGGAATCCCACGGTCGCTGATCGACGGAAGTTCGCAAAAGAGAGAGAGAATATTCACAGAAGTTTGCGAAAGCGAAAGAGAATTGGTGTGAGTTGTAACCCATATCTTGTTTAATTTCTTAAAATAGATATAGGCAGGAATTGATTGAAACTTTTGTTAGCATGACGGAAAGATCATAAGATCATAAGGATATCCTACATGATCTACATTTAGTGTAGAATATTATATAGCATTAGTAGTAAAATATATACACATTAACTTGTAGGATTTACATTAAGGAGAGAATATTTTCTCTTGTGTATAAATATTGATGTACTCTTATGTATTTGGATCAATGAATTGAGACAATCACTCCGTAGTTTCTCTTGCGTTTCTCTGTTCCTGACATGGTATAGGGTCGATTGACCCTAAAATCCATGTCAGCACCCGAGCATCTTTGACCTTCTATTGACCTAATTTTGTAGGATCAGTTGGTGTAGGATCACTTCCATCTATATGGCCCCATAACTCTTTTCGAGTGACAAATAATTGAAACTGAAATTCCCAAGCGGAGTAATTTTTTCCGGTGAAACAAACATTGAATGACTCAAAGTGATGTTAAAACTGCAAAGGCCATGTGGGATTATTTGCAAAGGGTTTACAATCAAGACAATAGCGCAAGACACTTTCAGCTAGAGCATGAAATTGCTAATTACTCTCAAGGAGGTCTTTCTATTCAAGATTATTTTTCTGGATTTCAGAACTTATGGGCTGAATTCACGGATATTGCTTATGCAAAAATAACTGTTGAATCTCTCCTTATTATTCAAGCAGTTCATGACCAAAGCAAGAGAGATCAATTTTTGATGAAATTGGGATCTGATTTTGAGATTGTTCGCTCGAACTTGTTGAATCGTGACCCGTCTCCCTCTTTGGATGTCTGTTTTAGGGAGTTACTTCGTGAATAGCAACGTTTTCTCACAAAAAGGTTTTCTTTGCTATGATCCAAGTTCTAACAAATTTCGCGTTTCTAGAAATGTTGTTTTCTTTGAGAATCAATATTTTTTCCTACTCATTTTGAGTCATCTTCTATTTCTCTTCTTCCTACTTTTGAGGAGTTTTCTTCTTCAAAGAGATTCAAACCTGGATTTGTGTATGAACGACGTCATCCAACTTTACCTTATCCCGAAATTGATCCGACACCTGAGACTCCTGCTCAACCAGAATCTGAGATTTCTTCAAGTCCTGCTCCTCTTGAGCCTCTTCGGCGATCTACCAGAGTATCTTGTACTCCTAACTGGTATGGTTTCTCCTCTACATTATCCACCATCTCTATTCCAACAGGTTATGCACAAGCCTCCAAACTTGAGTTTGGCAGAAAGCAAAGAAGGAAGAACTTTTGGCACTTAAAGAAAATAACACATGGGACAATGTTTCTTATCCTTCAAATGTCCGTCCAATTGGATGTAAATGGGTTTATTCAGTTAAACTCCATTTTGATGGAGCTCTTGATCGGTACAAAGCTCGATTGGTGGTCCTTGGTAACAAACAAGAGTATGGTGTGGACTATGAGGAGACCTTTGCACCAGTAGCAAAAATGACTACAGTGCGAACAATAATTGTCATTGTTGCATCACAAAATTGGTCACTTCATAAAATGGATGTAAAAAATGCTTTTCTCCATGGCGATCTCAAAGAAGATATTTATATGAAACCTCCACCTGGTTGTTTTCATCACCTACATGAGATGTTCACACATTAGATGTTTGCAAGTTGAAGTGATCTTTATATGGATTAAAACAAGCTCCTCGAGCTTGGTGTGACAAGTTCCGGTCTACTTTGCTTCAATTCTCTTTTGAATAGAGTAAATATGACTCATCTTTGTTTCTTCAAAAACATCTATTGGTTGTGTTCTTCTTTTAGTATATGTAGATGACATTATCATCATAGGAACTGATTCTTCATTAATTTCTAACCTCCAGAAGCAGCTTAAGGATTCTTTTCATATGAAAGATCTTGGTACTCTTAGATATTATTTTGGGTTTGGAAGTTCATTGTGATTCTTTAGGTGTATTCTTAAACCAGCACAAATATACTCAGGACTTGATTGCTTTGGCTGGTCTTCAAGAATCTTCCATTGGAATTGAACGTGAAGCATCGTCGTGATGAAGGAGATCTTTTGCCTGATCCAACTCTGTATCGACAATTAGTTGGGAGCCTAAATTATCTTACTATTACTCAACCTGATATCTCTTTTGCCATTCAACAAGTTGGCCAGTTCATGCAGGCTCCTCGTCATCTACATTTGGTCGTTGTTCGTCGTATCATTCGATATCTCCTAGGAACATCTACTCGTGGATTATTCTTTCCTAGTGGTTCTCCTATTCAGCTTACTGCATTTTGTGATTCTGATTAGGCTGGTTGTCCAGATACTCGTTGCTCTGTCACAGGTTGGTGCATGTTTCTTGGAGGTTCCTTGATATCTTGGAAGAGCAAGAAGCAAGATCATGTTTCAAATCCTCAACAGAGTCTGAATATCGAGCAATGTCTGCAGCTTGCTCCGAGATTATTTGGCTTCGTGGTTTGTTGATAGAAATTGGATTTCCTCAATCTAGTCCTACTCCTCTTCACACTGACAACACGAGTGCCATTCAGATTGCTAAAAATCCGGTTTATCATGAAAGAACCAAACATATTAAAGTGGACTGTCATTCTATTAGAGAAGCTGTCAATGACAGAGTTATTACCCTTCCACAAGTATCTATTGATCTTCAGATAGCTGATGTGTTTACCAAGTCAATGGACGACAATGCCGTCGATTTCTAGTAGGCAAAATTGATGCTTTTTGGTCCACCAGCATCAATTTGAGCGGGGATGTTAGCATTATGGAAAGATCATAAGACCATAAAGATATCCTACATGATCTACATTTAGTGTAGAATATTGTATAACATTAGTTGTAGAATATATGCACATTAACTAGTAGGATTTATATTAAGGAGAGAATATTTTCTCTTAGTGTATAAATACTGATGTATTCTTATGTATTTGGATCAATGAATTGAGACAATCATTCCTTAGTTTCTCTTGTGTTTCTCTATTCCTGACAACTTTATCATTGGCTTATGAATGTGCACCTTTGGCCAATTTGATTTGCAAGTGAACAAGCTCGACCGCTGATATAACGATAGATTTTTCTCTAAAATAACAAGAGAAGACTAGGAAAAGGTGCAAGCTCGACCGCTGATTTGCACTTGAATCCAGCGCTGTTGCAACAATAGGAAAAGGTGCAATATCTGAAGTTCAGGAGAACCTCCTTCCTTGAACCTCCTTCCTTGCAGAAAGCTTTCTACAGCAGAGTAAAATTAAGTGGGTGAAACCGGGATATGACAACTCCAGAAACTTCTTCTCAGTAATAAAGCATAGGAAGTTGCAGCAAGCCATAAAGAACTGAAGGACACACGGGATGTTATGCACTCAGAAACTGTAAAGATTGTTGATGTGTTTGTGAATTTCTACAAAGACTTGTTGGGAAGGAAAACATCTCATAGAACTAAAGATTATTAAAGTTGGGGCCTGTATGTTAGGTAGTGGAGCCTGATAATATATTTAGCAACTGTCACGGTTCAACCTCCGCGGTGAGGTTGCCGGGGATGTGGGGGGCGGGAGCCCCCCACCCGAAGGCCGGGGTTCGGAGCGGAGCCCCGAGGTTTTAGGTGCTACTGTTCATTCTCCATTTTATATGTGTATTCTGTGTAATTGTAAATATCCGGATATCATTAATATATATATATTTCTGTCGCCGTGGAGGTTACCCAATTTTGGGGTTTACCACGAAAAAATATTCTCTCTCTCTTAAAAGTTTATCTTCCTTCTCTCTAGAAACGATCTACTATTCACCTTCTTCTTCCTTCTTTCTTCTTCTAATTTCAGTTACAGATTCAATTACCCAACACTGTACTCTCATGAGAACATCATATGTACTTACTTAACCCATACACCAGCAAACACGTGAAGGTGGCAAAATTTGGAATTGACAGCACCAAAAAGCCCTGGGCCAGATGGATTTGGGAGTGACTTTTCTAAGAAAACTTGGAGTACTGTGGGGATGATGTGGTTACTGGAGTGCTTGAGTTTCTGAGTACCAGGCATCTACTAAAGCAGATAAACTCTACTAAAATTTCATTGATTCAGAAGTGCCAAATCCTCAATATGATAGCCAATTAAGACCTCTTTCATGTTCTAATGAGCTTTATAAGTTCATATCTAAGGTGATGTGTGTTAGACTCGGGATATCCCTATCACATCTAGTGGCTGAAAATCAGGATGCATTTGTAGCAGGCAGGTCTCTAGTCCATAACATCTTGATTTGTCATGATCTACTGAGGCAATATAGGAAAACATCACGTTGATGTTTGATGAAGATTGACTTGAGGAAGGCTTATGATATGGTGATGTTCAAGATATGTCTCAGGATATTGCAGAAATAAAATAACTAGCTACAGTTTCTTTAAAAGATTTCTTTTACAGAAATTCAGTAGCTAAGTTTTAGAACTTTCAAATTATTTTATTAGAGTACTATGCGCTTGAATTTAGGTATTAGTTTCTTTCTGTTTTTATTCGAATTTTATTGACAAGTTTAGTAGCATGTTTTTCTATTTTTCAATTAGAAATTATAGTTATAAATGTATGCCTGTGAATTATAAATAAAATAATTCCCTTCAACAATACTGCAATTTTTTTCCTCTCAAAATCTTCCTTAGTTATTTTCTTAATTTCTTTATTAAAAAAAAATAACAATTGGTATCCGACTTGAGGGATCTATGAGAAATGAATTCCGAAAATAGTTTTCCTCAAACTGCTCCTCTTATTTTTTATGGTGAAAGTTATCATCTTTGGGCAGTGTGAATAGAGACTTACCTTGAGGCTTTAGATCTTTGAAAGGCCGTGGAAGAGGATTATGATGTTTTTCCGTTGCCCAATAATCCCACTTTTACCCAACTCAAAAACCAAAAAGAAAACAAATTAAGAAAATCAAAAGTTAAAGCAATTTTGTCTGCTAGTATGTCTACAACAATTTTCATGGGAGTTATGGCTCTCAAATCAGCAAAAGAAGTTTGAGATTATATGACATAAGAATACACTAGAGATGAAAAGATATGGGGCGTGATAATTTGATAAGGAAATTCGAGTTGCAAAAATTGAAGAAATCTGGGACCATCAAATAGTACTCAAACCGACTTCTTGGCATTGTTAAAAAGGTAAGACTGTTTGACACAAAATTTAAAAATTCAAAAATTGTTGAAAAACTTCTTGTTTATTGTGCCTGAAAGATATGAAGTATCTATAATTACCTTGGAAAACATAAAAGATTTGTCCAAAATTACCTTGGCAGAATTATTTAATACATTACAGGCACAAGAGCAAAAGAGGCTTATGAGGCAAGATGAAATCGCTGAAGGAACATTAGTACAACAACAACAACAACAACATACCCAGTAAAATCCCACAAGTGGGGTCTGGGGAGGGTAGAATATACGCAGACCTTACCACTACCTCATAGAAGTAGAGAGGTTGTTTCCTGGGAACCCTCATCTCAAAACCCATAAGCAGAAAGAACTAAATATGACAAAAAGGAACGGGAAGGGAACAAAAAGAGCGACTAATAATGAATAGCACATGGTAGTATGTAAATATGATAAAATTAACACATAATACGACAAATAATAAGAACACATGATAAAAAAACACGTCCTACACCAAAACCTACTATACCCCAAGGCTATGCATCCCTTAACCCTACCAATCAACCTGCTACCCTAATTCGCGTTAGTACCTAGTCAAAAAAATCAAAGCAAAGGTAAATTCTTGAAGAATTACCCACCTTGTCAGCACTGTTGCAAAAATGGACATCCTCTATATAAATGTTGGAAGAGACCAGATGCACAGTGCAAGATCTATAATCAACTTGGTCATGGAGCTACGATTTGCAAAAGCAAATTTCAAAAAGATGAAACAGTTGCTCAAGTCACTACTGAAGAAGACCACTTATTTATATCAACCTACTATGCAACCAAAAAATCTGATTTTTGAATAATTGATGGTGGTTGCACAAATCACCTGACATATGACAGGAATCTCTTTAAAGAGTTTACGTCTATGGAAAATAAGAAAGTTAGAATTGGAAATGGTGACTATATTCCTGCAAAAGGAAAAGGGTCTATTGCAATCAATTCAAGTTCAAGCACAAAAATAATTTCAGATGTTTTTTACGTACCTGATATTGATAAAAGTTTATTGAGTGTTGGCCAGCTAATGGAAAAAGGATTTATATTATTATTTTGAGACAAATATTTTCGAATCTTTGATTCCACTAAGCAGGAAATTTTACAAGTTGAATAAGAAGTAAAAACTTTTTATTTAATCCAATAGAAAATGTGCACAAGCCTTGCAAGAGAAAAGATGAATTGGCAGATTTATTCATGAAGTTAATTTCAGATGAGACTGAAATCTACAATTCCTGAACCAAGGAGGAGCGCTGAAGATATGTCTCATAATATTGCAAAAATAAAATAACTAGCTACATTTTCTTTAAAAGATTTCTTTTATAGAAATTTAGTAGCTAAGTTTTAGAATTTTTAAATTATTTTATTAGACCCCTATGTGGCTTGAATTTAGGTATTAGTTTCTTTATGTTTTTATTTGAATTTTATTGAGGAATTTAGTAGCATGTTATTTATTTTCCAGTTAAATATTATAGCTATAATGCATGTCTATGAATTATTAATAAAATAATTCCCTTGACAACTCTGCAGTACTTTTTCTCTCAAAATCTTAGTTATTTTCTTAGTTTCTTTATTTAAAAAAAAAAACAACAGGTGAGTTGGGATTTTCTTGAGGAAGCTTTGAATGGATATGGATTTCCAACATCTTTCATTCAATTGGTGATGACATGTGTTACTACTACTAAGTTTACAACAAAAGTAAATGGGGAAGGCTATGGATGTTTTGAAGGGAGAAGGGGCCTAACGCAGGGAAGCCAATCTCACCATTACTGCGTGTATTAGTATGGAATATCTAACCAGGACATTCAAGAGCATGAGTGAACTTCCAGACTTCAGGTTTCACCCCATGTGCAAATTGTTAGCCAATTCGCATTTCTTAACTTCTAGCTTAGTGTTTTTTTACTATTTTTTTTAATTGTGTTTTTAGTTTATAGCTTTGCTATTTTCTAGCAAAAGACTTAGTCAAAGTTAGTTGCTTGTTTTCTGAATTAGTGGCCCTTTATAGCTGATTAGTGGGATATTTTCCTATTTAGTTTTTATCCACTTTGTAAGTGGCTAATAGATAGGAAATAGTTATCTTTTTCTTGTATATATTCAGATGTTCTCAATGTTAATGTTACGCTGGAATTTTAACCTCTTCTTTGTGCTTTATATACTTTTAGTTCAATTTCAAGAGTATTTAGAGTTCTTACAGTGGCATCAGAGCCTTCAGTTGATCTTACGGGAGCAAAAAGTTTCAACCTACAACACAAATGGCATCCAGCAGCCTACCTTTAAATCCACTATTCACTTTCACAGGTGAAAATTACCAAATTTGGTCCGTGAAAATGCAAGCTTTTCTAGAAGCCTATGATCTTTGGGAAACTGTGACAGAAGATAAACCAATTGTTGCTCTACCAGCAACTCCTACTTTGGCTCAGATCAAATCCAACAGTGAAGAGAAGGCAAAGAAATCTAAAGCCAAGTCACTTATAAAGAACGTTATGGCAAATTCCATATTATATAGAATCATTGCTTGTAAAATGGCAAAAGAGGCTTGGGACAGGTTGAAAGAGGAATATCAAGGCAGTGATAGAACACGTCAAATGCAAGTGCTGAACTTGAAAAGAGAGTTTGAATCCCTGAATATGTATGAGGATGAAACAATCAATAAGTATGTTAATTATTAATAATATTAGACTTCTCGGCAAAGAATTTATAGACAACTGGATTGTGGATAAAGTTCTTATGACTCTTCCTAAGAGGTTTGAATCTAAGATTTCCTCTCTTGAAGAATCCAATGACTTGAGCAAACTCTCATTAGGTGAATTAATGAGTGCTCTTCAAGATCAAGAGCACAGAAGACTATGAGACAGGACAAGTTTACCAGAGGAGTTTTCTCTGAACAAAAGCAAAATTTGGGTAAAGGAAAGCAATAGTTCAACCAAAAGAATAGGGCAAGCATGATTGAGGAAACAATAGTGGAGATTTGAAGCAAAAGTTTCCTCCCTGCAAACATTGCAGGAACATTGAGAGAAATATTGCTGGTGGAGAATCGATGTTGTATGCGACAACTGTAAGCAGACGGGGCACGTACCTAAGGTTTGCAAATCCAGAAAAAAGGCCTCTGGAGCTTTGCAAGGACAAATTACAGAAGCTTCAGATGCACATGACCAACTCTTTGCAGTTTCCCACTTTTCAACCAATGGATCCTCTGATTCGTGGCTTCTCGATAGTGGTTGCACACATCACTTGTGCAATGATGCCGAAATGTTCAAATTCCTTGATGATACTTACAAATCCAAGGTAAAAGTGGGAAATGGTGAGGCTGTAGATGTCAAAGGCAGAGGTACAATGTCTAGCTCAACAATTTCAGGTATCAAAACTATTCCTGATGTTTTGCACAACCTAATATGAGTCAAAATTTGTTGAGTGTTGGACAAATGCTTGAAAAATAATTATTCTCTGCATTTTAAGAACCGTCAATGTGCTGTTTCTGACCCTTCTGGAGTAGAACTATTTTGTGTCAAGATGAGTAACAAGATGTTTTCAGTTGATTGGGAGAAAATAATTGAGCAGGCTTACACCATTACTTCAATGAGCTGTTTCTGACCCTTCTGGAGTAGAACTATTTTGTGTCAAGATGAGTAACAAGATGTTTTCAGTTGATTGGGAGAAAATAATTGAGCAGGCTTACACCATTACTTCACAAACATTTACAAACCTATGGCATAAAAGGTTTGGTCACTTCAATCTGAGAAGCATCACAGAGATGAAAAAGAAGGATCTAGTGGAAAATATTCCTGAAATTCTTTCTAATGATCAAGTTTGTGAAACCTTGCCAGCAAGGCAAGCAAACAAAATTGTCATTTCAATCAAATCAAGTATGGAGAGCTAACCAGAAACTTCAGCTCATTCATACAGATGTTTGCAGCCCAATGAAAACAAATTCCTTGAGTGGTAACAAATATTTTCTCCTCTTTATTGATGACTACACCATAATGTGTTGGGTTTATTTCATTAGACTGAAGAGTGAAGTCTTTAATGTTTTTAAACAATTTAAAGTTCTAGTAGAGAATTAATGCAATCTCAGTATTAAAGCTTTGAGGTTTGACAATGGAGGAGAATATACTTCTCAGTTTGTGGAGTTTTGTAATAGCACAGGTATTACGCGTCAATTGAAATTACCGTACACTACACAACAAAATGGCATGTCTGAAAGGAAGAACAGGATAGTAATGGAGATGGCCAGGTGTCTTTTGCTTTAAAAAAGATTCCAAATTAGTTTTTGGCGGAGGCAGTCAACACCTCAGTATATTTGCTGAACAGATTACTTACTAAGGCCTTGCAGGACATGACTCCATATGAAGCTTGGTGTGAGAACAAACTATCAGTATACTATCTCAGAATCTTTGGGTGTATATGTTATTATCAAGTTCCAGAATCAAAGAGGAGTAAGTTGGACAACAGGGCTCAGAAAGGCATATTTATGGGCTATAGTTCATCGAAAGGATACAGGATTTTCTGCTTAAAAATAGAAAAACTAATTCTAAGCCAAGAAGTGAAGTTTGATGAAGCAGCTACTTGGGATTGGAAAATCAAAACACTTTTTCTGATTTAAAAAAAGTAGCCTCAACTTGCGGAAGATGAACTAGTAGATGGCATACCAGTGCATGGCACTAGATTCTTAAAAGATGCTATCAGCGGTGCAATTTGGTTCTCTCTGAACCAACAAGCTATGCTGAAGAAAAAGATTCTAAGGAATGGAGGAGAGCTATACAAGCAGAGGTAGACATGATCGAGAAGAATGGAACCTGGCAGCTCGTTGATAGGCCTAGAAATCGCAAGGTGACTGGTGTAAAATGGATTTTCAAAACAAAACTCAATCCTGATGACTCAATTTGCAAGTGTAAGGCTAGATTGGTGATAAAGGGATATGCAACAACAATATGGCATGGATTACCAGGAAACGTTTGCTCCAATAGCAAGGTATGACACAATCAAGCTTATTCTTGCATTTGCATCCCATAGTTCCTGGCAGATTCAGCACCTTGATGTCAAATCGGCTTTTTTGAATTGTTTGCTTGTGGAAGAGATCTATGTAGAGCAACCTGATGGTTTCTCAATTCCGGGAAAAGTGGATATGTTTATCTCTTAGTGAAGGCTTTGAATGGTTCAAAATAAGCCCCTAGGGCATGGTACGAAAGGATGGACAATCATCTCATCCAACTTGGCTTTAGTAGTAGTCAAAGTGAAGCTACCCTATATGTGAAAGTCACGGATGGTGAGTCCTTAATTGTCTCAATTTGTGGATGACATGCTTGTTACAAGAAGCAAAATAGAACTAATCCAAAAGTTCAAGGATGAAATGGAGAAAGTCTTTGAAATGACTGATCTTGGGGTCATGAAGTACTTCCTTTGCTTGGAAGCCTTGCAGTCCAGCGATGGAATATTTATATGCCAGCAGAAATACATTTCAGATATTCTAAATAGGTTCAAAATGCAAGACTGCAAACCTGTGAGTACTCCAATATCTACTGGTCTGAAGCTTGGCAAGGATGAGGATTCTGAAAAAGTTGATGATAGTATGTATAGAAGCTTAATTTGCAGCCTTCTATATCTAACCGCAAGCAGACCTGACATTTTGTTTGCTATAAGTTTGCTCTCTAGGTTCATGCATTCTCCTAGAGACACTCTCACAGCGGCTAAAAAAGTGTTAAGGTATATTAAAGGAACCAGTAAGTTTGGAATTTTTTTCCCAGCATCTACTGAAGTAACTATGAATATGTTTGGTTACTCTGACAGTGATTGGGGTGGCGGCATTGATGATTCCAAAAGCAATTTTGGATATTTATTTTGTTTGGGGCCAAGTTGTTTTAGTTTGATCTCTAGGAAACAACAAACAACAGTTCAATCAACAGCAGCAACTGAGTACATAGTAATTGCATCTGTTGTAAACCAAGCTAACTAGCTAAGGAAGATGTTGAAGGATTTGGGCCATGAACAAATTGAAGCTACCAGGATCATGTGTGACAACAGTTCAAAAATTTCAATCTCAGAAAACCCAGTGTTTCATGGTCGAACTAAGCACATCAAGATCAAGTATCATTTTATTAGAGAAGTCCAACAGCCCAATGAAGTGTTGTTCATTGCTCATCCGAGAACCAGCTAGCTGACATTTTCACTAAGTCTCTGCCAAAGGAAAGGTTTGAAAATCTAAAGCAAAGAATTGGTGTTCGTCAAGAAAATGCCAAGGAGGAGTGTTAGCCAATTGGCATTTCTTAACTTCCACCTTAGTTTTTTTAACTGTGTTTTTAGTTTACAACTATTTTCTAGCAAAAGACTTACACAGAGTTAGTTGCTTATTTTCTGAATTAGTGACCATTTGTGGCAGATTAGTTGGACATTTTCTTATTCAGTTTTTATCCACTTTGTAAGTGGATAATAGATAGGAAATAGATATCCTTTTCTTGTATATATTTCAAATGTTCTCCATGTTAATGCTATGCTAGAATTTTAACCTCTTCTTTGTGCTTTTTTGGTTCATTTTTTTTTTTTTTGATTTGCACCGAGTGTCCGAGTCTCTTAGAGCCCCGACTAATCCCGGGGGTGCATAGGCCCTTGGCAAGGAGTTTCCCGCAAGTGCACCACGGTCAATTCAGATTTTACCCAGTCCGATGGCCCGCAGGAATTGTTTACACCCAGTGGGTATCGATCTTGAGACCTTGAAAGGGAGCAAACCCCAAGGCTCAAGTCTATTACCACCAGACCAACCCTTGAGGGTTGCTTTTTTGGTTCAATTTCAAGAGCATTTAGTGTTCTAACACAAATCTGCTAATGGTATTTGTAAAGGAGGTTGCAGTTCCATTGCAAGACTGATGAAGGTAATAAACCATTTCAGTGATGCCAACGGTCTGGTAGCCAATGTAGACAACTCTAACATTTTCTTGGCAGGACTAGATGACACCACCCAGGCAGAGATCCTGGCTAGCACTGGATTCTCATTGGGAACCTGACCAAATAGATATCTTGGATTGCATTTGTCATTTAAAAATAAAATAAAATGGAGTGCCATCAACCAGTTGGGAAGTCATAGGATCACTACTGCCTATAAAGTGCCTACTTTATGCAGGAGGTTGCAGGTGATCAATGCTGTTTTATTCTTCATTTACAACTTTTGGGATCTGTGTTTGTATTGCCTCATAGCATCCTGAAAGCAGTGGATAAACAAAGTCGAAACTACCTCTGGGATAGTTCATAAGAACAAAGGAAAATGGCCTTTGTTGCATGGATAAGGTGTGTACTCCTAAAAAGTTTGGTAACCTAAACATCAAGAACTGCAGGAACCAGAACGTAGCCTCATATGGGAAATTGATTTGGATATTGGCAGGGAAGAAGGATATACTATGGGTTAAGTAGGTGCATGGAGTGTGTATGAAAACAGAAAGAAATCTATGGAAATACATGCCACCAGCTGACTGTAGTTGGTATTGGAAAAAGTTAAACTCCTCAAAGTGACCATGGTTCAGTAGTATCATAATAACGACCATCTGCTTACTGCAAATGCTGCATACTCAGTGACTAGAAGCTACAATATGTTGATAGGAACTCAGACTAGATTGCAAGGGGCCAATTTAATCTGGTCAAGTAAATTGCAGCGAAAAGCCCAGGTTCTTAGAAAGACTACTCAAAATACAAATGTTGGATATTGCGGAGATACAAAAGGAGATTAGATTAAGACTAGAGAGTATACAAGCAACAAAGACAGCTCATTCTTAGAGGTCTAGAGAGCACAACAGCCTTCCCAGAAGGTGGTTGTGTTCCTAGGTGCTCTTTAGGTGTATCCGCATTTTGGTTGTTAATGGTAATACTTGAGGACAAGAACAGCAACATACCCAGTGAATCCCACAAAGTATTAACGTTAATACTTCACGGTTTACCAGAAAAAAAAGATAAGGGCAGATAAAGCCATTATATCTAATTAAAAGATAAAATGGTCTGTAAATAATAAATAAAACATCATCTCTAACTAGATGAAAGTTTGTCTTTACTTTATTTCTAACTTTAAGATAATAACACTGCAGTACACTCATGTATATCACGGTTATACTAATGTATACGTTGAATAAAAGCATATTTAGCAATTTTTAATGATGAATATCACAGCAATCTAAAATAACTTGACAAATTAACAAAAGAATGAGAAGAATGCCTCTCAAACAACTAAAAAAATACAACCTCTTGAAGCGTAAGGTTGGTTCAGAAATAAGATAGGGGTGGATTATTTGCTAGTGGTATTATTGTTATGGGGCTGATGATAACCTTACACAACGGGGATGAAACTTTTACCTTGTTAGTGTTTAGAGCTCAAATCTATGAATATAAATACAAAAGAGAGAGAAGAGAGAGATACTTCGGCCAAGAGACGACACCGAGTTCAGTGAGTTTAGATTGGGGAGGATTGCTGATGACCTTGACTCCCGCTATTTCAGTGGCCATGATGCTTGATTCCTTCTCCGTTGATGCTACTATTCTTCTTTTACCCTTGTTACTTAATACTAAACTTGTGCAGTTGCTAAATTTGTGGTGGTGTGAGTGTGAATGTAATGCCCTATTATTTTTATTCAAATATGAGTATCTATCGGAATGAGCATTACTGATGATGCCCATTCCCCATCCACTGCTTACACAAGCCATCCTTGTATCTTCTATTTCTCAATTACACTACTTCCTTACTAATCCTGATAAGTAACTACTATCCTAAGTTTCCTTCCACATGTATCTTATCATCATTTTGATTGATGAACATTACTTTTTTCTTTTGACCAAAACACATATGTAAATTATTATACTTGTTCCTAAATTTTATTTTGATACTCCAACTTAATCTTGTTTCATTTTAACCACTCAAGTTCAATTTTCATGTTTTATTTTAACACTTTTGTCCAAAGAATCAACAACATGGGGAGATTGTGCTCCACATGTCATCATGGCACAAAATCTAATTAAAAATAAATAAACAACCCCTCTAACTTGCCTTATTAATACTCTATCTTAGCTTTGTTCCGTTTTATCCTCAAAATATAATCTTTGTGTACCATTTAATTACAAATACTAATTTTGCAATTTCTTTATTTTTATTTATTCTCTTCATTTTCACTTTTTCATTTATATAATCGACGTTTGTCCATTATTTTTAAAAATATCTTTTAAAAAAATTAGCGGATAAGTTTTTCTATAAAAAAAAGTATTTTTTCAAGTTTCTCTCTGTCTTTTCTTGAAAAATAAAAAAGGAAATTGTGTCGATTTTCTTTCTTAAACACCCAACTGAATTAAATAACACCATATATTTTTTTCATATTCAAACTATTTAGATTTAACTCAAATACTAACTTTCTAATTTTTCATTCAACTCAATACAGGTAAAAAGAACTCATCTTCAATACAAGTAAAAGAAAAACTCTTGTTCATTGCTAATAACGCTATTAAAGATACATCAAACTTGATAGAATTCGTTAAGTTGTTATTGATTTTTTTATGAAAGAAAATTAATGCCCTTTTGACTTGTTATTTTTCACACATAAATACAGAGAAATTCTCAAAAACAATTTTTTTTAAAAAAAGAAATCAATGTTCATCCGTTAATCTTTTTTTTTTTACGAAAACTAACATACAAAAGTGTAACACCCCGCATCTTACAATACTAGTACTATGCAAATGAAACGTGATATGACTTTTCAAATTAGCGCCAATTTTTAAAAATGCTTGAATCTCAAATTAGAGGGTGATATGTATGTCTAAAGCTGAAGAGGGTCGAGTGTAAATAAGTTTGAAGTCAAATTGAGGAGATCACGACCTTAAATGAAGTGAGAGAAGTAAGGTGCTTATAGGACTAAGGAAACTAGCGGGTGAGTCACTGCTTGCTTAGCTTAAATTTGCTAGCTAAACGGAGACGAGGCCCGACATCGAATTTGTCCAAGTCCGATTATGAATAAAGTCCGTGTTAAGGGTGTAACTTTAGCCCATGTTTTAACATCATAAATGGACTATATTTTCATACCAAGAATAATAGAGAAAGGACCCAAGTACAACAAAGCTCACTTGGTGAATTGAGCCAAAACTAAGTAAGGAGAAAAGGGAAAGTGGGCAGCCAAGGCCCAACCAATTTGAATCCAATAAGGCCCAAGTAAAAGGGGCAAGAAGCTACATCACCAGTTTAATAAAGTAAGGCTAAAAATACCATAGTAGGTCGGCCAAATTTCCCCTTTAAAAAGAGTTTAAAACAGCTCCCATAAGCCATTTTAACTTGAACAAAAAAATCAGATTGTTTTGCAAGTTCTCTCTCAACTCTTTCTTGACTTTACAAGCAGCCACAAGAGACTTTTAGGGTTCTTGGAGGATCGCTACACCTTGATGATAAAGGTAAGTAAGAATACTTATGTGTTTAGTATGGTTTTCTTATGTAAAACAAGAGGCTAAGCTGATTATACCTTCTGAAATTGTTGGACAGCATATGTTTCAAAAGTTGTTGTACATTTCTCGTTTATTTGGAAGCTTTTCTCTTTTTGGTTGGATTGATTATTAAGGGAGGATACCTTTCTTAATGAATATTGGTTCTATAATGATGTATAAAGGCTATTGCACTAATTTTTATAGTCCGCAAAAGTGAGTTCTTGTGTGATATCGTAATTGTGCTTATAATAAGAACTTGTGGGCTGATTGATTGAGAACTATGATCTCACGTCCTCCACCCATTTTGAGGACTATTTTTGAACTATTTTAGGACTAGTTTTATGTGTATATATAGTGGGGACAGTTTGGTTAAAGTTGGAACAGGTTTGGAGTTGTCGACGTCAAAATGTAGCGAAGGGATGTAATGTTATGCCGCCTATTTGTATGTTGCATAGAATCGTTATGTGTTGTGCTTTGTGGTTTGTTGTAAGACTGTTATGGCACTAAAACAGGCTGCACATGATATGTATATGAGAATGTATATTAGAAAATACGATTAGGGGCGGGAATGTTGAAAGAATATGCTCGGGATTATAATTATCCGCTTGTTGCCTGTATGCTATTTTTTTATGAGATTGGGTTGTCAAGATGTATCTATTGGCTGCTTATGCCAGTTTTATCACCTACTATGTTATAGGTAAATATTTGGAGGAAGGGAAGATTATCTCAAGGTAATAGCGAGGTCGTACAGCGAGGTATGTAGGGCTACTTGATTTTGTATTATTTGGCATGAAACATAGATCCCTCCTTGGCACATAAAGACACTTACCAACTCCGACACAACTATTAACGTTGTCTCAACTCTTTCACATGTTCATATGCTCCCATACATAGTCACCTTCAAATCTGCATAAATACTTGGATACCAAGACACACGAGTTCGTTCTACTAAATAAAGTTCATGTGTTGTTCGACCTCCTATGCATTTCATTATAACATACTCCTTTCATTATAGTGTTGTCTTTTGTGATTATTTACATATCATATATTGCATCTACAGTCCTACAGCTCCAATATTATGACCACTAAAAGAATCATCTCAAAAGTAATTGAAAGATAAAGTATATTACCTATTGATGGGTGGTAACCCAAGGGGTGGAAGAATCACCTAGCCAGGGTCGATCCTATCACGGGGGTAGCCCAAAGGGTGAAAGGAAAAGCCTAGCTAGGGCCGATCCCGATATAGATTTACCACTGATCAACTGGTCATCTGTATTACATGTTATGTGCAGATTATACAGTAGAGGTAAAGTAATAAAAAGAACATAAAGTACATGATCCCACTATATGACTAAAGGTGGTCGCTTATCCTACACCAGTGCATAGTTTCATTTGAGTTGTTACTTCATATACAGTATTTTCTGCCTTACATATTCAGTATATTATCTCATACTATTGTCCCTTACGGGGGACCTGCATTTCATGCTGCAGGTACAGGTGCTGGTAGATCTCCCCAGTAGGAGTATAGGATATTCAACTATTGTTACCAAGCTCCAGGTTGCTTCGGAAATTTCTGTATCTAGAGCTTATATTTTTGTATTATATAGTTAGTTGAAGGGGAGCCTGTCCCGACCCTTATCAGATACTTTTCCTTATCTAGAGGCTTTATAAACTATATAAATTAAAGTGTGGTCATGTTTCCTACTTTAGACAACGTGGCCCCAACGACCTAGCCATATGTATTTCCTTTTGGCTTGTTATTACTGTTCACTTTCTTAAAGGCCTGTTGAATGTAGGAATCCCTTATAATTTGTATAGAAAGCGCGTGGATACAGGTTGGTTCTCTCGAGCCTTATCAGCAACGGGTGCCAATCCGCCTTAACGGGACTTTGGGCGTGACAGAAAGGCAATTTTTAAAATACCAAATTGTAGTTGAAGTGCATATATAAAAAATTTCAAAAAATTACAAAATTAATATTTTTTTAATTTAAATGGTACATAAAAAAATAGAGTTGAATGACTAAAATGGAACAACTAAGATAGAATTCTAAAATAAAAATTAAGGGCAAGTTGGGTATGGGAGGGGGGTTGGGGTCATATATGTGTTTGGCCCCAATTAAATAATTGTTGTTTGAATTTTTAATCGCTAAATAAATTTTAAAATCTTTCAATCAGGAGAGAATTTCTTTTTTAACTTCAATGAATCCTATCTCATGAGTAAAGAGTGATGATATTGAGGGTAAAAATCAAAGAAGAAATAAAATTGGATTTTTAAAAAAAATGAATAAATACTTTTTGGCTTTCACTCTCTTAGAAAGTGTGATGTACACATTCTTGGTAGGTTACTTAATTGGGTTTAAATGGTATAATTTTAATGATGTTAAAATGTCGTTTTCGAATAAGTCATAGTTAAGGTAACAAAATGAAAAGTTATGTCAAGTTTAAGGGTCCATTTATGTGTTTGGCCTTTTCTTTTTTTGAATTTGGATTATACACATGGATAGAAATTATATTCAACGACTTCGTTTTTGTATATATCTCACCTCATTTATATCAAGGTATCACATGAAAAATGAGCAACACCAAGAGTTGTCTATCAAGTTCTAAAATTAAAAAAGATGACAATTATGACCAACCAAGGTCAAGACTTCTATTAATTAGCGATTAAGTTAAGTGGAGGTAAAATGTATTTTTTAAAAAAATCTTAACTTTTAATAAAATATAAAAATAACTTACCTCTAACTTCCCCAAAGGAAACATTTCAGTTCCAAATTCACTTTTTCTTCTTCCTTTTAGGAGTAAAAATCATAGAAGAAAATTTCTCAGCTTTGGTCATCTTCTTCTCCATTTTCTCTTCTTTTATTTTATGTGTTCACTGTTGCCATAGTCCTTATTGTCTCACTTCAATGTTGGTTGCTCCTTTCACTATTAAAGTTTCAGCACTTTATAAAGGTAAAATTATTTTCCTTTCTTTCATAATTAGGGTTTCAATCTTTTTGGTGAAAATGATAATTTATGATAAAGAAAAATGAATAAATACATGAATAACATAGAGTCTTGTTACTGCATGTCTTAATAAATATGTTCTTGTGTTATTCTAGTTTATGGTGTGTTCTAAAATATGTTTTTGTACTCTTTGTGATAAAATATGTTGTTCTTGAAGTTGTACTCTTTGTGAGAAAAAAATTCTTATAATTGATGGTGAATTGGTGTTGGTGGTTGATTCCTTGAAACTTGATATAGACAAATGAAGCAGTTGCTAAAGTACATACAACAGCTGCTGAAGTACATACACTAACTGCTAGACTTTCTGAAACAAATGAGTTATAATACCCCAAAAGTTAAAAAGTTGGACTAAGTAGAAAAATACAGAAAATTTATTACTGGTGCAGGATTTATGAGTCATATCTATGATCGTATCTAACTCTTCAGGTCATTCATGGTGGTCGTGGATGGCACCTGATACTTAGAAAAATTTCTAGAAAATTATGGGTTCTACGAACAAGGTTCACAGGTCATATAAGGAATTACAATTCGCAGAAAGATGTAATGTCCAGGGCATTTGAAGATTGGAATATCATATAGTAAGGTGAAATATAGAAAAATGGCCTCGAAGGACTTTTAGGTCAAGCATATCGAGAAATAAAATTATCAAAAATAAAAATCTTATTCAGAAGAGTTCGCGATAGAGGCACATCCCTGACCTATTCCAGGCCAGTTCAGATTCATCCTTGATACCAAAATATGACAAATATTGAACTTCGCTCAAAAATAACCTATGGTTAATCATCTACACATCATGGACTTAGTTTACCACTGTGGTCTAATTTCAATTTTAAGAATAGGTACTTTGGACTTTGTCACGATCCAAGCTTAGGGCCTAGCCATAACATGGTGAATGAGATCCCCAAAGGAAACTCAAACTAATCCTTAGCATTCTTACGAGTATTCAAGTTAAATAAAAGAAATACATAAGCGGAAGCATATACACATCATGAGTCATAACATAGGATAGATCATAATGTAGAGTATACGATTCTGAAACTGAAGTACATGCATATGTCCTAAACATGCCTCTAGACCATAACATAAGATGGGGGCTCGGACAAACTCTGGCTTACCCTGAATAATAAAGAAACACTATCTTTAGTACAACCAAAGCATGAATAGATAAAGTAGTAGGCTCTATCTCAAAGCATGAGGATTCGCCCAATCAAGATTGTGGAAATATCTGGATCTAGTCACGAGGATGAACAATGGTATCTCCTGCACTTGCATTATGATATAATACAGACATAAAGTATGCATTAGTACTTTTGAATGTTCTAAATATACGAGTATGAAAGAAGATGAAGTCGTAATAAACCTACATTAGACATGTTAGATGAACAATGTTACGACGCAATCTAGGGCCTAAGAGTGACATGGTGAATGGGAACTCGAGAGTTTCCAAACTAGCCTTAAAGTGACCACATTCACATCATCAGTTCGGAAGAATAAACAAATAGTAAACATATAGTTCAAAGGGACGGAAAAGTAGGACTATCGCTAAAATAACCCCAAAAAGTACCCAAAAATGTGCCTCGAAAATGCTCGGAATCGTGATTTCCATATATCTCAAAATCCCTGCATGATATCGAAAATTCAACTTCATATTCTTGATGAAGGGGCAAAATGGAGTGGAAAATGGGTCTAACTCCAATTTCACAGCAAACAAATCACAATTTCAAAATCCAAAATTTTCCTTATCTAGTGTTGGTCCGTGCCCCTAGCGCGACATGGCTGGGGCATGAACCAGTGTTAAAAAGTTGCCAGTTTTGTTGTTCGGTCCAAGGCTTTTAGGTCTTGGGCCTAAGTCTTTTCATGTATGAAAATACATATACTTAGCCATATTTCACTGTCATATCATACAAGACATTCCCCAGTACTCTCTCAAACACTTAGACAAATATTTAACCCTAAATTTCAAGTCCCAAAACTCATCTGGATCTTAAGGATTTCACTCAATCTTCAAGTCTCCATTTCCAATCTTCATAAAAAATTCTCCAAAGTCAAGGTATGTGGGTTTCAACCATTGGGTCCTTTCACCCATAGTGCCCAAGCTTCCTTTTTACACAAATTTCATATTTCTAAGTTGATTCTACTTATGGTTCTTCTATTATTAATTTGACTATAAACTATGTTGGAGTTTTGTAAAAGTGTGACTGTTTTAGAATGTTTTGAGCTATGGATCTTTGATTTATCTTGAATTTGATGAAGAATTTTGATGTGTATTGTTTAATGGTGTTACCAAGTATTGGTGTGATGATTTATTTCATGATTTCTTGCATGATTTCACTCTTTAATTGAATGGTTTTACACTAGCATTACACATTCACCAAGTGTTTGATAAAATATCCGATTTAGGGTTCTTAAGCCATTGATGTTCTATTGCATGACCTATGACTTGTATGACTTTATGATGATAAAAGGATGGTATAAATATCTTGATTTTATGAAAAGTATATATAGTGTTGGAAGTTGATCAATTGCCTCGTTTGGGAGGAAGTGGGCCTGAACTATCATGTTGGGGGTATGTACCTCAATTGTCTTGCTTGAGAGGTAGCAGGCTTGTTCAACCATGTTGGGGGGTTTGTACCTCAATTGTATCGCTCGGGAGGTAGTGGGCCTGTGCAACCATGTTGGGAGGTTTTATACCTCAATTGCCTCGCTCGGGAGGTAGTAGGCCCATGCAACCATGTTGGGGGTTTTGTACCTCAATTGCCTCGCTCGGGAGGTAGTAGGCCCATATGACCATGCTGAGGGGTTTGTACGTCAATTTCCTCACGAAGGAGGTTGTAGGCCTTGGTTACTATTGATGGTCTCTTCCTACACATGTAAATGTCCTATGTAAGCATGTTTTACTACAAACATCATTTATGCTGCCATATTGCTATATGCTCATTTATTGCCTAAATGTGCATTTTGATTATGTTGCCTATCTCTTGTTGCATTGCATTCTACATACTTAGTACATTCAAACGTACTAACACATACTATATGCCAACATGATGTCACCATATAGGGACCGGAGCTCCACTTGATCATCCTCCCCCTCCATGTGGCTAGTACGATATCTCACAAAGCAAGTTGGTGAGTCCTCAACTTCGGGGACAATGTATTTGATATTATGCTATGTATAAAGACTTTTTCTTTCCTATTTATTGTATGCTTGAATATGAGGGTGAACCCGATTTCTAGTCTTGGCCCCCACTAAGTTCTATGTTTAGAGGTGTTGTTGGACAAGTATGTAAAGAAGCTATGAGGCTTGACTCTCTTTGATTCTATGATGTTCTATGATACGAAAGATGTTGAAACGAGCCCAAAAAGTGCTTGAAAATGTACCTCGGAAGTGCGCAGAATTGTAATTTTTATATATCGCAAAATTCGTGCGTGATATCAAAAATACGATTTCATATTCTTGTTCAGGAGGTCAAAATTAGGGGGAAAAGAGTCTAACCCTTATTTTAGAGCAACCATATAAAAATTCAAAATTGTTAAATGTTAATTTCCAGTGAGTAAATCGCCTTGCTTCTGTGACGCGCACAAGTAAAATTTTGTGCCTATTTTTTTTTTAACTAGATCCAGGACTTTTAAGTCTTGGGCCTAAGTGTTCCCATTCACTAGAATACACATAAATAGCCATATTCCACCCTCATATCATCCTAAGTGCTCCCAGTACTCAATCAAACATTTGGCCAAATTTTTCACTCCTAAATTCAAGTCTCAAACCCTCATCCAAAACTAAGGATTTCCTTCAAGCTTCAAGTCTCCATTTTCAATCTTCATCAAGAGTTTCCCCAAAGCTAAGGTATGTGGGTTTCAATCATTGGGTCCTTTGGTGCCCTAACCTCCTTTTTACTCAATTAGCATGATTTAAAGTTGATTTTACAAATGGGTTTACTAGTATGAACTTGTATATGAACTATGTTAAAGCAATACGAATTTGTGACTGTTTTGCTATGTGTTGAGCTATAAATCATGGATCTATTATAAGATTTGAGAAGGGGTTCTGATGCATATTGCTTTAGGGTGTTGCAAGGTGTTGATTTATAGTTGTACAATTGATTTTCTTGCATGATTTCACTCTTGAATTGCATGGTTTTACACTAACACTACATACCCTCCAAGTATTTGGTAAAATGCCTGGTTACGATTTCTTGACGAATTGAAGGCTCAATGCATGTCTTATGTTATGAATGATGTTATGATGATGAAAGAAGAGTATGTATATGATGTTATGATGATGATAAAAGGAAAGTATGTATATGGTATTTCTCTATATAGTGTTGAATTGACAATAGCCAATTAAGGGGTATGCCTCAATCACCATGGGAGGTAGGGTGTGACCATCCTCTAACCTTTCAAGGGGTTTGTACCTTAGACCTATGGGAAGTAGAGTGTGACCATCCTCTAACCTATCAAGGGGTTCGTACATTGCCAACATGGGAGGTAGGGTGTGACCATCCTCTAACCTATCAAGGGGTTTGTACCTTGGTAACCTATTGAGGGGTTTGTACCTCAATCAACCATGGGTGGTAGGGTTCAGCAATCTACTAAAGTATCGTCTATTTTCACACTTGTATTATAATATATGAAGCATTCCTTTACTACAAGCATCACTCGTGTATGTCATGTTATTATATGTTAGCTAATTGTTTAAATTATGTATACCGATTATGTCACTTATCTCTTGTTGCATTGCATGCTACATACTTAGTATATTCAAATGTACTAATGTATAATTTTGCCTACATGATATCACTATGTAGGAACCGGTGCACAAGTTGATCATCCTCCTCCTCCATGTGGCTAGTTCAGTATTACTCAAGCTAGTTGGTGATTCCTCCACTTCGGGGACCTTAGTCTAAATTTCTCTTATTATGTATTAAGATACTTTTCTTTATTATTTACTTTAGCTATGAGGGTAATCCTGATTGCTTTGTCTTGGCCCCTGCTCTATCTATGCAGTAGAGGTGTTGTTGGACATGCTATGTATCTGTAATATAAGCTTTGACTCTTTTGTCTCTTGATTATGATGTTATGCAAGCTTTCCTCTTAGTCCTATTGCCCTATTTCTACTTTTGCATATCATTTAAATGCTTCTGCGACCAATGATGTGTCATGATAAGACAAGAGGCTTGTTTAGGGTTCCTTCAGATTCCTCATTCGCCGTGTCACATCTATGCCCTAGGCTTGGATCGTGACAAACTTGATATCAGACCACTAGGTTGTTAGATTCTTGGAGTCCAACGCACTGTATTGATTAGAGTCTTATTCATGGTTGTGTTGTGCACCATAACTATAAGTAGGAGGCTATGAGATGTTTTAGGAATTATTTCCCTTCTTCATGTTCTAAGTCGTGATATAGAGTTGTAATAAGTTTTTCCCCTAACGATTGTTCTTTGCTATGCTAAATCATGCCTAACACTTGAGAAATAAGAGCCCAAACTCCCGAGGAGCAACCTTCCAATGGTGAGCTTCGAGATGCTCTCACTATGCTTGCCCAAGTTGTGGCTAATCAAGTCAACCAAGGGGCCTAAGCCCCTCATGCTACTACCCTAGGAGTTAGGGTAATGGACTTCATGAGTATGAATCCTCCAGTGTTCTATGGGTCAAGGGTAGATGCAGATCCATAAGAGTTCATTGATGAGGTATATATGATTTTGACTATCATGGGTGTTGGGCCGAATGAAAAGGCGGAGTTGGCGGCATATCAACTCAAAGGGGTAGCCCAAATATGGTATGACCAATGGAAGAGGGAGAAGAGAAATGGTAAGGTGGTACTTTTGGAGGAGCTCAAAATGGCTTTCCTTAATCGGTTCTTCCCTCTTGAGCTTAGGGAGGCTAAATTGGTGGAGTTTATGAATTTAAAGCAAGGTTCCGTGAGTATGAAGGAGTATGCCCTCAAGTTCAATTAACTTTCAAAGTATGCTCCTCATTTGGTGGCCAATCCTAGATCTAGCATGAATAAATTTGTGATGGGGGTCTCCGACTTGGTGAGTGAAGAATGTCGGTCTGCCATGCTAATTAGTGACATGGACTTTTCTAAGTGGATGATCTATGCTGAGCAAATGGAGGAGGAGAAATTGTGGAAGAGAAGGAGTCATGAGGCCAAGAGGGCTCATTTTGAGAGTAAGTTCCAAAGGGGTGGCTGGTCCCACATGGCCAAGGGTCTTCTCATGCTTCCAAGGTGGCTTTTGCTAATGATTTCGTAAGGCCTCAAGGTGTTGGTGGTGTGGCTCCTATTGTTAGGTGTCCAAAGTGTGGTAGGGGTCATAGTGGTCCATGTTTAAGGGACACTAAATGCTTGTTTTAGTTGTGGGGAGATAGGTCACAAAAAGTTTGAATGCCCTTGGTATCGCAACAAGGTTAAGGAGATGCATCCACAAGGTGCTAATGTGGTTCCATTGGGGAGAGGTGGCCGATAAGATGGTGCCCCAAGGCACAATCAGTTTTATGCTTTGCATGGGAGGCAAGGGGTTAATGAGATGCTCGACGTTGTTACTGGAATGTTGAAAATCTTTGACTTTGATATATATGTATTGATTGATCCGGGTGCCACTCTTTCTTTTTTTACCCTCTTTGTTGCCAAAAAGTTCCATATTGAGTCCAAATTGTTGCATAAGTCATATGAGGTGTCTACTCCTATTGGTGCATCTATTATTGCTAGAAAAGTTTATCGAAGATGTCCTATTTGCATCTTGCATAAGGTGTTGCCTTGTGATCTTGTTGAGTTAGACATGGTTGATTGTGATGTCATTCTTGGGATGGATTGGTTGCATGGCTACTATGCTTCTATTGGTTGTAGAACCCGTAGGGCCAAATTCTAATTTTCTAATGAACCCATCCTTGAGGGGAAAGTCAAGATGTGGTGGTCAAGGGTAGATTCATATTTGCATTAAAGCCTGTAAGTTGATCTCTAAGGGGTGTTTTTACAATCTTGTGAGGGTTAGGGATGTGGCATCTAAAGTCCTTCCCATAGAGTTGGTTCCAGTTATAAACGAGTTTCTTGGTGTCTTTCTAAATGACCTTTGTGGTGTTCCTTCCGAAAGGGGAAATAGACTTTGGTATAGACCTCCCCCCGGATACTCAGCCCATTTCTATTCTCCCTTACTGTACGGCCCCGACGGAGTTGAAGGAACAATTGAGGGACTTGTTGGAGAAGGGATTCATTAGACCTAGCCAATCACCTTGGGGTGCTCCGGCGTTGTTTGTGAAAGAGAAAGATGAGTCCCCCAGGATGTGTATGGACTACCGGTAACTTAATAGGGTCACAATCAAGAACAGGTATCCTCTTCCAAAGATTGATGATTTGTTTGACCAATTGCAAGGGGCTAGCCATTTCTCTGAGATTAATCTTTGGTCTGGGTATCATCAAGTGAAGGTGAGGGAGTGTGATATTCCCAAGACGGCCTTCCAGACTAGATATGAGCATTATGAGTTTGTTGTGATGTCTTTTGGGTTGACCAATGCACCGACCATCTTTATGGACCTAATGAATAGGGTCTTTAAACACTACCTTGATTCCTTTGTTGTGGTCTTCATTGATGACATTTTGATCTACTCTCGTGGTGAGGAGGAGCATAGGGCTCATTTGAGGGTTGTGTTGCAAAGATTGAGAGAGGAGAAATCGTATGTTAAGTACGAATAGTGTGAATTTGGGTTGAGGCAGGTTGCCCTCCTAGGACATGTCGTGTCGGGGGATGGTATTAACGTGGATGCAAAGAAGACCGATATGATCAGAAATTGGCTTAGACGATTGACCCTGTCGGACATTAGGAGTTTCTTGGGCCTAGCAGGTTACTATCGGAGGTTTATGAATGGGTTCTCTTCTGTTGCTTCCCCTATGACAAAATTGACTCAAAAGATGGATAAGTTTGTGTGGTCCAATGAATGTGAATGGAGTTTCCAAACATTGAAAGACAAGCTTGTGTCCGCTCCTATATTGTCACCACCAGATGAGCTTAAGGGATTTGTGGTGTATTATGATAGCCTATGTTTCTAGGCAAATCAAAGTGCATGAAAGGAACTACCCTACCTATGATCTAGAGTTAGTAGCCGTTGTGTTTGCATTAAAGATTTGGCGTCACTAAATATATGGGGTGCATGTTGATGTGTTCACCGATCATAAGAGCCTCCAATATGTCTTCACTCAAAAGATCTCAACTTGAGGCAAAGGAGGTGGTTAGAACTTCTTAAAGACTATGATATGAGTGTGCATTATCATCTGGGTAAGGCAAATGTAGTGGCAGATGCTTTGAGTAGGGTGTCCATGGGTAGCCTAACACACGTTGATGTAGTGAGAAGGAGATGGCTAGGGAGGTATATCGGTTGGCTAGATTAAGAGTTAGGATGGAAGAGGATGGTAGTAGTGGTATAGTTGTTGTTGATGGTTCTAAATCTTCTTTGGTGGATGAGGTGATGGCAAAACAAGATCTTGATCCCTCCTTATTAGAATTGAAGGCCTTGGTGAAAGAAGGCAAGGTGGAGATTTTCTACCAAGAGGGAGGATGGTGCCCTTAGGTACCAAGGTAGGTTGTGTGTACAATGTGTTGATGGTTTAATAGAAAAGATCCTTGATGAGGCCCATAATGCTTCTTATTCTATCCATCTTAATTCCACCAAAATGTATAGAGACTTGAGAGATGTGTCTTGGTGGGGAGTCATGAAGAGGGACAATTCGAAATTCGTTTCCCATTGTCACACTTGTCAATAAGTCAAATCCGAACATCAAAGGATGGGTGGCTTAACCCAAGACATAGTGATTCCTACTTTGAAGTGGGAGGTGATTAATATGGATTTTATGGTTAGGTTTCCCAAGACTAGAAAGGGTTTTGATTCCATTTGGGTGGCGGTTGATTGGATGACAAAAATTAGCTCACTTTCTACCACATATGGGGCTGAAGATTATGCAAGGTTATACATTCATGACTTGGTAAGGTTGCATGGGGTTCCTTCATCCATCATATCTTTCTAAAGGGGTCTTGACCTAGAGTTAAGCTTTCTATGGCCTTTCACCCTCAAATGGATGCCATGATGAAAGAACCATTCAAACAATTGAGGATATGGTTAGGGCTTAAGTATTGGAACTCAAGGGTAGTTGGGATGATTACCTTCCATTGATTGAGTTTGCCTACAACAATAGCTATCGTTCTAGCATTAGTATGGCTCCCTTTGAGGCTCTGTATGGAAGACATTGTAGACCACTGGTTGGTTGGTTTGAGGTTGGTGAGGTAGATTTGTTGGGACCAGGTATAGTTATGGAGGCTCTTGAGAAGGTTAGAATGATTAGAGAAAGGTTAAAGATGACCCGAAGTTTCCAAATGTCCTATGCCGATGTGAGGAGAAGGGATCTTGAATTCCAAGTTGGTGAGTGGGTTTATTTGAAGGTGTCACCCATGAAGGGTATGGTTGGTTTTGGTAAGAAGGGCAAGTTCAGTCCAAGATATTTTGGTCCTTATGAGGTCACAAGGGGGGTTGTGCAAGGTAGCTTATGAGTTGAGGTTTCCTAGTGAGACGGAGTTGGTTCATTTGGTGTTCCATATGTCCGTTTTTAGGAAACATGTGGGTGATCTGAATGCCATTGTGCCTCTTGATGTTATGGGTGTTGTTGAGGATAATTTGACATATGAAGAGGTTCCAGTTTAGGTTTTGGATAGGCAAGTGAAGAGGTTGAGAAACAAAGAGGTGGCTTCCGTTAAGGTCCTTTGGAGGAATCAACAAGTTGAGAGTGATACTTGGGAGGCCAAAGCGGATATGCAAAAGTGATATCCTTACCTTATCCACTCCACTCAAGCCTAAGGTATTGATCTAAGTCCTTCATTTGATGTCAAGTCTTAAGTTCAGCCCTATGCCATTGCATATGTTCATGTTTAAAATGGCAAGTTCATGATGATTTTACACTTATGATGAAGTTTTTTTGAAATAATGTGTAAGTGCATTATTGCATCTCTATGTGGGCTAAAATTGTCATGTTTGTACATCTCATATACATCTCTTTGACATTCGGGGATGAATGTTCCCAAGGGGGAGATATTGAAACGACCCCAAAAAGTGCCCAAAAATGTGCCTCGAAAGTTCCTGGAATTGTAATTTCCATATATCTCAAAATCTGTCCATGATATCAAAAATTCAACTTCATATTCTTGTTCAAGGGGTCAAAATTAGGGGAAAAAGGGTCTAACCCCGAATTTAAAGCAACCGTATCAAAATTCAAAATTCTCAAACATCAATTTCCAGTGAGTAAACCGTGTTGCTTCCACGACATGCACATGTACAATTTTGCGTCTGTTTATTTTTAACTCGGTCCAAAACTTTTAAGTCTTGGGCCTATGTGTTCCCATTCACTAAAATACCAATACTTAGTCATATTTCACCCTCATATCATCCTAAACATTCCTCAATACTCATTCAAACACTTAGTTAAATTTTTCACTCCTAAATTCAAGTCTCAAACCCTCATCTGAAACTAAGGATTTTCTTCAAGCTTCAAGTCTCCATTTTCAGTCTTCATCAAGAGTTTCTCCAAAGCTAAGGTATGTGAGTTTCAACCATTGAGCCCTTTTGCCCGTGGTGTCCTAACCTCCTTTTTACTCAATTAGCATGATTTAAAGTTGATTTTATAAATGGGTTTACTAGTATGAACTTTTCTATGAACTATGTTAAAGCTATATGAATTGTGACTATTTTGCTATGTTTTGAGCTATAAATTTTGGATCTATTGTAAGATTTGAGAAGGGATTTTGATGGATATTGATTGAGGGTGTTGCGAGGTGTTGATTGATGGTTCTACAATGGATTTTCTTGAATGATTTCATACTTGAATTGCATGGTATTACACTAGCACTACACACTCGCCAAGTATTTGATAAAATATCCGGTTACGGTTTCTTGAGGAATTGAAGGCTCAATGCATGTCTTATGTTATGAGTGATGTTATGATGATGAAAGAAGAGTATGTATATGATGTTATGATGATGATAGAAGGAATGTATGTATATGGTATTTCTTTATATAGTGTTGAATTCACCATATCCAATTGAGGGGTATGCTTCAATCACCATGGGAGGTAGGGTATGACCATCCTCTAACCTTTCAAGGGGTTTATACGTTGGCACCATGGGAGGTAGGGTGTTACCATCCTCTAACCTATCAAGGGATATGTACCTTGGAACCATGGGAGGTTAGGTGTGACCATCCTCCAACCTGTCAAGGGGTTTGTACCTTGGTGACCTATTGAGGGGTTTATACCTTAATCACCATGGGTGGTAAGGTGCAATAATCCACCATAGTATGGTCCATTTTCACACTTGTATTATAATATATGAAGCATGACTTTACTACATGCATCACTGATGCATGTCATCTTGTTATATGTTAGCTAATTGCTTAACTTATGCATACCGGTTATGTCACTTATCTCTTGTTGCATTGCACGTTACATACTTAGTACATTCAAATGTACTAATGTATAATCTTACCTACATGATATCTCCATGTAGGAACCATTACACAAGTTGACCATCCTCCTCCTCCATATGGCTAGTTCGATACTACTCAAGCTAGTTGGTGAGTCCTCCACTTTGGGGACCTTAGTATAAGTTTCTCTTATTATGTATTGATACATTCTTCTTTATTATTTATTTTAGCTGTGAGGGTGAGTCCAGTTGCTTTGTCTTGGCCCCTGTTCTATCTATGTAGTGGACGTTTTGTCGGATATGCTATGTATCTACAATATGGGCTTTTACTCTTTTGTCTCTTGATTATGATGTTATGCAAGCTTTCCTCTTAGTCCCATTGCCTATTTCTACTTTTGTATGTCATTTAAATTCTTCCGCGACCAATGATGTGTAATAATAAGATAAAAGGCTTTTTTGGGGTTCCTTTGGGTTCCTCATTTGCCGTATCACGTCTAGGCCCTAGGATTGGGTCATGACAGATGTCCCACAACCCCATTTATCCCTATTTACTATCTCTTAGTGTCTTTTTATTTCTTCCATAACCAAGGATGTGTAATAATATGTTAAGAGTTGGGGTTCCTCATGCGCCGTGTCATATCTGGGCCCTAGGCTTGGGTCGTGACAAACTTGGTATCAGAGCTCTACGTTGTTACTAGTCCTCGGCATCCAACACATCACATCGATTAGAGTCTTATTTATGGTTGTGTTGTGCGCCACAACTACGAGTGAGAGGCTATGAGATGTTTTAGAAAACGTTTTCCTTCTTCTTACTCTATGTCGTGCTATAGAAGTTAAGTTATGGGTCCCCCCCAACGATTGTTCTTTTCTATACTAGATCTTGCCTAACACAAGAGAAAGAAGAGCCCGCACACCCGAGGAACAACCGGCTCATGGTAAGCTCTGGGATGCTCTCATTTTGCTAGCTCATGTTGTGGCTAATCAAGCCAACCAAGGGGTCCAAGACCCTCATGCTCCTATTCCAGTATCTCGGGTGAGGGACTTTATAAGGATAAACCTATTAGAATTCAATGGGTCTAAGGTGAATGAGGACCCTCAATAATTTATTAATAAGGTATAGAAGGTGTTATCCATTCTGGGTGTGAGGTCAGAAGAGAAGGCGGAGTTGGCGGCTTACCACCTCAAGGGGGTGGCTCAAATATGGTATACTCAATGGAAGGAGGGAGAAGGAGAACAACAATGTGGTTCTATGGGAGTTTAAGGTGGCTTTCCTCAACCCTTCTTCCCTCTTGATCTTAGGAAGGCCAAAATTATGGAGTTCATGAATTTGAAGCAAGGATCTTTGAGTGTGAGGGAGTATGCCCTTAAGTTCAACCAACTCTCAAAATATGCTCCACAATTGGTTGCCAACTCGACGTCTAGAATGACTAAGTTCATGATGTGAGTATCGTATTTGGTGAGTGAAAAATGTCGTACTGCTATGTTGATTGGTGACATGGACTTGTCCTGCCTTATGACTTATGCCGAACAAATTGCAGGGGGAGAAATTGAGGAAGAGAAGGGTTCGTGAGGCCAAGAGGGCCTGTTTTGATGCTAAATTCCAAAGTCTCAAGGGTGGCCGATTTCATTAAGTCTAAGGGTCTTCTCATGCTCATAATAGAAGGTTTTCCAATGACTACCCAAGGGACCAAGGTGATGGTGGTGAGGGGCCTAATGATATGTGTCCGAAATGTGGTAAGGGTCATGGTAGCCCATGCTTGAGGGATACTAATGCTTGCTATAGTCGTGGGGAAGTAGGCCACATGATGATGGATTGCCCTTGTAACCGGAACAAGGGTAAGGCTGTTCGTCCACAAGGTCAGGGTGCCAATGAGGTTCCTTTGGGAAGAAGAGGTCAGCAAGGTGGTTCCCTAAAGAACAATCAGTTTTACGCTTTACATGGGAGGCAAGGGGTTTATAAGGTGCCTGATGTCGTCACCAATATGTTAAAAGTTTTTGATTTTGATGTGTAAGCATTGGTAGACTCGAGTGCCACTCTTTCTTTTATTACTCCTTTTATTGCCAGAAAGTTTCATGTTGAGCCCATATGAAAGGTCTATAGAAATTGTCCCATTTTCATCTTGCATAAAATATTGCCTTGTGATCTTATTGAGTTGGTTATGGTTGATTTTGATGTCATTCTTTGTATGGATTGGTTGCATGCATATTATGCCTCTAATAATTGTAGAACCTGTAGAGTCAAATTCCAATTCCCAAGTGAACCCGTTCTTGAGTGGGAGAATCATGATGTGGTGGTCAAGGATAGATTAATTTCTTGCATTAAAGCCCAAAAGTTGATCTCTAATGAGTGTCTTTATCATCTTGTGAGGGTGAGGGATGTGGAGTCCAAAGTCCTTCCTATAGAGTCGGTTCCAGTAGTGAATGTCTTCCTTGATGTCTTTCCTATGACCTTCCCGGTGTTCCTCCCAAAAGGAAAATAGACTTTAGTATAGACTTTCTCCTCAATACTCAACCCATTTCTATCCCCCTTACCGTATGGCCCCAGAGGAGTTAAAGGAGTTGAAGGAGCAATTAAGGGACTTCTTGGAGAAGGGTTTTATTAGGTCAAGACAATCACTTTGGGGTGCACTGGTGTTGTTTGTGAAGAAGAAGGATGGATCTCATAGAATGTGTATTGACTACTAGCAACTTAATAC
>JAABOM020000001.1:7493488-7531298 GCA_011800125.2 Solanum clarkiae
TTGGGTCATATTGTGTCTGATGAGGGAATAAGGGTTGATTCACAAAAGATAGAGGCTGTGAAAGATTGGCCAAGGCCTACGACACCCACGGAAGTTCAGAGTTTTCTAGGGTTGGCAGGTTATTACAGAAGGTTTTTTGAAAGTTTTTCTTCTATTTCTTCAGCTCTAACAAAGTTTACACATAAGGAAACCAAGTTCCAATTGAATGATGCATGTGAAAGAAGCTTCGAGGAGCTGGAGAAAAAGCTAACTTTTGCATCTATTCTAGTAATTCTAGAAGGCACCGAGGGGTATGCAGTGTATTATGATGCTTCAGGAGTTGGCTTAGCGTGTGTACTAACACAACATGGTAGGGTAATTGCTTATGCATCTAGACAGTTGTAACCATATGAGAAAAACTATCCAACTCATGATCTTGAGCTAGCAACAGTTGCATTTGCTCTGAAAATATGGCGCCACTATTTGTATGGGGTTCATGTTTATATATATACTGAACATAAGAGTTTACAATACATCTTTAAGCAGAAATACCTAAACTTAAGACAACGGAGATGGCTAGAGCTAATAATGTATTATGACGTTGATATACTTTACCACCCGGGGAAGGCAAATGTGGTATCCGATGCTCCAAGTTGTAAGGCAATCATGAATACTGTTGATCAAGCTATGGTGAGTCAAGTAGTGGATAAGGATCTACGTCAGCTAGCCAGCTTGGGAGTTTGCCTTCTTGAAACTCCAACGGAAGGGGTTATTGTACATAATGCAGTAACGTCTTCACTAGTAATGGAGGTGAAAGAAAAATAGTTCGAGGATTCTTTTCTATGACAGCTTAAGGAAAAGGTGAGTTAGGTTATGTTGAAGGCTTTGACCTTGCACAAAATGGAGTACTTTACTGCCAAAATAGATTATGTATGCCTAATATTAATGGATTAAGAAAAAGGATAATGGAAGAAGCCCATCACTCCCGATATTCCATCCATCCAGGATCAACTAAGATATACCATGACCTGAAGGGAATGTTATGGTGGGGAGGCATGAAGAAGGAATTTGCAAAATTTATGGCTCAATGTCCAAATGGCCAACAAGTGAAATTAGAACACCAAAAGCCAGGAGGTTATATGCAATGTATAGAGCTTCCAACATAGAAGTGGGTAATGATCGATATGGATTTTTTACCGGGTTGCCTCACTCATTTGAGAAGTTTGACTCAATATGGGTAATAGTTGATAGACTCACAATGTTAGCACACTTCCTGTAGTCAATAGTGATCATACAACTGAAGAATATGCCAAGCTATACCTCAAAGAGATAGTCAGGCTACATGGAGTCCCAATCTCCATTATATCTGACAGAGGAGCTCAATTCACTGCAAAGTTTTGGAAGTCCTTCCAAAGCAGTTTAGGGACACAAGTGAATTTGATCAAAACTTTCCACCCTCAAACAAACAGTAAAGCAGAACACACTATTCAGACACTTAAAGATATGATGCGAGCTTGTGCATTGGACTTCAAAGGTAGTTGGGTGGATTATTTACCACTTATTGAATTTGCCTATAATAATAGCTACCATGCGAGTATCAAGATGGCACCTTATGAAGCATTGTATGGGAGGAAATGTAGGTCGCCAATTGGATGGTTTGAAGTGGGTGAAACCACCTTGCTTGGGCCAGATCTAGTACCATAAGCCATGGAAAAAGTTGAGGTAATATAGCTGCAACTAGAAACAGCCCAATGTCATCACAAATCATATACAGATGCTAGAAGAAGAGGACTGGAATTCTCAGTAGGGGATTGGGTATTTTTAAAGGTGTCTCCAATGAAAGGGGTATGAGATTTGGTAAGAAAGGAAAACTGAGCCTACATTACATAGGGCCATATAAAATTATTATGAAGTTTGGTCAAGTCGCATATGAACTAGAGCTACCCCAAGAGCTTTCAGTGGTTCATCCAGTTTTTCATGTCTCAATGCTTCGAAATGTAGGTGACCCATCCCGTATCACTCCCATCGAAGACGTGCAGGTTGCACAAGTTCTCACATATGAAGAGGTAGCTATTGCTATTCTAGATTGTCAAGTTAAGAAGCTAAGAAATAAGGAAATAACTTCAGTAAAAGTACTTTGGAGAAACCAACAAGCAGAAGAAATAATATGTGAGGCCGAGGATGCGATAAAAGCAAAATATCCTTACTTATTTGAAGATAAAGAGGAAGTCCAACATGTAGAATTGGGACACTAATAGGTACGTGTGATTGAATACTTAGTGTGTTGTCAAAAGTTTGTGTAAGTAAAGATTTGAACTGGGTTAAGCTATCCAATTTTGCTAATATTCGAGGACGAATGTTCCTGGGGAAAGGATGTAATACCCCACATTTTACAATGCTAGTTCTATGCAAATGAAATATTATATGGCTTTCCAAATTAGCGCCAATTTTTAAAAGTTCTTGAATCTCATGTTATAGGGCAATATGTGCGTCTAGCGCTTAAGCGTGTCGAGTCTATACATGTTTTGTGTCAAATTGTGGAGATCATGACCCTACACAAAGTGACAGAATTGAGGTGCTTGTAGGACTTAGGAAGCTAGCAGGTGAGTCACCTACTTTCTTTGCTTAAATTTTCTAGCTAAATGGAAATGAGGCCCGACGTCGAATTCGTCTAAGTCTGATTATGAATAAAGTCCGCGTTAAGGGTGTAACTTTAACCCATGTTTTAGAATCACAAAGGGATTATATTTTTATCCCAAGAAGGATATTAAAAGATCCCAAAGACATCACAATTTCTTTGATAATTTGGGTCCAAAACTAACTAAGAGAAAGGGGGAAAAATGGGCAGCAAAGGCCCATCAATTTGGATCCCCTTAAGGCCGAAGGGATAGGAGCATGAAGCTGAATCACCAAATTAATATATTAAGGCTAAGAAATCAAAAGTAAGTCAGCCAAGAGGTCTTTTAAAAAGGGGTGAAGACAGTCCCCCTAAAGTCACTTCAACTTGGACAAAGAAACATCTGCTTTCTTGGTTATTCTTTGCCCTTTTCCAAAGTGTGAAAAATAGGCCTCACAAACTTACAAGGATTCCTAAAGAAGCTCCAAACCTTGAGTTTAAAGGTAAGGAAATCTACTTATGCACCTGGTATGGTTTGTTTATAAAAACCAAAGAGATAAGGTAAATATACATGTGCTGAAAACTTTTGACAACATGTATCCTAAGGATTGTGGTACACTTTTCATGATAACTAAGAGGCTTCTCTCCTCTTGGTTAGCTATATTATGAAGTAATACTTATGTATTTAACAAAATTTGGTTTGATAGTGATGTAACTAGGCTGGTTCACCACTGGTACAGTCCACAAAGATGACTTATTGTAGGATATCTTAATTGTACTTGTAAAAGAAACTTATGAGTTGATAATTGAAAATTGTTGTTTCACAACCTTCACCTAATTGGGACTATTTGTGGACTATTATAAGACTACTTTTATGTGTATAAACATTGATGGTACAGTTTGGGTAAAGTTGAAACAGGTTCTGGATTGTTGACGTCGAAATGTAGCGAGGGGATGTAACGTTATGTTGCCTATTTGTATGTTGTACAGAATTGTTATGTGTTGTGCTTGGTGGGCTGTTGTAAGACTGTTATGGCATTCAAATAGGCTGCGCATGATATGTATATGAGAATGTGTATTAGAAAATACGATTAGGAGCGGAGAGATAGAAAGAATACGCTTGGGTTTACAATTATACGGTTGCTGTCTGTATGTTGTTTTTTTGAGAGTGGGCCGCCAAGATGTATCTATTGACTTCTAATGCTAGTTTTATCACCTACTATGTTTTGGATAAATATTCGGAGGAAGGAAAGGTTATCTCGAGGTAATAGCGAGGTCATACAATGAGGTATGTAAGGCTACTTGATTTCATATTATTTGGCATGACACATAGATCCCTCCTTGACACATAAAGGCACTTACCAACTCCGACACAACTATTGACCATAACTCAATTAATTCACATGTTCATATGCTCCCATACATAGTCACCTTTAAATCTACATACATACTTGGATACTAAGATACACGAATTCGTTCTACTAAATAAAGTTCATGTGTTGTTCTACCTCCTAGGCATTTCATTATTTGTGTAACTTACTCCTTTCATTATGGTGTTGTCGTTTGTGATTATTTACATGTCATATGTTCCATCTATATTCCTACAGCTCCAATATTATGACCACCATAAGAGTCATCTCAAAAGTAATTGAAACATAAAGTATATTGCTTATTAATAGGTGGTAACCTAAGGGGTGGAAGAATCACCTAGCGAAGGTCGATCCTATCACGGGGGGTAGCCCAAGGGGTTAAAGGAAAAGCCTAGCCAGGGCCGATCCCGATATAGATTTTCCACTAATCAGCTGGTCATTTGTATTATGTGCTGTGCACAGATTATACAGTAAAGGTAACGTAATAAAAAGAACATAAAGTACATGATTCCACAGTATAACTAAAGGTGGTCTCTTACCGTACACTAGTGCGTAGTTCCATTTGAGTTGTTACTTCATATATAGTATTTCCTACCTTACATATTTAGTACATTATCTCGTACTAATGTCCCTTATGGGAGACCTGCATTTCATGCTATAGGAAGTGGTGCTAGTAGATCTCCCCAATATAAGTACAAGATATCCAACTGTTGTTACCAAGCTCCAGGTTGCTTCGGAGCTTTGTATTTCTAGAGCTTATATTTTTATGTTGTGTAGTTAGCCGTAGAGAGGCCTATCCAGACCCTTATCAGATACTCTTCCTTATCTAGAGGCTTTGTAGACTATATAAATTAAAGTGTGATCATATCTCGTACTCTAGACATCGTGGCCCCAATGGCCTAGCCATATGCATTTCCGTTTGGCTTGTTATTACTGTTTACTTTCTTAAAGACATGTTGAATGTAGAAATCTCTTATAATATGTATAGAAAGCATATAGATACAGGTTGGTTCTCCCGGACCTTATGGATAACAAGTGTCAGTCCACCTTAACGGGATTTTGGGCGTGACACGCCTTTAATTGAAACTCATCAAGCTCATTGTGTTGGCTTAGCATAGTGTTTGCTGTATCATTCCAATCTAGATTCAACTTTTTAAATGCCTATTTCCTTATTACACATCTCCACTAGCCACCTTATCTGAGGATGATATGGTATTGCCACCCAATGCTTCAACACCATACTTTTCAAGAAGAGCCTTGCAAAGCCTATTGCAGATTTGACAACCTCCATCGCTCATGATTGCCCGAGGGGTGCCAAACCATAAAAGATAGTTGTTTCTCAGAAATGTTATGACAATTTTGGGTAGAGCCACGACCTCAACCCACTTTGATATATAATCCACAATGACTAAGATGTACTTATTTCCGTGTGAGCTAAGAAAAGGTCCCACAAAATCTATCCCCTATGTATCAAATAACTCAATCATGATAATAAGGTTTAGAGGGAGCTCATGTTTGCGGGAAACTCCACCTTCTCTTTGGCACCTATCACAAGCTTTAGCATAGCCGTGGTCATCTTGGTGGATGGTGGGCCAATACTACCTACACTTTAAGATCATATGTGTTGTACGAACACCACTATGATGCCTACCTACCAATGATGAGTGGCATGCCTCAAGTATCTCATCATATCAATCTCAGGAACATAGAGATGAATAATCTCATCTGTAGATACACAAAACAAGTATTGGTCATCCCAAAAGAGCTTCCCCATATCTGACATAAACTTCTAAAACTGATGTGCGTTCACATTAGGTAGCATAATGTCACTTACCAAGTAGTTTGCATAGTCTACAAACCATGGTATTAAGTCATGGGATGCTTCCAACACTCTATCATCTTGAAACGAATCATTGATCCCCAATCCATCATCAAACTTTGTCATTGCCCCATCTTCTAATCTAGAAAGGTGATCTATGACCTGATTTTCTGTCCCTTTTCTGTCAATGACATTGAAGTTGATTTCTTGCAAGAGTAGTGCCCACCTCGTCAACCTTAGTTTTGCATTCTTCTTTGCCATCAAGTATATTAATGTTGAGTGGTCTGTGAGCACTACCAATTTGTCCCCCAATAGGTATGATCTGAATTTGTCGAATACAAATACCACCACGAGTTGTTCTTGATCAGTGACCACGTAATTCTTCTAGGTTGTATTTAGGGTGTTGCTAGTATAGTATATGAGATGTAGTATCTTCTGTTGGTGCTATCCCAATACCACACCTAGTGAAACCCCACACGCATCACATATGATCTCAAAAGGCTTGGAATAGTTTGGAGCTATAATGATTGGGGCTGAAGTTATCCTCTTCTTCAATTCTTCAAAGGCTTTGAGGCATACTTCATCGAACATGAACTTAGCATCCTTCTCTAGCAACTTGCACAACAGGTGTGCAACTTTATAGAAGTCTATGATGAACCTTCGGTAGAATCTTACATTCCTCATGAAGCTCCTCGCACCCTTAAATGAGATTGCTAGGGAAAGCTTCTCGATTACCTCTACTTTAGCTCTATCGACCTTGATCCCTTTTCTAGATATCCTATGCCCCAACACAATGCCCTCCTTCACCATAAAGTGATACTTTTCCCTCTTTAGCACCATGTGGCTTTCCTCACATCTTTGTAACACAATATGCAAGTGCTTCAAGCAGTCCTCAAATGAGTCTCCAACCATACTAACATCATCCATGAAGACTTCAATAGTGTCCTCCCCATATCTAAGAAGATGGACATCATGCATCTATGGAATGTCGCTGGGGCGTTACCCAACACGAATAACATCCTCTTTAATTTGAAGGTGCCATAAGGGCATGTAAATGTCAGCTTCTCCTGATCCTCTAGAGCAATTATGATTTATTATAGCCTGAATATCTATCAAGGAAGCAATACCAACCCTTTCTAGATAGTCAATCCAACATTTGGTCCATGGATGGCATACGAAAGTGATCCTTTTTAGTTGACACGTTGAGTTTTCTGTAATCCAAGAACACCCTCCATCTAGTGATTGGGATATCAAGGTCAACTCATTGTTGGCATTTGCCACAACTATGATACCAGCTCTCTTTCGAACGCACTGAATCAAGCTCACCTATTCACTGCAATCACATAGATCACTCCTGCATCGAACTATCTGATGAACTCCTTGTGTACGACCTCTTGCATAGGGGGTGTTTGAGATACCTTTTCTGCTCAATACTTGGCTTGTAGTCCTTAAGCAATTGGATTTTGTGTGTCCATATCCCGCGAGAAATGATATCTACAGTCATTTATCCAATGGCCATCTTAAACTGTTTAAGCACCATGACAAGGGAACTCACCTGCTCATCATTCAAATTCGTAGAAAATATAATTGCAAAAGTGTTGTTGGCTCCCAAAAATGAATATCTCAGATGTGCTGGAAATGCCTTCAACTCTAATACCGGTGGTTCTTCTATGGATGGCTTTGTAGGTAGTAACTCCCAATTCTGCAAGTTAAACTCTAGCTTGGTTTGACGCCTAAGACCATTAAATACGCCCATACCATTCACTGTCTCCTCATAATCTAGGATGCCATCACTATCAAAGTTTACCAACACTACTTCTAAGACGTCAACACCCTATCTCACCTTAATTGGTACTTCTGGTTCAACAGCCTCAATAGTCTCAATAATAGAGATTACTCTCAATTCATTTTCTTTCTTTTCCTGCTGATGGATTCTAAACACGAACTCATCTTTCCAAAATATAAACTTCAGTTGGCCCTTCTCTATATCTAGCAAAGTACATCTAGTGGCTAAGAACAGCCTCCCCAAGATGATAGGGGCTTTAAAATCAACCTTGCAGTCCAGGATCACAAAGTCAGTAGGGAACATGAACTTCTCAACTTTGACCACCACATCATATAGTATCCCCATAGGCTTCTTCACCGTGTGATTTGCCATCAGCAGCCACATGCTCGTTGGAATAGGGGTTCCCAATCCTAGCTTCTTGAATACTACAATGGGTATCAGATTAACGGTGGCACCTAGATCTCATTGTCCTTGCGAACTTTACATCTCTAATGGTGTATGGGATGGTGAAACCACTGCGATCTTCTCGTTTTTGAGCCAAGGACCTTAAAGTAATAGCACTGCAATGATGAAGCTCCTAAGAGAGCTCCTGACTCATAGTGTACATTTTAGTTACCACGTCCTTCATATTCTTCACATACCCTGGCATCTTCTCCAATGCCTCAATAAGAGGGATGTTGATGAAGAGTTGTCTCAGCTAGAGAAAGAGCTTGAAATTCCCTTCCTTTTCCCTCTTTTTGATTCTTTGAGAGAAAAGAGGAAGAGGCCTAGGAATGGTCTTCAACTTCTGTGGTGCATCAGCAACTTCACTTACCCCATCCTTTCCACGATCATCTCCTATATCTGCATCCTCGGCCGCAACTATCTCCTCTCTAACATCATCCTCATCAACAAGCAGGATCAATGGTGCTCTTTCTATCTCGAGTAGTAACCTCCATACACTACCCTTTATTTTTAGGATTTTAAGTTGTGTTGTTATGCAGTATACCCCTTTGACATTGTTCAAGTTGAGTCAAAACTTGACCAAACTATTATTCGACCTGTTTGATACCCATATAATGAGACTCAAATTTCTGATTAATGTTGGAAATCTTAGATTTCATTACCCTTAGAATCTCATCCTATGTCTCAGCTTTCTTCAATAAGAGATCAAACATATCCTTGATTCTTAAGATATTTGCACCTACATCGTGATTATGTGAAGGCATATAATGACTATTTCTGAAACCATCTCTGCGACCCCGATTGACATCTCTCTCTGGACCCCTGTTTCGGTAATAGTATCCTTCACGGTTGTCCCTGATGGCTCCATATCTATTGAAGTTCCAACCTTGATTTCCTTGACCTTGGTGCCAATATTCCTGATTGGACAATTGGCCATTGGTCGAGGAACCCCCCACCCAATCTGATTAGTAAAATAACATGTGTTCTCCTCATAATAAGGCTCATCATTCATGGGTGCACGTGCAGGTTGATGATCCACTGCATTAACATGCTCCTGGTTCTACTTCATCATCACCTTCATACTTGTGCGAATTTGGGAAAGCTCTTGCATTATTCCTTCATTGATCTTTGCTTTCTCCGAACCAACACTGACACAGCATGAACTTTTGGTAGATGCTCTATCTCACTACCCCATGCACAATTAGTCTTGACCACTTTCTCCATCTCTTTTGCTCTCTTTGAGAATGACTGATTTAAGAATATCGTTCCCATGTTAGTGTCAACACAAGTCTGACTATTTTTATCAACTGCATGGTAGAAGATCTCCATCAAGGCATCATTAACTATCTTGTGGTCGGGGGAACTCCTTAAGCATTTGGTGAACTTCTCCCAAGTAGTACTGATTGGATCACCAGGAATTTTCTCAAAGTTATTGATCTGATCTTTCAACTTAAGCTTCTTTGATTTAGGGAACTATCTCTCTAAGAAGATCTTCTGCAAATCTATCCAACTGGTTATCGAACTCTGGGGAGCTCAGATAGCCATAATGCTACATTACTAGTAAGAGACAATGGGAAGACACAAAGTCCCACAGCATCAATAGACAAACTTTTTGTTGCTATCACACTCTTGCAAATGAATGCAACATTGTGTAGGTAGCTGTGAGGATCCTCTGATGGTAAGCTCGCAAATATCCCATGGTTATGCAGTACCTGAAGAAACCCACTCGAGACTGTTAACTTTGTGTCAGCCGATAGTGATGGCAACACAGCAGCTCCAGTACCTCCATAGCCATAGAATTTAGCCTGTCTTGATTTCATTGATAAGCATTGGTATTAAAATCTAGTAGTTGTAGAGCAATATCCTCAAAAGGAGGTTGGTTCACATGATTAACATTTTCATTCTCGTTCCTATTTTAGAACTGTATTGGCTGTGTTGTTGGCATTACCTCGAGACATTTTGTGGTTCTCTTGGTCAAACAGAGTCAATGGTCTACCTCAACTTCGTGCATTGGGTATATATTACACTTACACCCTACAAAGAAAATAAGAACAACAAAAAAATAAAAATTGTGTGAAATAATGATTAACACCCAAATCACTATGAATTAGCAAAGTCTAGCAGCATTCCCCAGCAACAGCACCAAAATCTTGATTTCGCCCAAGTTACATCTCCTTTTTGGGGAAAAAGATGTCATTGTCAAGAAAAAGACTTAACCAGGTTAGGGACGAACTCAAAGGAATATGTAGACTCAAGAGAATTCAATTACTGCAATTTGAGTAGTTAATTAACTTAACTCCTAAATGGGGTTTGCAATAATCAATGGAAAAGTAAAACCAACTAGCACAAAAGTGAAATCAATATGGAGAAAAACTAGGGTATTGTATTCCCCATGATTCCCTAACTTAGTATCACCAGATAACCTAATTCTTTTCCAGTGTGTAGCATACAGGATGGTAAGTTAAGTTCACCAAGCCCTTTAGTCAAAGGTGAGAGGCGAATTTCACTATGTGACTTGGCCCTTCTCTATAGTGTGCATTACTAACCCTTACCTATTAGTCCTAGTACAACCTCCCATTGGCCTAGTTTGGTTGATTAGACGGGAACACATCAATCGAATCCTAATATTTATTCTCCTTTCCTATTCATTACTATCTTGGTCCAGTTAGTAACAATAGGTAAGTTCTATTGTTATCCACCATTAGAAATCATGCAAAACGAATAGAGTTAATTAATACATGCATGAACACTTTTAAAGAATTATGAATTGTTTGATTTTACTTTGTTATTTCTTCATGTTTCCCATAACCCTAGTTGTGAATTTAACTACTCATACTTTGTGTAGATGTAAGACATTTACACAATTGAATTAAGAATAAGCAAATCCAACGTTCAAAGAGAATCACAAGATTAAAAATGAAATCAAAGTACACGTGTTCTCAATACTCTCCAATATAATCTCACTATTTTCTATTTCTAATTACTGAGTTTTCTATGTACTATACAAAAAAATCCTAAAAAATAACCTAAAAAGACTATTTATAATATATAAAATACATGTTCTAAACAAAATAGGATAGCTGGGTCGGCATGCCTCACGAACTGGTTTACGGGCAGCATTGCATTCCATGACCAGTAGTTGGGGTCTCATACAAAGCTACTGGAATTCTAGACTTTAAGTCTACAACACCCCTCCTATGACCTGTAAAGTGGTTTAAGACCCGTAAGGGGGTTTCGTCTGATAGATTTTCAGAAAGTCCCAATCTCTGATCCTCAGGACATGAACGATAGTCTATGACTTGTAAATCATTCCATAACGTGTGTGCATGTTCATTGATGTGCTGACAAAATACAGCAAAGTTGATGCCTAAAACAAGGAATTTTGTGAGTTCTTAATGCGGCTTTTTATTGTTTATATTTGTTTTTGTGTTGTTATTGCAGAAAAGGTAGGTTAGCATGAATTTGTAGAAAAATTGTAGATTTTGCTGAAGAACAAGATATACGAGCTTACCTACGAGTCGTAGTCCAAGCTACGAGTCATATGGTGATCTCGTAGCCAAAAACATAGAGAAAAAATCAGAAATCTTTCAAGTGGAAGTCATCCCTACAAGGCCACCCAACGAGTCGTAGGTCTCACTACAACTCATATAGGTGGACTCGTAGAAGGAAACAATGAGCCAAAACTTTGGACCAAAAAACTAAAGACCTAGACTACGATAGGAATATACGAGTCACAGCCCATGCAATGTCTCGTACCCAGTGGGTACTGCTAGTCGAGTCCAAAATGTCAAGGATCTGATACGAGACCCTAATTATGACTCCTAGGTCACCCTACAAGTCGTACTTGCGAGACGAACCATATGTCAACTGTATTTTCTGTGTAATTTCTAGGGTAAATTTGTAAACACTATAAATACTTTAAGTTAGGATTTTATTTAGAAAGGGATGAGATAGCAAATTCTAGAATTGGAACATCACCTTTGAATATTCTCTCAAGAATATTTTAAGGTTTTAGGATAGATTTTTATTTTCTCTTGGAAAACACACTTTTGGAGAGTGGAAATCTCATATTATATTTATTCTCAAGATATCAAGCTCGTAATTTGCAACTTGTGGGTCTTCACTCATGATTGCTTTGGGTAAAATTCTCAACTATGTCTTGTATTTACATTTTTGTTGATTTTGCCTTTGCTATGAGTAGCTAAGCACCCACAACTTGGGGTTGTGGGAACCATGGGTAGTTTCCTTGAGATGACCTAGGTTTATTGCATTTCTATGATTGGGGTTTGCATGTATTATCTATTTCCCTTTATTTTAATTGTTGTTTGGTGGTAGACAACACCAAACCCTGCCTACTATCACAATCTCGACCAAGATAGTGATGAATAGGAAAAGGAAAGTAGATGAAATGATTCAATTGATGTGTTCTCATCTAATCAACTAAACCTGACCAAGGGGAGCTTGATTGGAACAATAGGTAACGGTTAGCTAGCACACCATGGTAGCCGACCGAACAATATGGTAAAATTCGACCTTCACCTTCACAAGAGGGCTGAAAGAACCTAAATTACCATCTTATATGTGAATATCCAATTGTAGTAATGTTGTCTAGGGTTATCGAGTCAACGAACCGTTGGAAACACAATTCCCAAATCCCTAAAATTGAGTGTTTTCTCACGTCATCGTATAGCATTTATTTCTATTTTTGTTCTTCAATCACAAAATGCACCCTATTTAGAGATTTTAGTTATGGATACTCGAAATAGTTGATAGTGAAATCTTGTAGTCAAACCCTATATTCCCTATGGATTCGAATCTAACCTTCAGTTAGGTTAATTGCTGACAGCAACTGATTTGTTATTGCAGCGTGAACACCAAAAAATATGGCGCTATTGCCAGGGAATATGACTAGGTTTTGATTTGATTTTACTATTAGTTAGTTCAAATATAAATTTCTCGAATATCTTGTATTTTACTTTTGTTTTTATTTTCATTGTTTTATTTTAATTGCAGGGTGTACTAGCTTGTATACCCAACACAAGGAGCCAAGGCAATCCCTTAGCTCTGATCAATTTGGAGATCCATCGACTCTTTAGAAGGATTGCTCAAGTGAATGAGGATATCACTGTTGAGGAATACATGAATATGAATCATGATATGGGAAGAGAGGAGAATAAACCATCAAGGGATAACAGGCTACAACTTAGGGAATTCAACGGAAATGCTTATGAATGGAATCAGTATCATTTGAACCCTATGGCCATGGATGTTACAGGTGCTATAGTACTACCTCCTTTATCGGCAGATACTAAGTTCTCAATGTTGAGTGGGTTACTTAAAATGGACCAAAACTGTGGATTGTTCTTAGGGCTACCTTAAGAGAATCCTCATTGTCATCTCCATAATGTGATTTTTGTCTGCAAGAGTATCATGGGGACACAAAATCTTTCTCTTGATGCCATTAGTTTATGGTTGTTTTCATTGTCACTGACTAGGAATGCAGTTGTATGGTTATTTGAGCTTCCTTCGGGTAGAATAACAAGTTGGAAGAACTTCAGAGAGTGTTTCTTGAAAGATATTTCCTAAGATCAAAGAAGCCAAAACTCAAATATCAAATTAAAAATTTTGAGCAATTGTTCGGTGACTCTATTAGTACCACATAGGAGAGATTTACCAAATGCTTGAGGATGGTCCCCGATCATAAGATTCTTGATGATGCCTTGGTTGAGATTTTCAATCGGGCTCTTGATGAGAATAGTCAAGCTTGTGCCGACATAATCATGGGAGGCATGTTTCTTGACCAACCTTTTGCATTTATAACCGCATAGATGGAGCAACTAGTTAAAATGAATAGAGCATGGGGTCAGTGAGAGCGAGTTGCAATGAAGACTTCTTGTACAGTCAAAACCAACAATGAGCAAGCAAAGGTGAATGAAGAGATCATGGAGCAACTTGCTCAACTTCATACAAGTTTTATTTGGTCTTGAAGCAAAACTTAGCAAGTAACCAAGCAGTCACTCACCAACCTCGTAAGGCTCCCATATATGAAGATCTATTCTTTGATGAAGATGCTGATTTTGTGAGTAATCAAGCGGCGGGTTTTCGGAATAATCTCCAAAGGTCCAACTCGGACTATTAGAGGAAACATTTCGGGAATGAAGGTTGGAACTACTACACTGATGGTGCATATAGAGACAACCAGGGTGGTTATTATGAAAGAGAGGGAGTTTTAGATGACGAATGGGGTAGAAGAGATGGTTATAGGAATAGTCCTTATCTGTCGCCCCACAACCGTGATGTCGTGCCAAGCATTTCGAGGCTTGAGGAGATGTTTGACAAGTTGTTAAAGAGAGCCGACCACCAAGATGAGATCTTTACGGGAATGAAAGTGGATATTTCAAGTATTAACGAAAAAATATAGTCTCACTCTGTGACGATTAAGCAACTAGAACAACAATTTTGGCATGTTTCTTCGCAATTGAACCAATGCCAAAATGGTACCTTACCAAGCAGCACAGTTCAAAATCCTAAAAATGATGGGCATTGCATGGAATTCATGACCAAGAGTGGCTAAAGCACCATAGATCCCCCATGCCGGTCATTGCAGATGAAGTGGATGAGAAGGGTATTGATGATGAAGTTGGGGTTGAGGGAGAAGGTCCGGATATTGTTGGGATGCAAAGAGAAGAGGTAAGGAAACACGAAAAAATGAAGTCAATTCTAAAGTCTCCTTCTTGTTTCCCTCAAAGGCTTAAGAAAATGGAAGAGGAGTTCAAATTCAAACACTTTCTCTTGATGTTGAAGCAACTATCCATCAACATTCCCCTTCTAGAAGCTTTGGAGAAGACGCCCAGGTACGCCAAGTATATAAAGTATTTGGTGACAAAGAAATGCACTTTGAACCAAGAGGTTTCACAGGAGCTCTAACAATATAGTGCGATCATGACCAAATGCCTTGTTCAAAAACGAGATGATCCCGGTGCATTCACCATCCCTTGCACTATTGGTGATGTTGAATTCACAAGAACATTGTGTGACTTAGGAGCAAGCATCAATCGAATTCCTCTTGTTATATACAAATATCTTGGGCTTTGCACTCCTACCCTGACAAGAATGCAATTGCTCATGGAAGATCGAACCATAAAAAAGCCAGAGGGAATATTTCTTGATGTGCTTGTTAAAGTTGATAAATTCATCTTTCTCGCAAATTTTCTGATCCTTGATTGTGAGGTTGATTTTGAGGTGCCCATTATTTTTGGTAGACCATTTCTGGACACTGGGATAGCTCTTATGGATATGGATTCGGGTCAAATTTAGGTTAGGGTCAATGATATAGGGGTAGTGTTCGACATCCGTCAGTCAATGAAACACTCGGATGAATTAAAGTGTGAGTTGTGGACCCTTGATGATTGCTAATAATGGATGAAGACAACGTCGAGCCACGATGTTCAACAACGTACTTCTTGGGAGGCAACCCAAGCATCTTTGATATTTGTTGGTTTGTTTTAAGTGTTTTTGGTTATTGGAGTCCTTAACGAGTAAGGTGTTTTTTTGTTTGAAGTTGAAAGATATCGATGCAGTTGTAATATTTTGAAGATTGTTGTGTTTTGAGATTTGGTCTGCGGGTGGAAATTAAAGGACTGAAGATGTGAGAAAATGGCACTTGGAGAAGCCTCTATGAGTAGGCCTACAAGTCGTAGTCACCACTACGACTCATAGTCATCCCTCGTAGAGGGAAATAGTGAGTACCAAAAGTTGGCACACACACTACAAGCCAACTTTTCTTACAATTCATAGGGTCTCCTACGAGTCGTAAGTGGGGTTCGTAGTGCCCAGTATGCATTTTGAATTTTCAAAAGTATTGGGTCTACTATGAGACTAAGATCTACAAGTTATAGGACATCTTATGACTCATAGTCAGGGTCTCCTAGCCCCAATCTATAACTTTTTGAAATGGATACCCGGTTTAATATAAAAGGGGTCAAAATAAAATTTGACCCCCGTTTTCATTTCAAAAGCCCTAAAACCAATGGATACCCCTAAATAATTCATCCCATTCACTATTATGATCAAAATCTCGACTAGCCACGTCATTTTTTGAAGAGTACTCCGGTGAGGGCAATATTCTCTAGGGTTTCAGCATATTTTGCTGTCTATTTTGTATTGGCTAAATTCTTCCACCATTTGGTAAGCTTTGTGGTTACTTGAAATGCACTATTATGGTGAGTTTCATTCTTTAGATGATGGTGTATCCGGTTTAATCATGAAGGTTTATACCCATGTGGTGATACTTTGGTCTAGACATGAAAACTAAGGTTTGAGTGCTTTGAAATTGTTACTATGAATTAAATGTTGTTCGAAATTCTTGTGTGGGTGATCATAGCTGTGAGAATACTGGCCCCTTAAATGTAGTTCTTAAGTGTTGTATGAACATTGGGCCAATTATTCTTGGTAATAGAATGATGGAAAGTATGGGTGTGTTTTAATATGCCACATCGTGTTAGGCTTACTTGAAAATGTATGAATTCTTCGTGCATCTCAATGGAATGTTTTGTTGATAACGAGTATGAGTTTGGAGATGAAATTGCTTTTGGTTTTGTTTGATATAATGTGGGATTGACTTTGACCTTTGGGGGTAATGGTTGTTATAACTACCTGATATCGTAGTGGGTCTATTTGTGCACCGAATTTATTATATTACTCTTAACATTGCCAATTCTTTGTTTGTGTTTGATTTACTTGTGGTTCTTGAGGGAATGCTTTAGGCACTATAAGTGCTTTCTATTTTTAGCTACGAGGCTCTCCTATGACTCGTAGAATTCCCTATGAGTCGTGGTTTCACATAGCAGGCACCAGTCACTTGTTGTTCCTCTACATTTCTCATATGAGACATATCTACGACTCGTAGTAGGGATCTCGTTATTCTAATTAAGATTTTAAAAATGCCTCTGGAGTGAGGTATGACGCAAGATTACGACTTGTAGGCCACCTTACAAGTCATGACTGCACCTCATATCTTATTTTAGATTACATTTTCTTAGAAACGTTTGCACTACGAGGCTAGTGTACGACTCGTAGGACAACTTATGAGTCGTACCTGCAGACCTGCAACTATATCAATGATTTTCTATACTTAAGTGTTTTTGTTTCGTGTTCTTTGTTATGTGATTTGTTTGATCAAACACATTGATGCTCACACGTGTTGTGTGGTTTGTTTTCAGATATCATGTCTCTGAAGGATAAATGAGCATTCAAAACATTCCAACGGTGGTTTACTGATGAGTCCTCCGAGACTGAGATATTCGAGGGCTTTGTAGAAGTGCACAGGGTAAGAATAATCTAGAAGCAAATGTACCTCAAACCTAAGCATGTACAACTTAGGCACCTATAAAAGTCAGCAGTTCCTCCCAGTCTGAAGAGGAGGAACAAAAGGGTGATAGAGACGGGTCTGGGAGCAGCTTACAACAGATGAGCCCCACATACTAGGTGTCATGGTTAGAATCTGAGAGTTCCTCAGAGACCTAGTAGGAAGAAGTTCAATCACAGCCCCCAACTGATCACAAATGGTACGTGGAAAGAATGAAAGAGATATATGACCAGGGGCTAGAGCCAAAGGGCCAGGGCAAACCAGTTCGACAATTCCATGAGGAGTCTAGGCTGAAGGACTTTGGGCTAGATGGGATGCCAGGGTTAGATGCAGAGATAGACAGACACAAACTATGATGGACTACACAGCAGCTGGGCAAGTATGCCCCTCATGTGGTCCATGAGTTTTATTCCACTTATCTTGCTGCACTTCGCCGACGGCTTCCAAGTTATAGGCTTTAGCAACACAGGTCAGACTTTAGGTTAGCCAAAGCATACGGGGCTTAGGGGAGAGAATAAAGGCATTCGCCTGCGATTTGGTTGATGAGAGAGTTGGAGCAATATATGCAAGAGTAGATGCTTTTGAGGCGAGATTCTAACGAAAAATTGAGGCTGCTACGCCTGCTGACATGAGCACGGTGACACAAGAGTTGGAAAAATTTAAGGTCGACTTATTGCAGATGTTGGAAGCCCCTATTGTAGTCTTGAAGATAACACTGGTGGGTGATGAGGTTTTTGATTGGTTAACTGACCGCCCGCATGCTCCAAGGAAGAGGCCTCTCGAGATAGGTGAGCCAGAGTTGAGCGAGAAGAGGCCTAAACCTGATGATCCAGCATCCCAGAGGAAGAGCTGATACCAGAGGAGGTGGTGCAGGAGTCGATGTTGTGGACGGCTATACAAATAGATAGGGAGGAGCACATTTCACATGGAAAGGCTAGCTCATGTACAACTACGACCCAAATAGCTGAGGAGGACGTCGTGACCCAGGACCCTACTGACCAGACAGATACTGATGCTTGAGCACCACAATGTTTGACTTTTTGACCCCAACCCTTATCTTTCATATATGGATACTTTGTTCTTCCCGCCAGACAATATTTTTGTCATGTTGGTTTTTTGATTTGTTTAAATGTTTTATGTTGGATGTTTTTTTACTTATATTTTGGATGTTAGTTGTTTCTATGTTGGTTTTTAATGTGTGTGTGTATATATATATCAATTTTTTTGTTATTTATTTTTAGTTCATGTCTTTACTTTAAGGATAAAGTATTCTATTTTTGTAAGGTGCGGAATGTTATGGATTAAGGTGAAGTCTGAGTAGCCTCGAATTCATAACTTCACCTATTTTTTATCCCAAGATTTTCTTACCGTGTTTCTCTTTCCTTGTAGATGTTTAATTTTTCGTTGAATTGGAATGTTTAGGTAGTGTAGATAATGTGTAAATACATAATAGTATTATCTGTTGGGATATACATAGTCTTTGAATGCTTTTTGAATGATTTAACGAAATTAGGTACCCTCTAAATTTTTGATATTGTTGGCTATTAATGAAATCATGCATCTTGATTATCTAGTGATGTTTGTTTTGATACTATAAAGGTAAGTGGAGGTCTGAAGCATGACCTGTGAGTCTATACTTGATTGTGTGTGCAATGCTATGTGCATTGTGAACGTATTTTGCCTCATTCATGCATCATGTATGGATTCAAAACTTATCGTATTACTATAAGATTGGTTTGGTGATGTGGTTGATTTGGAAAGGATCTTAGGCTTTGTTCTTTTAATGAGCCCACTCTTGCCTAAATGACCTACTAGGTGAGCGAGTGAACCCCTTGTTCCAAATTTTTGTGCTTCTTATATACTCACTCTTTCTTGACACCTTGCTAGCTTAACCTTGTTTGATGAAATACCTTGATATTGGCCTTGATCTATCCTTGAACATATGAACCTTGATTGAGGCTAAAAGCCGAAGTTGAGGGTGGCTACAATTTGTGGTCCTTGTTTAGGGAATAGATATTGTGTACTTCACATCAGGATAAAAGCCTAAGTTGAGTGTGGCTTTTATTATGGTAAAGTAATAAAAATAAGGTGATTGGTTGGGAAAGAAAGAAAGCAATGAATAATCATGAGCTAGGTGAAGAAAAAGAAAAAGAAAAAGAAAAGTGCCTTGAGTTGAAGAGATTATAAAAAAAAAAGAGTTTAGAAATAAAGCACAACTGAAAAGAAAAAGAAGGCACCTGGGAGAAATTTGAAATAGGAGAATAAGGTTTGATTTAGTGAAAATGTTAGGGTTATGAAGATAAATATGTTGGTGAACAGGGTTCAAGGATAACTTTTAGTCACTACTTGGCCAAAATGCCATACCAAAGCCCCATGAGCCTATGTTACAAGCTGTGAAGTCCTAGAGTGATCGAAATCCACTTTGTCAACAAACCAAAAGTTGAGTATAGAGGCAAGCATATAGTGTTAGTCATTTTGCATGAATTTCAATCGTGAAAGTGAGAATGCTTGCACAGTCCCTGAATTCTAAATGCTTTTTGAGTGAGTAAGAGGGTCTTCTTTTCCGTGAGGGCAATTGCACTACATGATTAGAATATGACTATACCCGTGATTTTGGATGGTTGATGCTCCTTAGCTTATCATAGTAAGGTTGTTAGATACATCTTTGTGTTCTATTTTGCTTAGTAGCCTTGCAATCTTGTTTTGAAAATGAAAGTTGGGTACCTAAATTAGAGTAAGTGATGTATATGCCATTAGTGTAGCTGCTATGTATTTCTCATTGTCTGCTTAGATTGAGTCGTCTCTTGAGGACGAGCAATAATTCTAAGTTGAGCATATTGATGTGCTATCAAAATACAACACAGTTGATGCCTAAAACAATAAATATTATGAGTTCTTAATGCGACTTTTTATGATTTTTATGTGTTTTGGTGTTGTTATTGTATAAAAGATAGGTTGGCATGATTTTGGAAAAAAATTGCAAGTTTTGCTTAAGCACAAGATATACGAGCTTACTATGAATCTTAGCCCAAGCTATGAGTCGAATGGTGATCTAGTAGCCAGAAACAGAGAGAAAAAATTAGAAATCTGCCAAGTGGAGGTCAGCTCTACGAGTCATAGTCTCTCTACGACTCGTATAGGTGGACTTGTAACAGGAAACAAAGAGCTAAAACTTTGGACCAAAAACCTAAAGACCTAGACTACGAGAGGAGCATAAGAGCCGTAGCCGAAGTAGCGACTCGTACTAATGGGTCATGCCAGTTGATTCCAAAATGTCAAGAACCTGATATGAGACCTCGATTATGACTCGTAAGGTCACCCTAAGAGACGTACCTATGAGACGAACCAGATACCAGCTGTCATTTTTGTGCAATTTTTAGGGTAAATTTGTAAAAACTATAAATAGATTAAGTTAGGGTTTTATTAAGAAAGGGATGAGATAGCAGATTCTAGAATTTGAGCATCACCTTTGAATATTCTCTCAAGAATATTTTTAGGTTTTAGTATAGATTTTTATTTTCTCTTGGAAAATCCACTTTTGGGGAGTGCAAATCTCATATTTTGTTCATTCTCAAGATATCAAGCTTGTGGTTTGCAACTCGTGGTGTCTTCACTCTTTATTGCTTTGTTTAAAATTCTCAACTATGTCTTATATTTATATTTTTGTTAATTTTGCCTTAGCCATGAGTAGCTAAGCATCCATAACTTGGGGTTGTGGAAACTATGGGTAGTTGACTTGAGATGACCTAGGTTTATTACATTTCTATGATTGGTGTTTCCATGTATTGTCTACTTTCCCTCATTTTAATTGTTGTTTAGTGGTGGCCAACACCAAACCCCCGCCTACTATCATGATTCTGACCAAGGTAATGACAAATAGGAAAAGGGAAGTAAATGAAAAGATTCGATTGATGTGTTCTCGTCTAATCAACCAAACCTAACCAAGAGGAGGTTGACTAGGACAATAGGTAATAGATTGTTGGCACATCATGGTAGCCGACCAAGCGCCATGGTGAAATTCAACCTTTAGCTTCTCAAGATGGCCGGAAGAACCTAAGTTACTGTCCTTCATAGGAATCTCCAATTGTAGTTATGTTGTCTAGGGTAATCGAGTCAACGAACTTTGGGGAACACAATTCCCAAGTTGTCGCTAAAATTGAGTGTTTTCTCACATCGAAGTATAATATTTATTTCTATTTTTGTTCTTGAATCACAAACCCCTGCCCTCCCTATTTAAAGATTTTAGTTATGGATACTCGAAATAGTTGATCGTGAAATCTTGTAGCTAAACCCTGTATTCCCTGTGGATTCGACCCTAACCTTCGGTTAGATTAATTGCTTACAGCGATCGCTTTCTTATTAGAGTGTGAACATCATTATTTGTGCAACCAGCTTAAAAAAATCAACCCCTCACTGGATTTGTCAACAGAACTACTCCACGACCGGTAGAATGGTCTAAGGCCCATAAAGGGTCTCGTACTACATCAAAATTCAGCAACTTCAATTTTCCCCCCCAAAAATCAATGCCAAACCTAGAATGTTGCAAATATAATACTAAAATACATAAAAACAACTAACATCACATTGAGAACACAAAGAATTCCAAGTTTTATTGCACATTATGTGCTACATGAGAGGCGGAGTTGGATATGATGAAATGGTATGCCTATCTTTTGCAATCTACTCAGGCCTAAGGTATTAGGTTCTTTCTATTCCATGTGGTCCTGATTCTTTCACTCTTGTGTTTCATAACATGACATGCATGCATGCACATGAAAATGATTTAGAGATGTTTTGATATGAGTTTTAGTGACTTTATGATTTTCAAGCAATGAAATATGGATTGTGTCTTGTGCTTGAATATTTCATGTTCAAGTCAAGCCTTGTTTCATATAAGGACCCGAACTTTTTATGGCCTTAATAGTGCTTGGAATTTTGTTTAGGAAAGTTTTACCAAGGTGACACCTTAAGGGCATCTCTATGGGCTATGTGACTCACCATGGATCGTGTGGAAGAGCTTTAAGGTGGCCCTTGGACTTATGCGTAGAGTGTTAGCCTGCATTTGGAGTTTAAGAACAATGCTCGTACCACATGAACCCCACATGGTCCATGTTACACTTCATTGGCCTCGTGGTAGATTATCTGAGTAGTCTTGGCCTTCAAAACCTCATTTTGGCCAAGGAAATTCACACATGAACCTCACACGGTTCGTATGACTTTTCACGGATCGTATGGCCCTCAGTATGGGTATTTTTATGAAGATTTTCCAAGTATGGAATCACCTTTTCTAAATTTTGTCAATGAAATTTTGTCTAAGAGAAGCTTCACAAAAGGCCACATGGCCCGTGTGTCTCTAGATGGTCCGTGATCCCTCCGTAGAGGACCCCTTACAACATTTTGATTTCTGTTTCATTAATGATGTTCTTGTAATTTTAGCTACTCCTAAAAGTTACTTGTGATTTTTTTATCCTATCCTAAGACTTTCAAGTGACCTATACTCTTCTTCTCTCTTAAAATTCAATTCAATACTTAGAATTTATTCAAGATCTCTTATAAGAACTCCTCTCAAGTGAACTAGTGAAGGCTTAGCTTGGGGATTAAGGAAAGGCTTTCTTCTTCATCTAATTCTTCTTGTTTATTCTTGATTAGAAAAGGTATGTGGGATTGATTCATGGTCCCTTTCATTCATGAAGATCCCAAGCTATTTATCTTGTTTTTCATGAAAGTGAGCTTACTTTAATTATGTGTTTTTAATATTATAGCATATTTGATTCAATTGAGATATGTGCTATGTTTAATTGTTGATTTTATAGTGGTTTGAGCCCTAATATGTTGAATTGCATGAATATTATGATGATTTGAATATGCATTGTCCCTTTCAAGTTTGATTTAAACATGGGTAATCTAAATTGTGATTTAAATATGGATTTACTTATGGATTTACTTGAATTTCATATAGTATTATTGATTTAAAATTGAATCTGTATTGCCCATTACTATCCTCATATCATTCATGGCATATGCATACATGAGCATTAGTTTTCGATGAAAATGATTCGGTAGGTTAAGCTCACATATGGTTCTTGATTAAATGATTTAGTGGGTTAAGCTCACATATGTTTATTATTCGGTGAGTTAAGATCATATACGATTATGACAAGAATGTGATCACATAAATGTCTATGATATGATTCTTTGAGCATTTTGGATGTTTACACCATCTTATTTTATGTTAATAAGTTATTCCTATGCATGAATAGTATGATTTGAAGTATGATTCGACTATTCTGCCAAAGTATGAATGGTTATGAAGAATATTTGACGTTTGAGCCCAACTATACATTGAAATGATTTGAAATGACTTGTGTCTCTTTTGAAAGCATGTATGTGTATATGTATTCTTGTAGGATGATGACTTAGCACCGAATGAGATTGGAGACATTACGGCTATCCCCAAGGGTCCTATTCCTTTCCCTTGAACTACGTGGTAGCTTAGGTATATGGTAACCCTCTACCAAAATGACCAGGTCATAATGTATGGTTGCAGTTGTGATATGATATGATATGATATAGAAATCCTTCAGAAATGACTGGGTCGTAAGGAAGGTGGCCATCACACTGAAATGATCAGGTTGTAAGGTATGGTGTAGATCACTTTTGTCAAGTAATCTTCTCTTATCCGATTGGAGGCTTTCATCGGGCAAATTTATTTAATAGCTTGCATGGGTTTGAGATGTCAGTTATGGTCACATCCTCTCTATATGAGGAAGTATTATGGCATTTCATGCATCATAGAATTTATGGCATACTGTTATACTATTTTTCTATGGTTATATACTCTTTTCTATATATGTTCCCTTGTCATCTAACATAGAATACAAGTTTAATAAGTTCAGATGCATTGCATCCCGCATAGTAAGTACATAAAAACGTACTATCACATACTTTTCCCTACATGATCAAACTATGGATGGATCAGAGACTGTATCCATCCACCTTTTGACGGCTAGTTCGGAGTTTGTGAAAGTTGTTATGGTGAGTCCCATCTTCTAAGGACAAGACACTATCCATCTACCTTATGTTGTTTTTGCTTATGTTATATTTACTTTTAGGTGAGCCAAGGACATGTCTTTTCCCTCATCCTATTCTATGAATGGAGGCATCAATGGATATCTTGTAGACTTTTGCGCGGATATAAGATATAATATGCTATTTAGAGATTACGGTTGTGACTATCTTTTGATTATGGGATATATTATATTGACTTTTGTTATGATATGGAAATGTGGAAGATCCTAAGTTCCATTTTTCCTCCATAGAGCGAGTCATACTTACCCACACACCTGCGTTCGAACTCCTTCTTAAACACCCCCTTAGTCCTTATGTGCTCTGTGTTATGTGAATCCATACAAATCTCTATCCCTATGTTAGCCGCCTAGCGTGAGTCATACTACCTCATACCTTAGATATATGTTTTTACTAACTCTTTATACGTTTCTGAATCGATGATGTGAATATGGATATTTTGATTCTTGTTTGGGGACCCATGGGTTCCTATTTACCATGTCACTCCTAGACACTAGGTCTATGTCATGACATACTATATGGCTAAGGCACCCACCACGACCCTTTATATGAGCCGTACAACCCACCACGGCTTGTGGTGGGGTCCTATGATAGTGCTAATCCTGAAAGTTCTAAGTATCAAATCACCATCTCGAAACTTGGATCTTTGTATATACTTGTACGGACCATGGAGCTTTGTATAAATCATGAAGCCGTTAGTGGAAACAGCCTTGTCTGAAAATTTTCTAAGTGTCCGAAGACCTTTACCACAAACCCTTGTACGCTCCGTGGTGCTCTTTCATGGAACCCCTGGGGTCGTATTAGTGCTCGTTTCACTAATGGCTCTCTCATAGTTTTAGTGATTCCTAAGGGTCGTTTGTGACTTTCTAACTTATTCTAAATCCCTAAAAACACCTATACTCCTTCATTTTTATTCAAATTCATTCAATATAGTTAGAATATTCAATTCTCTCTTCTAAGAACTCCTCTCAGGTATGCCATTGGAGATTCAACATGAAGCTTAAGGAAGGGTCTTTTTCTCCAACAGATTTCTTCTTGATTCTTCTAAGTTATCTAAGGTATGTGGGATTGATTCAGGGTCTCTTTCAATCACAAAGTCCCCTAACATTTCTTACTCCTTGATTTATGAATTTCAATCTTACTTTGAATATGGATTTTTTAAATTACTGTTGATTTGATTTAATTGAGGTATGGGTTGTACTTAATTGATGTTTCCAAAGTGATTTAATCCCTATTATTTTTAACTATATTGATATTATGAAGGTTTGAATATGCATGTGTCTTTAAATGTTGAATGTAGACATGGGTAATGTCAAGTGTGCTTTAATTGTGGATTTCTTCATGTATTTACTTTGATTTCATCTTATAATGTTATTTTAAATATGATTCTCTATTTCTCATGTTATTCTCTCATCATTCATGGCATATGCATGCATGAGCATTGATATTCATGAAGTTTGTGAAGTGGGTTAACACCCAATTATGTTTATGATTATAATTTTAAGACAAGAATGATTATGACATGATATGTGATCACAAAATGTCTATGATATGACTTTTCAAGCAATTATGGGTGTTTACACCACTATGTACAAGAACAAGGAGCTATTCCGATACATGAAAGTATGACATGAAGTATGATTTGACTTTTTACCCCAAGTATGAATGATTGTGAAATAAGTTTGGCTTTTAAGCCTAAGTATGCATGAAAAATGATTTAAAAAAGACTTATGCCTCTTTTTCAAGCACGTATATGTATATGTATTCTCGTGGGTTGTTGGCTTAGCACTGAATAAGATTTGGAGGTAAGGGCTCGACCCAAGGGGTCCTTATATAAAGTCTCATTTCTCATAACTATTTGCCAAGCATTGGTTCATGTTTATGCCCCTTTTATGGGATGGTTACGACAAGGATCTACCTTTAGCAAGTAGATCACCTGTTAATATATGATGTAGGGTAGACAACAGAGTTTCAAGTTATAGCTCACTTGGTTTTATATCAGTTTAGGTCACAACCCCACAATGTATAAAGTATTATGTCATTCATGCATTATAGATTTCATGACATATCGATATAATATTCCTTCTTGTATACACTTCTTTCTATGTATGTGTCCTTTATCTAACATTGCTTGTAGGTTAACATGTTTCATAAGTATTTCGCATGCCTGTATACTTAGTATACTCAAACGTACTCATATATATTCTTTTTCCTACATGATCTAACCATATAGGGACTGGATACTATCATCTTCCACCACTTGACGCTAGATTGATTGACAATGAGTTTCCGGATGTACCTTGGTGGATATAATGGCATATCGATATTGGCTACTGTACACACCTTTGTTGATATGGAGAAGGTCCTACACAGGTTCAAATTTGGGAAAGATGAGTCGTGTTCAACATGTGTCAACAAGTAAGGAAAGACAAAGATATGAGAGTGGTTTCTGTTATCGAGACTATTGATGATGCTGAACCACAGGTACTTCTTGAAGAAAGATTGGGTGTTGACACATTGGAAGCAGTGCTGATGAACTTCGATAGTGATAGCATCCCAAACTATAGAGAGATGAGACGAGCTCGACTGATGAAGTAGATGGGGGTCCTAGCCCCTTCAGATAGAGTACAACTACTGAGACTATTCCATACCAGGAGGATGGCCAAACTAAGCCACAGACTGGCATTGAGGTGCCCAAGTATGTGTTTTGATCCCTTTTATTCTATTTTTGCTTGATTTTGTGCATTGGGACAATGCACATCTTTTTCGATGGGGTGTGGTAGTTATTGGCCTTAGTGATGTCTGAGTAGCTTATAGTCCATAACTACCTCAATTTTTGAATCCCAAGGTTTTCCTTCCTATGTTCTTTTTCCTGTGGATATTTATTTTCTATTGAACCGGTATGTTTAGGATGTTTGGATAATATTTGTAGCATATAGTACTAATATTTGTTGGTATATAGCATGATTTTGTGTTTTGTTTTGAAAAATGATACGTGAAAAATGTAGCATATAGTAACCATGCATGTTAACTGTCTGAGAATATCTGTTCTGATAAGTGAGGGTCCACTGAGATAAGAAACATGATCTGTGAGTCTTTTGCTGATAATGTATGCGGTGCCACGAGAGTGTGAGCTTTATTTGATAAATTCATGTGTTTTGTCCTAATTCAGAACTTTCCCTGTTACTCTAAGTTAGGTTGTAGATTAATTAGATTATGAAAGGATCTTAGGTCATTGTTCTTAGTCCACTTTAGCCTAAAAATATCCGGACCAAATTGATCATATATCTCTTGTTCCAAATATTTGAGCCTAACATGTACCTATTCTTTCAGAACACATAATTAACCTAGTATTTTCTAGTGAAAAATCTTAAAATTGGCCTTTGTTTTTTCCTTGAAAATTGTGTACCTTGACTGAGGAAAAAATCCTAAGTTGAGGTTGGAAACAAAAAGTTGCCATGGTTTGGAGGATAGATATTGTGCACTTCAACATAGGCTAAAGGCCTAAGTTGAGTGTGGCTGGTATAAGGGTAAGGCATAAAAGTAAAGGGTGAGTTATGAATGAAGAGAAAAAGAGGAAAAATCATATACTGGGTGCAAGCAAAACGAAAGATGCCATAGAAAGAGCTAAAAAGTAAAATGAAGTATCAAAACAAGGCAAAAAGCTGAAAACGATAAGAAAGCACCCAGAAAAGCTTGAATAAGGAAAAAGGCAGAATAAGGTAAAAATAGCTAAATTAGTAAGGCAAAAGTGTAGAATAACGCAGTTCAAGGAGGGTCTTTAGTCACTATTTTCCAAAAATATCATGCCAAACCCCTCTGAGCCTATGTTACAAACCTAGAAAATGTGATCCTAGTCCAGTTAGTTGAACGTCTGAGTCATGAGTATAGGGGAAAGCCTATGGTATTAGTCATTATGTATGAATATCTGTTGTGAGAGTGAGTATTTTTGCATAGTCCAAAGGTTAAATATGAAATCATCATTGAGTGTAAGATATGGGACTTCTTTCTGTGAGGGCACTTGCATTGCATTGTTAGCATTTCACTTGTTCAGTGAGTGTAGAGTGTTGATAATCCCTTGCTTGTCATAGTTGTGTTATCACATTCACTAGTTTGTATTGGTTTGATAAATAACTATCTAATCCTATTTTGAAAATGCTGGTGTGGGTATCTGAGCTTGAGATGTATGTGTGTATGTGAAACTACCCCAAAAGTTCCCCAAAATGTTCCTCGGAAGTTCTCGGAATTGTAATTTACATATATCTCAAAATCTATATGTGATATCAAAAATCCAACTTCGTATTCATGTTCAAGGGGTCGAGGGGGAAAAGGGTCTAACCTCAATTTTAGTGCAACCATATAAAATTCAAAATTCCCAAAATGCAAATTCCAAAGACGAACCTGCGACACTTCCGTGACGCGTCTCTATATAAAAGAAAGTGTCTGGTTTTTTTACTCAGTCCAAGACTTTTAAGTCTTCTGCCTAAGTGTTCCCAAACGTGAAAATGCCTAAACCATTTTTCACCCTCATATCATTCAAAACATTCCCCAATACTTACTCAAATACTTAGTCAAATTTTTCACTCCTAAACTCAAGTCTCAAAACCCTCATCCTAAAATAAGGATTTCTTTCTAGTTTCAAGTCTCCATTTTCAATCTTTATCAAAAGTCCTCCAAAGCTATGGTATGTGGGTTTCTTTCATGGGTTCCTTTCACCCATGATACCCAAGCTTCCTTTTACTTTAATTTGTATGCTTTAAAGTTGATTTACAATTGGGTCTATCTTATTATAAAAATCACTGCACACTATGTTGAAGCTCATGAAATTGTAACTTTTTTGCTATGTTTTAGGTTATAAAACTAATGTCTATTGTAAGATTTGATGAAAGGTTTTGATGTAAATTTCTTGAGAATGTTACCAAGTATCTATTGAAGGTTTTAGTTTGCATTTTCTAGCATGATTTTACTCTTGAATTGCATGATTTTACACTAGCACTACACATCTTTTAAGTGTTTGATAAAATATCCGGTTATAGTTTCTTGAGGAATTGAAGGTCCAATGCATGTTTTATGAGTTGAATGACTATATGATGATAGTATGATTAATGATATGATGAAACGAATGCATCTATATGGTTTTCTCTATGTAGTGTTGGAAGGTTAACATTCCCTACCTAAGGGTTGTGCGCCGTGTAACCTTTTGGGGGGTTTGTACCTATCAACCTATTAGGGTTTTTTACTCTGGTACCAGGGGTGGTAGGGTGAGATGATCTGCCAACCTTGTTGGGGATTTGTACTTATCAACCTATCGTGTGGTTTGTACTCCGACTCCAAAGGTAGTAGGGTGTGACGATCCACCAATCCATTAAAGGGATTAATACTTTAATTACCAAGGGTTGTAGGGTGTGATGATCCACCAATAGTTAATGGTCTCTTCTTACACATATCTTCTGTTCTATGTCATCATATTTTACTTAATCATTAATCATGCATGACATATTGCTACTATGTTATCTATTGCGTATCTCTATGCATTTTTACTATGATGCCTTTCTATTGTTGCATTGCATCCTGCGTACTTAGTACATTCAGGCATACCAACATATACTCTATACCTAGATGATGTCACTATGTAGGAAACGGTGTTCAAGTTGATCATCCACCTCCTCCACGTGGCTAGCAAGACTTCTATCAAGCTTGTTGGTGAGTCCTCCATTCTGGGGACGTTATTTATGATCTCTTACTATATATTAAGACTTTCTCTCTTTGACTTATGTATTGACTATGAGGGTCAGCCCAGTTGCTTTCTCTTGGTCCCAGCTCTTATCTAGATATTAGAGGTGCTGTTGGACATGCTGTATATCTATGCTATGAGCTTGACTCTAACAACTCTTGTTTTTTATGATATGAAAATGTTCCCTTAGGCCTATTTGTCCCAATTAACTATTTATTGATGTATTGTATTGTTTCTGTGACCATGGATGTGTAATGATATGTTATGAGGCTAATTTGGGGTTCCTTCGTGTTCCTCATTCGCCGGTTACGTTTATGCTTTAGGCTTGGGTTGTAACAAAGGTGGTATCAAAGCATTAGGTTGTTAGATTCTTTGGAGTCCAACAAACTGCCACGATTAGAGTCTTATTCATGGTTGTGTTTTGCACCTCAACTATGAGTAGGAGGCTATGAGATGTTTTAGGAATTGTTTCCCTTATTCATGTTCTAAGTGATGCTATAGAGTTGAAGTAAGCTTTTTCCTTAACGATTGTTCTTTGCTATGCTAGATCATGCCTAACACGAGGGGAAGACGAGCCCACATGCCTGAGGAGCACTGGCCAATGGATAGCTTAGGGATTCTCTTACCTTGCTTGCAGATGTGGTGGCTAATTGAGCCAACCAAGGGGACCAAGCCCCTTATGCTCCTACACCGGCCTCTCCGGTGAGAGACTTCATGAGAATGAATCACCCGAAATTACATGGGTCAAAAGAGAGCGAGGACCCCCAGGAGTTCATTATTGAGGTCTACAAAATTTTGTCTATCATAGGTGTTGGGTAAAATGAAAAGTCGGAGTTGGCGGTGTACCAACTCAAAGGTGTAGCTCAAATACGGTACAACCAAAGGAAGGAAGAGAAGGGAAGTGGCTATGTGGTGCTTTAGAAGGAGTTCAAAATAACTTTCCTTAAACAGTGCTTCCCTCTTGAGCTTAGGGAGGCTAAGTTGGTGGAATTTATGAATTCAAGACAAGGTTCCATGAGTTTGAGTGAGTGTGCCCTCAAGTTTACCCAACATTCGAAATATGCTCCACATTTGGTGGCCTACTCAATATCTAGGATGAACAAATTTGTGATGGGTGTGTCTAACTTGGTTAGTGAAGAGTGCTGGTCCTCCATGTTGATTAGTGGCATGGACTTGTCACGTTTGATGACCTTTGCCGAGCAAATGAAGGGAGAAAAGTTGAGGAAAGGATGGGCTATGGGTCTAAGAGGGCTCGTTTTGTGGGCAAGTTCTAAAAGGGGCCCTCTCATGCTCCCAATAAGGGGTTTGCCAATGGCTTCCCAAGGCCCCAAGGTAACTGTTGTGGTTCCTAATGTGGTGTGTCCTAGGTGTGGTAAGAGTCATACGGACCTATGCTTGAGAGACACTAATGCAAGCTTTGGTTGTGGGGAAGTGGGTCACAAAAAAGTGGATTGTCCTTGATATCACAACAAGGACAAAGAGGTTCATCCACAAGGTGCTAATGTTGTTCCTTTAGGGAGAGGTAGCTTACAAGATGGTGCACAAAGGCACAATCAATTTATGCTTTGAACGGGAGGCAAGTGGTTGATGAAGTCCCTGATATCGTCACCTGTATGTTCAAATTTTTTTACTTTGATGTGCATGCATTAATTGATCCAGGTGCCACTCTTTCTTTTGTTACCCCCTTTGTTTCCCAAAAGTTCTGTGTTGACCCCGAGTTATTGCATGAGTCATATGAGATGTCAACTCCTATTGGGGTATCCATTATTGCTAAAAAAGTTTATAGAAGTTGTCGTATTTTTGCATTTTGCATAAAGTCTTGACTTATGATATTGTTGAGTTAGACATGGTTGATTTTGATATTATTCTTGAGATGGATTGGTTGCATGCTCACTATGCTTCTATTGATTGTAGAACTCATAGGGTCAAATTCCAATTTCCAAGTGAACTCGTTCTTAAGCGGGAAAGCCAAGATGTGGTGGTTAAAGGTAGATTCAGCTCTTGCATTAAAGCCCATAAGTTGATCTGTAAGGGGTGTCTTTACTATCTTATGAGAGTTAGGGATGTGGAGTCTAAAGTCCTTCCTAGAGAGTCAGTTCTGAATGTAAATGAGTTTCTCAATATCCTCCCAAATGACCTTCCCGGTGTTGCTCCCAAAAGGGAAATAGACTTTGGCGTAGACCTCCTTCCCGATACTCAACCCATCTCTATTCCCCCTTACCGTATGGCCTCGACAAAGTTGAAAGAGTTGAAGGAACAATTGAGGGACTTGTTAGAGAAAGATCGATTAGATCTGACCAATCACCTTGGGATGCTCCGATGTTGTTTATGAAAAAGAAGGATGGGTCTCTTAGGACGTGTATTGACTACCGACAACTCAATAGGGTCACCATCAAGAGTAGGTATCCTCTTCAAAGTATTGATGATTTGTTTGACCAATTGCAAGGGGCTAGCCATTTCTCTAGGATTGATATTTAGTCCAGATATCATCAAGTGAAGGTGTGGGAGTGGGACATTCCCAAGATGGCTTTCCAGACTACATATGGGGATTAGGAGTTTGTTCTGATATCTTTTGGGTTAACTAATGTAACAGCCATCTTTATGGACCTAATGAATAAGGTCTTCAAACCTTACATTTATTCCTTTGTTATGGTCTTCATTAATGACATTTTGATCTATTCTCGTGATGAGGAGGAGCATAAGGCTCATTTGAGGTTTGTTGCAAAGATTAAGGGAGGAGAAATTGTATGATAAATATGGAAAGTGTGAATTTTGGTTGAGGGAGGTTGCCTTCCTAGGAAATGTGGTGTCGGGGGATGGTGTTAAGGTGTATCCAAGGAAAACCAATGTGATTAGAAATTGGCCTAGACCATTGACTCCATCCGACATTAGAAGCTTCTTGGGTTTAGCTGGCTATTATCGGAGGTTTGAGAATGGGTTCTCTTCTATTGCTTCTCCAATGACAAAATTGATGCAAAAGAAGGTTAAGCTTGTGTGGACTAATGAATATGAGAGGAGCATCCAAACATTGAAAGATAACTTGTGTCCTCTCCTACATTGTCACTACCAGATAGGCTTGAGGGATTTATGGTGTATTGTGATGCTTCCCGAGTTGGTTTGGGTTGTGTGATGATACAAAGTTGTAAGGTCATAGCCTATACTTCTAGACAACTCAAGACACATGAAAAGAACTACCCTACCCATGATCTAGAGTTAACTGCCACGGTGTTTGCATTAAAAATTTGGCTTCACTACATATACCGGGTGCATGCAGATGCGTTCACCGATCATAAGAGCCTCCAATATGTATTCACTCAAAAGGATCTCAACTCGAGACAAAGGAGATGATAAGAACTTCTTAAGGACTATGATATGAGTATGCATTATCATCCAGGTAAGGCAAATGTGGTGGCAGATGCCTTGAGTAGGGTGTCCATAGGTAGCTTAGCTCATGTTGATGGTAGTGAGAAGGAGATAACTAGGGAGGTGCATCAATTGACTAGGTTGGGAGTTAGGTTGGAAGAGGATGGTGTGGTTGTTGTTGATGACTCTAAGTCTTTTTTGATTCTTGAAGTGATGGCAAACCAAGATCTTGATCCCTCCTTGATAGAATTGAAGGCCTTTGTGAAAGAGGGCAAGGTAGAGGTTTTTTCCCAAGGGGGAGATGGTACCCTTAGGTACCAAGGTAGGTGTTGTGTACCATGTGTTGATGGTTTGATAGAAAGGATCCTTGACGAGGCCCACAACTCTTCTTCTGCTATCCACCTCGGTTCCAAAAAAATGTATAGAGACTTGAGGGATGTGTATTGGTGGGGAGGCATGAAGATGGATATTGCCAAATTCATTTCCGATTATCATATTTGTTAACAAGTCAAAGCTGAACATCAAAGGTTAGGTGGCCTAACCCAAGACATTGATGTTCCTACTTGGAAGTGGGAAGAGATAAATATGGATTTTGTGGTTAGGTTTCCTAAGACTAGAAAGAGTCTTGATTCCATTTGGGTTGTGGTTAATAGGATGACAAAATCGGCTCATTTTCTACTATAATTATGCAAGTTTGTACATTCATGACTTGGTAAGGTTGCATGGGGTTCCTTTGTCCATCATATCGGATTGTTGGGCACAATTTACTTCACATTTTTGGAGATCTTTCCGAAGGGGTCTTGGTACTAGAGTTAAGCTTTCTACAGCCTTCCACCCTCAAACAGATAGCTAAGACGAGAGGACCATCCAGACTCTTGAGGATATGCTTAAAGCATGTGTGTTGGAGCTTAAAGGTAATTGGGATGATTATCTTCCATTGGTTGAGTTTTCTACAGCGATAGCTATCATTCTAGTATCGGTATGACTCCTTTTGAGGCTCTCTATGGGAGACTTTATAGATCATCAGTTTCACATCCCAAGCCTAGGGCCTAGAAGTGACTGACAAATGGGAAATCCGAAGGGACCCCAAGCAAGCCCTATAGAATATCATTATACATCCTTGGTCGCAGAAGCAATATAGAACATCATAAGAAACATGAACAAGGGGAAAAGGAACTAAGGGAGAAAGTGAGAGTGTAATACTCAAACAACATTGATGAGTCAAAGCTCAAATATAATACATAACTTGTCCAGTAAGCACCTCTACATACATAGATAGAGCGAGGGCCAAGATAAAGTAACCGGGCTCACACTCATAGTCAAATAGAACATTAGATAGTGTCTCAATATATGATAAGAGGAAAACGTAAACTAAAGTCGCTGAAATGGAGGACTCACCAATGAGCTTCGAATAATACCATCTACCCATGTGGAGGAGGGTGATCAACTAGAGCACCGGTTCCTACATGTTGATATCATGTAGGAAAGTGTATGCATTAGTACGTTTGAATATACTAAGTATGTGAGATGCAATGCAACAAGAGATAAGCATCATAACTCAAAATGCATAACAATAGGCAATAGGCATAACATAGAAATATAATATGTATGATCAACGCATACTTAAAACATGCTTAAATGAATCATGCTCATATAGGATATTGTATGTAAAGAAGAGACCAAGCTAGTTTTCCAAGGTACAAAACCCTTGGGATTAGTGATAATGCCGCACCATCACTTAGGCGGATGAGTATGAACGCCCATATCGATTGGTGATTATACCTCCCTATCACCTAGGTGGATGAGTACAAACCCCCATCTCGGTTACTGATGATGCCACCCTGTCTCCCGGGTGGAGATGATATTAACCCTCATTCTAGGTTACCCGGAATCTTGTCCACCCGGATCGGGCATGGTCTAATGAAACACTTTAAGTAGAGTATATCATATAGATAAGCTCATTTCATCATGATATAGTCAATTATATCATATAATAAGCTCTTTTCATCATCATAATATCATCTATGTCATATGTCATGCTTTGGACCTTCATTTTCTCAAGAAACCATAACAGGATATTTTATCAAACACCTTGAGAGTGTGTAATGGGGGTAAAAGAAAATGCAATTTAGAGATCAAAACATGTAGAAATATCAGTGGTAAAACCTTTGATCAATACCTTGCAACACCCCCAAGACATTCATACCAAGACCCCTCATCAAATTCAACATTAGATCCAAGATTTGAAGCTCAAACATGCTAGAACAACCATACTTTCATGAACTAAAATCACTGTGTAGTAAATTTCTCAATATACAAGACCCACATATAAAATCAACTTTAAATCATGCAATATTAAGTAAAAAGAGGTTTAGGCACCATGGGTGAAAGGACCCAATGGTTCAACACCACATACTTTAGCTTTTGTGATGTTCTTGAAGAAGACTTAATGGAGATTTGAAGCTTGGGTGAGATCCTTGAAGAAATCCTTGAGGTTGGCCTTGAGTTTGGGACTTGAATTTAGCGTTAGAAATGAGTCTAAATGTTTGGGGAAATATTGGGGAATGTTTTTGGGTGATACGAGGGTGAAATAAGGCTAAATATAGGTGAAAATATGTTGAGGAAAACTAAGGTCCAACAATTAGAAAAATCTGGGCGAACTAGGAAAAGACATTGTAAGAAATACACCTCTTTGCGTCGCGGAGAGGTCGCGGACCCTCACTGGAAATTGTACCAAGAAAAACTTAATAATTCGAATCCTTTGCTTTAAATTCGAGGTTGGACCCTTGTAAACCTAATTTAGCCCCCCTGAATAAGAACATGAAGTTGGATTTTTGAAATTCCAAATGAACTTTTAGATATATGGAAAGCAAGATTTCGGGCACTTCCGAGGCATGTTTACAAACACTTTTTGGGTCGTTTCAATATCTCCCCCTTGGGAACAGTCATTCCCGTATGTAGAAGAGATGTACAAGACAACAATATTCATTAAAAAATCAACCCCTAACATGAATGCAACATTACATTTTAAACATCACTTTCAAAATCCCATTATAAGTGTGAAATCATCATAAATTGCCAACTTAAACATGAAAGCACATGAATGACATAGGGGCTCAAATTTATACTTGAAGTCATGTAGGGAACTTAGAGTTAGTGCCTTAGGCTTGAGTAGAGTGGAAGAGATAAGGGTACTACTTTTGCATGTCCACTTCGGCCTCCCAAGTAGCACCTTCGACTTGTTGGCTCCTCCAAAGGACCTTAACAGATGCGACTTCTTTGTTCCTCAATCTCTTTACTTCCCTATATGAGATATGAACTAGAAGCTACTCATAAGTTAATTTATCATCAACAACACCCATAACGTCAAGAGGCACAATGGCGTTAGGATCACCAGCACATTTTCTCAACATAGAGACATGGAATACCGGAGAGACCAAACACATTTCACTGGGCAACTTAAACTCATAAGCCACCTTTCCAACCCTATTAATCACCTCATAAGGAGCAATGTTCCTTGGGCTCAACTTCCTTTTTTTACCAAAATGGACTTCACCTTTCATTGGAGAAACCTTCAAATAAATCCAACCACCCACTTGGAATTCTAGGTCTCTTCTTCTTACATCGGCATAGGATTTTTGATGACTTTGGGCTGTCCTAAACCTTTCCCTAATCATATTTACCTTCTCAAGAGAATACATAACCAGATCTTCTCCCAATAAAGCCACCTCTCCAACCTCAAACCATCCCACCGGTGATCTACAACATCTCCCAGAAAGAGCCTCAAATGGGGCCATACCAATGCTAGAGTGATAACTATTGTTGTAGGCAAACTTAATCAATGGAATATAGTCATCCCAACTAACTTTAAGATCTAAGACATATTCCCTAATCATATCCTCAAGTTTTTGAATTGTCCTCTCGGCTTGGCCATCCGATTGAGGGTGGAAGGTTGTGCTAAGGTGAACTTTGGTTCCAAGACCCCTTTTAAATGACTTCCAAATGTGGGAAGTAATCCTCACCAACTCATGGATGTATAGCTTTGCATATTCTTCAATCCCATATGTAGTCTTGACCGGTAGAAAGTGAGCCGATTTGGTCACTGTCACGCCCCAAAGTCCCGTAGGGCAGACCGGCACTCTTTGCCGATAAGGCCCGGGAGAACCACTCTGTAACTATGCGTTTACTGTATGTTTCTACCTTTAGAATGCCTTAAAGTAGGTAAACAAATGATAATAAGCTAAA
>JAABOM020000001.1:7551393-7564313 GCA_011800125.2 Solanum clarkiae
ATATATATATATATATATATATATATATATATATATATATATATATATATATATATATATATATATATTTCTAAACAGTTAGTGGAGTTTAGTTTTTCTTTTTATTATAACCTAAAAGATGGAAAAGAAAGAAAAGAAAACTTACCAAGAACGTGAGGCGGTTGAATTGCAGGTAAGAACTTCAACTACTCCTGAATCTGATATGTGTATGAACATATAATTATGATGGTGAGTGATGTTAAAGGAATCACATTAGCATTTTTTTATTGGTCGATTAAGTGGCAATGCAATTAATTGTATTGTTCATATTTCCAGAAAGTGACGAACAAGATTCCTAATTTATGCACTTTTATATATGGTTGAGAACTGTTTAAAAGTTAATGGCATTTTATGACATTATATGGGTAGAAACATATGTTTATATGATTAAAAAGTGAGAAGTTTATTTAATTGATTAAGGGTTCAAAATTATTTCCTACTTTCCGGTTCAAATCCCATGTGCAACATACTGTCATCATTTTGGTTTAATTAAGGCATAATTCTATACTTGAAATTTAGGAACTTGACTATAGAATTAGTTAGTTTTGGGGTCTAAACTAGATGTATAATAACATGGATGTTGTTTGTTTCAAAATTTAATTGTGATTATTATTTGACTAGATCGTGGTGTTACGAATTCTATTCGAAAAGGGAAGGCTCAATTTTTTGAATGATCGTGATTCAAGCAAGGCAAGTGAATTTCTTAACCTTTGTTAAGTATATAGAATTTATACTTCTTGTGTGAGGTATTGAGAATGATTTATGTAGGCTTTGATTAAAATATTTCGAATTGAGTAGTTATTCTATGGTGATAGTTGACCTGTGGACTAATGATAGAAGTTTATTATATGTGAACTAGTGATTATTTGTTATTGATATGTGAATTTGCATGGGCATCCTGTATATTTTATTTCTATAAACATGATTATTGTGCATTTACTATGTGTTTGCTGGATAATCCAAGGAAAAAAATGCAAAGCCGAAGGGAAATGGTTTCGGCTAATGAAAAAGAATGAGAAATAAAAAGGTTACTATGATTCGAGGGACGTGTCGTGTGCTACGACTGATACTATGAATCGAGGGACGTGTCGCGCATCACACGGATACATGGTTTATGTGTGGCCCCCATAGGTTCTGAATGAGGCATGTTTATGATCAGCGGATGTGTATCACTAGGATAGACATGCATCATTCTATGTGACATTGCATTGCATTGCATTATATCTCATAACATTCATTTTCATCTCATAATGCTCTGGCTTGTTATGATTATATGGAGTGCTATTGAGATTGGTTATTCATTATATCATCGACTTGTTTATGTCTTTACATGATTACTTTTGATATTGATTTGATGACACTTGATGAATTAGCGAGAACTTGATAAACTGTAGAATTTTCCCTTATGACTTGAAGTGTGATAGTTGAGAATTATACTGTTATAGGCTTTGATCATAGAATTTTCGGGGGGCGTAATTGTGAAGGTTATGAGTTAGGATGTAGTTGTGGGGATTTGGTGGGAGTGCTGAGGGGCGCAGGTATTCTATACTATTTAACTCTGTGTTTATTAGTTTACTTGCTGAGTACCGCGTGTTTGGTACTCACCCCTCTTGCTACAACATTTTGTAGGTTACGAGCCCGGATCGTCGTGATACTTTCTCCACTGGTACTTGTCTGAGGCTCTCTGTGGAGGTTGCGAGAAGTAGCTGTTGCCATCCTAGCTGACTCCCTACTCCCATTTATGATTTTGTTCTATTCTATACACAATGTCATTGATACTTTGTTTTCTTTCTAATCTATTGTAATACATTAGAAGCTTGTGCACATGACAATCAGGTTTTGGGGGAATTACATTAAATTGAACTTTCATCTTGATTATAATTCCTCGTTTACATGTTATATTTGGGTTGTAGGTTGACTTATCTTGGTGGGATAAGACGAGTGCCATCACGCCCATTTTCGGGTCGTGACAGTTGGTATCAGAGCTTAGGTTTATAGGTCTCACGTGCATACAAGCTGGGTTTCAGTAGAGTCTCAAGGATCACTACGGAGACGTCTGTACTTATCTTCGAGAGGCTATGGAGACTGTTAGGAAACTTCTCTTTTGTTTATTCTCTCTTATCGTGCGTGGTTATGTTCGTTGGTACTGAGTTATGCCTATTTTCTTTTGACAGATGGAGAGGACTAGAGCTACTGTTTCTGGTGGTAGAGGTGAGGCAGCTCCCGAGGTAGTTGTCGAGGCCCCAGTTAGAGGTAGGGGTAGAGCTCGAGCCAGAGGTAGTGCTCGTAGGGCAGCACCAGCGAGAGGTCATGCTAGAGAGGCCTCTCCAGAGCCTACGGCTGATCTGAGAGGAAACCATGTTCCTTCTGAGCATTCAGCTACACCGTTGTTGCAAGATACCTTATTGAGGGTGCTGAACGTACTTGAGAGTCTTGGTCCGAGCAGTAACACGGGAGGCACGCCAGGCGATTCTCAAACTAGGAGAGGAGCTCAGACCCAGATCAGCATCATGTTCCACTAGTACATGATCCGGTAGAGCAGCCACCAGTAGGTACTAGAGTTGAGATTGATCATGCACCAGCAATTGAGGTTCGGGGTGCACCTATGGCTACCTTGACTGAGAGTGAGCAGCTATGAGATGTTTAGGAAGATGAACCCACCTCAATTTCAGGGCGGAAGGATGGAGGATGCTCATGAGTTTCTGACTACCTGTAGGGAGCTTTGGATGTTGTTGGCGTAGCTGAGTCACACTGGGTCCGATATGTTACTCTTCAGCTGCGTGGGCCAGCTAGAGAATGGTGGAGGACATATTCAGGATCTTTGCCTGTGGGATCTTCCACTGTGTCTTGGGAGATGTTCTCTGGTGCTTTTTATGATAGATTTGTCCCTTGGAGTGTGAGCGAGGAGAGCCGGCTGAAATGTCAGAGTCTGAGGCAGGATGGCTTATCGGTTGCCGAGTACGAGACCCGTTTCTGTCAGCTATCTAGACATGCTACAGCTATTATTCCAAACGAGACAGAGAAAGTTCGTAGGTTTGTGAGGGGTTTGACTTATTCATTCAACATGCGGTGTTTAGAGTATCTAGAGATGGAGCCTCTTTCCAATCTGTTGTAAGTGTTGCTAAGGAGGTAGAGATGATGGAGAGGGAAGAGTTTGGGGACCCTAAGCGGACCCATGCATCCGGTTAATTTTCTGGTACCTCATCTGGAGGTAGAGGACTGTATAGAGGGGGTGGCTCATCCAAGTGTCAAGGACCCATTCATGCATCATTACCTACTTCTGAGAATAGTCAGACATATAGTGGGTCTACAGGGCGAGACAGCTATGGTAGTTCGTCAGGATCTATACGTCAGTTCCAGAGTCAGAGGTTTTATTATGGTTGTGGGGATCCTAATCACGTGATGCGACAGTGTCCCTCATTGGGGAGACAAAGTGGGCCTTATCCCAGATCTTCAGTTCAGACTAGACCACCGGTGCCACCACTATATAGAGGGCGAGGCAGAGCTCAGACAGATAGAGGTAGCTGCATTCCAGGTAGAGGAGCGGGCAGTCCCATAGTCCCACAGAGTGGGGGTAGAGGCATCGCTCATACAGGCGGTGGTAGAGGACCACATTGCTATGCATTTCTAGGGAGGCCTGAGACAGAGTCTTCTGATGCAGTCATCACAGGTATTATCCCGGTTTGTCATTAGTCTGCGTCTGTATTATTTGATCCTGGATCTACCTACTCCTATGTGTCATCCTACTTTTCACTTGGATTCGACTTGCTATGTGATCGTATGCCTGTACCCATTCATGTTTCTATACCAGTAGGTGAGCCTTTAGTGGTGGATCGAGTGTATCGATCCTATCTTGTTTCTTTGTCTGGGTATGATACTTGGGTAGATATGATTATTCTGGAGATGGTAGATTTTGATGTTATCTTAGGGATGGATTGGCTTTCCCCATATCATGCTATTCTGGGTTGCTACACAAAAATGGTGACCTTAGCCATGCCTGGGGTACCAAAGATTGAGTGGAAGGGTGATAGTGGTTCTTATCCAAGCAAAGTCATCTCTTACGTCTGTGCTCAGAAACTGATTGATAGGGGGTGTATGTCTTACTTGGCTTTCATTCAGGATACTAATGTTGATCCACCTTCTATGGAGTCTATTCCAGTAGTTTAAGAGTTTGTCGATGTGTTTCCCATTGACCTTCCAGGTGTTCCTCCCGATAGATATATTGACTTCCCTATTGATCTAAAGCTGCACATAAAGCCCATCACCATCCCTCCATATCGAATGGCTCCAGCTAAGTTAAAGGAATTAAAGGAGCAACTTCAAGATTTACTGAGTAAAGGGTTTATTCGTCCTAGTGTGTTGCCTTGGGGTGCCCCAGTTTTGTTTGTGAAAAAGAAAGATGGGTCCATGAGGATATTATAGGCAGCTAAACAAAGTGACTGTCAAGAACAAATATCCTCTTTCTCGTATTGATGACCTGTTTGATCAGCTTCAGGAGGCAGCTTTGTTCTCCAAGATTGACTTGAAGTCTGGTTATCATCAGCTGAATATTAGAGCATCAGATATTCCTAAGACAGCTTTTCGAACTCGCTATGGCCACTATGAATTTTTAGTGATGTCCTTTGGGTTGACTAACGCCCTTGCAGCGTTCATAGAGTTGATGAATAGAGTGTTCCGTCAGTACTTAGATTCTTTTGTCATAGTATTCATCGATGACATCTTGGTATATTCCATGACTGAGGCTGATCATGTTAGTCACCTGAGGATAGTGTTACAGAGGTTGAGGGAGGAAAAACTATATGCAAAATTCTCCAAGTATGAGTTTTGGCTTGAATCAGTGGTATTCTTAGGGCATGTGGTGTCTAAAGAGGGGATTAGAGTTGATCCGGCTAAGGTAGAGGCAGTTAGAGGGTGGACGAGGCCTACTTCAGCTACCGAGATTCGCAGTTTCGTGGGGTTAGTAAGGTACTATTGACGATTTATTCAGGGGTTTTCTTCCATTGCAGCCCCACTGACTAGATTAACTCAGAAGAATGTATCCTTCCATTGGAGCGATGAGTGCGAGGCAAGCTTCCAAAAGCTCAAAACCTTGTTGACTTCAGCTCCCATTCTGACCTTACCTGAGACAGGTGTAGACTTTACAGTATATTGTGATGCGTCAGGGTTAGGGTTAGGCGGTGTATTGATGCAACAGGGTAAAGTGATTGCCTATGCTTCTCGATAATTAAAGGTTTATGAGAAGAATTATCCTACCCATGACTTAGAGCTAGCAGCTGTGGTTTTCGTTCTGAAGTTATGGCGTCATTACTTATATGGTGTACATTGTGAGATCTTCACTGATTATAGAAGCCTTCAGTATATATTCAGTCAAAGGGATCTTAACTTGAGGCAGCAGGGGTGGATGGAGCTGTTAAAGGACTATGATTTAACCATTCTATATCATCCATGGAAGGCAAATGTTGTGGCTGATGCCTTGAGTAGGAAGACTTCTAGCACGGGGAGTCTAGCCACCATTCGAGTGGAGGAGCGACCTTTAGCCAGGGATGTTCAACGTCTAGCTAATGGCCTAGTCAGGTTACAGCTTTCTGATAAGGGCGGTGTACTTGCTTTCTCTGAGGCTCGTTCTTCCTTGATGGACCAAATTTGCAAGCGCCAGTTCGAGGATGAGAAGTTATGTCTTATCAGAGACAAAGTGACCAGAGGGGAGGCTAAAGAAGCAGTGCTTGATCCTGATGGTGTTTTAAGGATTGGAGGTCGAGTTTGTGTGCCTAAGGTAGGTGATTTGATTAGATTGATTCTTGAAGAGGCTCACTGTACTCGTTATTCCATTCATCCTGGGGCAGCAAAGATGTATCATGACCTGAGTCAGCACTATTGGTGGTGTGGCATGAAGAAGGATATTTCAGAGTTTTTGGCTAAGTGTTTGACTTGTTAGCAGGTTAAGTGTGAGCACCAGCGTCCTGGAGGTGAGCTTCAGAGGATGCCTATTCCTACGTGGAAGTGGGAGCGAATTACTATAGATTTTGTGGTGTGTTTGCCCACTACTATGGGCAATTATGACTCTATCTGGGTGGTAGTGGATTGATTGGCTAAATCGGCCCATTTCATACCGGTTAAGGTCAAGTGCACAACAGAGAAGTTAGCTGAGCTTTACATCAGTCAGATAGTCAGATTGCATGGTATGCCAGTTTCTATCGTTTCTGAGCAGGGTTCACTCTTTACTTCACATTTTTGGAGGGCCTTGCAGCATGGTCTAGGTACTCAGCTGGATATGAGCTAAGTCTTTCACCCTCAGACAGATGGACAGTCTGAGTGGACTATTCAGGTGTTGGAGGATATGTTACGAGCATGTGTGATTGATTTTGGTGCCCATTGGGACCAACACTTGCCTTTAGCAGAGTTCGCCTATAATAATAGTTATCACTCTACTATTCAGATGGCTCCATTCGAGGCATCATATGGTAGACGGTGTAGATCTCCGACTGGTTGGTTTGATTCTGCTGATACGGACTCGTTAGATACAGACTTTTTGAGAGATGCTTTGGAGAAAGTCCATATGATCCAGGGTAGGTTGTTGACAGCCCAGAGTCGACAAAAGTGTTATGCAGATAGGAGGGTCCGAGCATTAGAGTTCCTGGAGAGCGACCACGTTTGGCTCAGAGTATCACCCATGAAGGGTGTGATGCGATTTGGGAGAAAGGGCAAGCTTAGTCCTCGATTTATTGGCCCATTTGAGATCTTGGAGAGAGTTGGAGAGGTGGCCTATAGACTGGCCTTGCCACCTAGCTTATCATCTGTGTATCTTGTGTTCCATGTTTCCATGCTCCGGAAGTATGTGCCCGACGAGTCTCATATACTCTCATTTGATTCGGTGGTATTGAGTCCAAACTTGTGATTTGAAGAAGAGCCTATAGTTATATTAGATAGACAGGTTTGAAAGCTCAAAAACAAAGAGATTGCTTCTGTGAAGGTGCAATGGAAGAATCGTCCAGTTAGAGAGGCGGTTTGGGAGATGGAGTTTGACATGCGTGCTAAATATCCCTATCTTTTCGATGCTTCAGGTACTTTCTTCTACCTTATGTTCGAGGACGAAGTTGATTTTTAGTGGTGGATAATTTAATGACCTGTTAGATCATCTCGAGAATTAGTCCTTTTTCTTTCCTAATATCCCTCTCATAGATTTTAAACGGGTATTTCAAACCATTCTATAGCTATGATTATTTAAGTTACGGATAAATTTAGATAGTTAGTTTAATTGACGGACTAAATTGACAACTTATTAAATATCCTATACTACTTATATATATATAAATAGTTAGTGGAGTTTAGTTTTTCTTTTTATTATAACCTAAAATACAGAAAAGAAAGAAAAGAAAACTTACCGAGAACGTGAGGCGGCTGAATTGCAGGTAAGAACTTCAACTACTCCTGAATTTGATATGTGTATGAACATATAATTATGATGGTGAGTGATGTTAAAGGAATCACATTAGCATTTTTTTATTGGTTGATTAAGTGGCAATGCAATTAATTGTATTGTTCATATTTTCAGAAAGTGACGAACAAGATTCCTAATTTGTGCACTTTTATATATGGTTGAGAACTGCTTAAAAGTTAATGACATTTTATGACATTATATGGGTAGAAACATATGTTTATATGATTAAAAAGTGAGAAGTTTATTTAATTGATTAGGGGTTCAAAATTATTTCCTACTTTCCGGTTCAAATCCCATGTGCAATATACTGTCATCATTTTTATTTGGAGGGTTTAATTAAGGCATAATCCTATACTTGAAATTTAGGAACTTGACTATAGAATTAGTTAGTTTTGGGGTCTAAACTAGACATGTAGTAACATGGATGTTGTTTGTTTCAAAATTTAATTGTGATTATTATTTGACTAGATCGTGGTATTACGAATTCTATTCGAAAGGGAAGGCATAATTGTTTGACTGATCGTGATTCAACCAAAGCAAGTGAATTTCTTAACCTTTGTTAAGTATATAGAATCTTGTATTTCTTATGTGAGGTATTGAGAATGATTTATGTAGGCTTTGATTGAAATATTTCGAATTGGGTAGTTATCCTATGGTGATAGTTGACTTGTGGACTAATGATAGAGGTTTATTATATGTGAAATAGTGATTATTTGTTATTGATATATGAATTTGCATGGGCATCCTGTATATTTTATTTCCATAAACATGATTACTGTGCATTTACTATGTGTTTGCTGGATGATCCAAGGAAAGAAATGCAAAGGCGAAGGGAAATGATTCCGGCTAATGAAAAAGAATGAGAAATAAAAAGGTTACTATGATTCGAGAGACGTGTCGCACGCCGCGACGAATACTATGATTCGAGGGACGTGTCGCGCGCCGCGACGGATACATGGTCCATGTGTGGCCCCCATGGGTTCTGGCTGAGGCATGTTTATGATCAGCGGATGTGTATTACTAGGATAGATATGCATCGTTCTATGTGACATTGCATTGCATGGCATTACATCTCACAACATTCATTTTCATCTCATAATGCTCTGGCTTGTTATGATTATACGGAGTGCTATTGAGATTGGTTATTTATTATATCATCGACTTGTTTATGTCTTTACATGATTACTTTTGGTATTGATTTGATGACACTTGATGAATTAGCGAGAACTTGATAAACTGTAGAATTTTCCCTTATGACTTTAAGTGGATAGTTGAGAATTATACTGTTATAGGCTTTGATCATAGAATTTTCGGGGGCCGTAATTGTGATGGTTATGAGTTAGGTTGTAGTTGTGGGGATTTGGTGGGAGTGCCGAGGGGCGCAGGTATTCTATACTATTTAACTCTGTGTTTATTAGTTCACTTGCTGAGTACCATGTGTTTGGTACTCACCCCTCTTGCTACAACATTTTGTAGGTTACGAGCCCGGATCGTCGTGATACTCTCTCCCATGGTACTTTTCTGAGGCTCTCTGTGGAGGTTGCGAGAGGTAGTTGTTGCCATTCCAGCTGACTCCCTACTCCCATTTATGATTTTGTTCTATTCTAGACACAATGTCATTGATACTTTGTTTTCTTTCTAATCTATTGTAATACATTAGAAGCTTGTGCACGTGACAACCAGGTTTTGGGGGAATTACATTAAATTGAACTTTCATCTTAATTATAATTCCACATTTACATGTTATAGTTGGGTTGTAAGTTCACTTGTCTTGGTGGGATAAGACGAGTGCCATCACGCCCATTTTCGGGTCATCACACAGAGTTTTCCCTGTTTTTAGGCCTATCCAAAATTTTTACGTGTCTCAGAATTCAAAAATACAACTATAAAAAATCCAATCAAGTCACTATATCAATTATCATTCTTATTTCCACACAATAATACCAACTTGTCTCCAACAATAGGAATAAACTTAAACTCAGTCACATATCAAGAATAAATGAAAGAATACCCATGACTCTAAATTAGGAAATGACTATAGAGAAACTGTCTAAGAATTTCAAGAAAAAAAAGGGTCCATAATAAGGTAAGCTTGGTTCCCACACGAAGTAGAGCGGGGCTAACCATGGAATCAATATGCTACCTTTTAGCTAACTAAATCCTCGCCAAAATCACTTATATTCTCTATAAAAAGAATATAGCAGAGAGTGAGACACTAGCTCAGTGAGTAATAACAGTAACCAAAACCGTTTTAATAAGGAAAAAGTCAGAAAATATGCTAGTATAATCATCAAAATCATATAATAAATGCTCTTTCAAAATCAATAGTCAAAATCCATCTTGTTGTCTCATGTAAGCAATTCAACTTAGCCATTCAGAAATAAACTCAGTAAGACACTTTAATATCGAATCATATACATATATTGGGGAGGCTTCCAAGAATGAATTAAGTCATCGGTAATCGGTATGTCTATCTTCTTAAAAGAATAGACGATAACTTGTAACTTTCATATCGATAAATCCCTTCTCGAGGGATATCAGTAATAGTATGCTAGTTTTATCTTCCCACTAGCGAGGTCTCTATCTGTAATTGGTAATACAAGGTGCATCAGGTCTAACGAACCCGCCGTTAGTTACGGGATTCATCAAGGTCTACTCCCATTAACACTTTTCTTTATAAACCATATAAGCTTTTGCAAAGCCGTACAGAACATGTAAATCTTGTAATTATATCATGTCAAAACTTAATAGAAAAAACACATGTAAAAGTACTTATATCTCAAGTAAATGTCAAATTCTTTCAATAATGGTAATCATCTCAAATTCAATATACTTGTCTTGAAAAATGCAAATAACTATTTTAGTATCATATCCAGTAAAAGGAGCTGTCCCATATATAAATTCAAATCATTCGGTAACAATTCACTTTATAAATCATGTAAAAATCGTAAAACATATAAAACACAAATTGGGGTTAAGATTACTACTTAAAGTACTCGTGTAGAAGTACCAAACTTGTCACCTCAATCAATCCGTAAGACTTCCTTCGATCAATCTATATTCATATCATAAAATCTCAAGTTACTTTCTTTATTCAAGCTACGTTCATACTAACTTTAGAAATTCTCAATCCCTTTTAGGATTTTTCTATTTCCTATCCATTTGATGATATACAATGTAATACCCAACTCATGAGTAATTCAACTAGTTCCTAATCCCTCCGTTTTGACATACTTTTATCATTATTCGATCAATTTTATCCAATCTTATATTAGAACCAATTAATCAGTCCCTCCAATAGTCTTTACTTGAGTTCTTGATATAATTTACACAACTTTCAATTCATCAACTACCCGAATTCATATCATTCATTCATCTAATTCAAGGAGAGTTCAAAGGATTATCTTATTTTTTCTCAATTTCAAATTCTCCTCTATTTTTCTAACCCATGGAGATTTCTTAACTTTCCACCCCAAATTTCCAGGGCTATAGATAAAAAAATTAAATCTATAAATTAACTTTCGAAATTACCTTCTTCTTCTATTTTATTTTCTTTATTGGTGACTAGAGATCTTGAAAAAGGATGTCGTTTGCCTTCCGTTCAGCTCTTGCTCATGTGAGCAGCAACTATATTATTTTTTGCTTCTTTCGACGGCTGCAAATCATCTTTGTGCTGAAATTTACTAAGGCATTGCCCCTTAGTCTCACATGACAATAGGGCCCAAATGGGCCAAGCCCAAAGACTTACTTATTATATCTATATAAATTTAGTAGTAGTCAATTGCTTATTAGCCCATTCTTGATTAATTAAAGATAAAGATTCTTATTTTTTTATCCTAAGTTATTACATTTCCTAATTGTTTGCACGTCTCTGAAATGACTCCAATTTTTTATCATAAGATCAATACTAATCCTTTCGATATTTTCTTTTTTTGAACTGCATCTGAGTTCATTATGGGCTACCCCTCCTCTCTCACGCTTTGGATTGAGCCAAGAAGGCTCAAACTTCCTCTTCCTCGATTCCATTTTTTGCTAGGCAGTGAAAAATCAGTTTACAGGTCTAGGAAAGAATTTGCACATGATAAAGAGTTGATATGTAAGAGTTTTGGAGCTGGAACATCACAGTATATACTGGTATACAACGTGTATACATTGGCACCTAGAGCCCAAATTAGTGGCAGAGGTAGTCTAGTAAGGTGACATGATGGTTTTACAGGTGTGAAGCAGGTTTAAGGTGGTATATACACTAATATACAACATATATACCTTACTGATGTATAAGTTGGAGATGGGCTAAAAGCCCTAATTTTGTCAGTAGCAGGAAATGAGCTGAATAGGCCCAAATAATTTCTTTTAGGAAACATCACCCCTTATATACTTTTAAGAGTACATATTATGAATTTTAAATATAGTTTATTATAATTACTAATATTAACAAAGTAATTACATGTTATAACAGTGTTCAATTAAATTTTAAAAATTATTTTTATATTAAATAAAATACAAGTAATTATAATAAGAAAGAGAAAAAAGTGGCTATTACACGATTTTAGGGATTTTATTTTCCTTATTCCAACATGACTCTGTGTATTCCTCTTTTCACACGTCTCTTTCTTTTCTTTCTTTTCACAAGCACCCATCTTTCTCTCTTTCGTTCACATCAAATCAGAACAAAAAAAAAACTTTTATTGTTGAGAGAATCAACTTTATCTGCTTGAAAAGGACAGGAAAAAAAGAGAAAAGTGTGGATTCTTATTCTACAGAACACCCTGATATAGTTATTGAGCTTGATTAGAATTTGAATTTTGTACAGTCAAATATTTCAAAAAAAAAACAAAGACTATTCTTAAGGGCAGTCCTCTAAATCTGTAAAGAAAAAAACTAGTGGAACATTGAAAGAAGATTCAAGAATTCACAAGCAACAGAAGGTAAAATATGATATTAAAGTATTTTTTACCTTAATACTCGATATACTTACTTACTTTTTATCATAGGAATTCGAAAAAAGGATTTGTTTGAATGTTTTTTTATAAAATTGTTAATACTCCATATACTTATACTTTAATATCAAGTTCAAAACAATATTCAACGATTTTATTTACTTTTTTGTACCTTGACAATGATGCATTTTGTTTGAATGTTTTTTTTATATGAACTTGGCATTAAGCCATAGTGCTGTTTTGTTATTTTTTTTTTGGATACAATTGGTGTGAATTTACACTATTTGGACTTGTACCCGTATTTTATTTTTGGCGTTATGCAAATTTATTTTTTGTGTAAAATTGATAGGATTGTAGACATCTTTTTGACTCGACAATGGCATTTTTTTTTTTGAATGCTTTTTATGTGAAGTTGGTATAATGTTTTGTTAGACCCCGTAATTATCTAAATGGGGGTCAATTGCTCATTCGGGAGAATTGTTGTGATTGAGGTGTATTTTAAA
>JAABOM020000001.1:7565753-7646847 GCA_011800125.2 Solanum clarkiae
CACTACATAATTATTAATACAACAATGATGCATTATATATACACTAGATAACTATTTATACAATATTGATATATAACATATGCACTACATAATTGTTTATACATCATATAAACATGTTCATACAACATTTCTACAATATTCACACATACTTGTATATTATCTATACAACATTTTTATATTACATATACACTACTAACTATTAGAATATTAGACACAACACAATTCCAAATGCCCTCAGCAATGCTTGGCTTCATGTGTCATGACTGGACACAAACTTTGAATATTACTGACCAACATCATCACACTTCCAAGATGAAATGGGAGATCTTCATGCCTTTTTGCCTATGACATCTATGACTTAATAGAAATAACAATGTGTTCAACAATCTGGCTGCAGTAACCTTATGGGTAAGCCATGGAGTACATCCACGTCATCAATCACATGGATAAAGGGCGGACCCCATTGTAGCAAATCCAGCTCAAATGAATCCCTCCTAACAGGGGACACTGCAAGTTGAATGTAGATAGGGGAACCCACGGAAGTCTAGGTAAGGGTGGCATAGAGGGGTTATCCGCATCCATGATGGGAAATGGCTATTGGGATTCTCCCAAGCCATTCCACAAACAACCACTTTGGAAGCTGAACTTCGAGCACTAGCAAGACGATTACAACTGGCCCTGGCACACAACTATACTCCTTTATAGATAGAAACTGACTCGACTGAAACAATTCAAATGGTAAAAGAAGGGAATTTAGAATATGCTAATACTGTTTGTTTATGCAGGTTCTTAATGAGGAATGCAAAGGGTGGTGCTGGAGCAGGATTTTAGGAAACAAAATCAGGTGGCGGACAAGCTAGCTAAGGAAGGAACCAAGATGATGGATTTTAGAAACACTACTCTTTTTGTATTACCCCCCATTCCCCCTTACCATCCCTCATTTGTTATAGAACAAGTAGATATAGACACCAAGGGACACATCAATGTACGTAAAGTACATACCAAGTTTTTGAACTCCTTGAGCTGGGATGTGGCTCATCATGTTACAAAAATCCGTATAATAATGTACATAGATAGTATAGGGATTTGATAGATAATATAGCTGATTGTTAAGGATTTGAATATTTAGTTACCATAGTTAGTTTATTTAGTTACCTTAGTTAGCTTGTCCCTCCATGTATTTATATCATTGTTCTCTTTGAATAATAGACAAATTATTCTCTCCATGTATTATCAATAACTTGGTATCAGAGTCATTACTGCCTTTTTGAGGTGAGTTATCTCCCTCACAGCTTTAGAGTCAGTTTCTATCTCAAAGGTCAAGTTCTCTCTTTCTAAGTTGGTTGTTCACAATACAATCTCTTTCCAGTCAGTTCCTTTTTGAAAATTAACGGAGTTCCTGGATATTTTGAGCCTATCTCTACTAATTTTTTTTGATCATAGGAATTCAGATTCCACTACGGCCTGACTTTTCGATGACTTCATTATTTTGGAATTCTCCGATTTCAGTTGTTGCTGGTTCAAATTCCCTTTCTGAAGCTTACTTGGTTCTCTATCCAGAACTTTTGGCTATTCATCTTTTAGTTTCTTATTACTCCGTGAACTGCTGTGTATTCCAACCATCTGAACACTATTTTGGGATATTTTGATTTTATCTGGATTTCTCTATTTGTGAGTTTGAGAATATGATTTTGGTTTCAACAAAAGAAAAACCTCTCATCAGAAACCATTAAATGAACCCATTACTATTAATGCTTTTTATAGAGTAAGATAAGACATGCCTTATGATGTCTTCAAATAAATGGGTGATTGATTCAGGTGCAACAAATCACATGACAAGTAATCCTCATATGTTTTAAGTTTTCATTCACACAAAGCGCCCTCTCCTATTACTATAGCTGATGGATCAACTTGTAGCATTGTTGGATCCGAAATTGTGAAACTTACATCCTCTATTACCATATCATCTATATTGAGTTTACCAAAGTTAGACTTTAATTTATTTCTATTAGCAAAGTGACCAGAGATCTTAATTGTTACATTTCATTCTTTCCCGACTATTGTCTGTTTCGTGATCTTAAGACAAATTAGGTTATCGATAAAGGACATGTATTTGACGATCTGTATATCCTTGATGAATGAGAGCCTCGATTTATTGCCTGCTCTAGTGTTGTTTCTCCATTTCAAGCACATTGCCGATTGGGACATCCTTCTTCACCTGTATTGAAAAAGTTATTTCCTCAGTTTCAGAATATTTTCACATTGGAATGTGAGTCATGTCGATTTGCAAAACATCATCAAAACTCATCAAGTCTAAGAATCAATAAGAAGGCTGAGTCGACTTTTGAATTAGTTCACTCTGATGTTTGAGGACCATGTCCGATCGTCTCCAAAACTGGACATAAGTATTTTGTCACTTTTGTAGATGATTTCTCTCAGATGACTTGAATTTATTTTATGAAGAGTTGTTCTGAAGTATTCACTAATTTTTGTGCCTTCTATACTGAAATTAAAACTCAATTCTGTGCTTCTGTGCATATTTTAAGAAGTGACAATGCTAAAGAATACATGTTAGAATTGTTTCAGTCATATATGAGACAACATGGTATTCTTCATCAGTGTTCGTATGTTGATACACCTTCTCAAAATGGAGTTGTTGAAGGAAGAATAGACATCTACTTGAGATAGCTCGAACACTTTTGTTCCAAATGAAAGTTCCCAAACAGTTTTGGGCAGATGCAGTTTCTACAACTTGTTTTCTGATAATCGCATGTCATCTACTATGCTTGTTGGTAATGTGTCCTATAGTGTTCTTTTTCCAAATAAGCCACTATTTCCTGTGGAACCTAATGTATTTGGAAGAACTTGTTATGTTCGAGATATTCGACCATCAGTTACCAAGTTGGATCCCAAAGCCTTGAAGTGTGTTTTCTTGGGATGTTCTCGCCTTCAGAAAGGATATCATTATTACTCTACAGAACTAGGAAAATATTTGGTGTCAACTGATGTAGCCTTTGCAGAGGCTACCATTCTTCTATGCACCTACCATTTCTACGAGCCAGGGGGAGGAAGATGAGTGGCTAGTGTACCAGGATACTAAGGGCACACCAGAATCATTAGATGATGTTTGACATACACCGCGTAGTTCTTCAGTTGAGCACCAATTAACATTAGTTCCATCTACTCTAGCAAGATCACCGGTTGTTCAAGTTTATTTTAGGAGGTGAGATGCTAATGATACCTCTTCTACAACAGTTCCTTCATCATCAGATCCTGTTCCAAGTGATCCTCCAGACGATCTTGACCTTCCTATTGCTATTTGCAAAAGTACACGCACTTGCAAATTACATACTCCATTGGTAATTTTGTTTCCTATGATCAGTTATTTTTTGTATCTAGATCTTTGATTGCATCCCTAGACTCTACTTCCATGGCCAAAACTGTTAAAGAGGCTTTGAACCATTTTGGATGGTGTGAAGCAATGCTTGACGAAATACATTCCTTAGTGGAAAATCACACTAGGGATTTGGTGGATTTACCTAGTGGAAAGAAAGTAGTAGGAAGCAAGTGGGTCTTCACAGTCAAAGTTAATCCAGATGGCTTTGTGGCAAGACTAAAGGCTAGACTTGTGGCTAAAAGATATGCTCAGACTTATGGGGTGGATTATTCAGACACCTTCTCTCTGGTTTCCAAACTCACTTCTGTCCGCTTGTGTCATTTCTCTTGCTGCTTCTGTATCAGTTGGATATTAAAAATGCATTCCTTCAAAAGTGATCTCCATGAAAAGGTTAATATGGAGCAACCACCTGATTTCATTACTCAGGGGGAGTATAGAAAGGTTTGTCGCTTGAAGAAGTCCTTGTATGGCTTGAAACAGAGTCCTCAATCTTGGTTTGAAAAATTCAATGAAGTAGTTCAAGATTTTGGATTGAAGAAGAGCAAATGTGATCATTCAGTCTTCCATAGACAATCTGTGTCTGGAACTATTCTCCTTGTTGTATATGTCGATAAAATTACTATTACAGGGAGTGATTTTGCAGGAATCTCTTCTCTCAAGTCTTTCTTACATACTAAGGACTTAGGACAACTAAAATACTTCTTGGAAGTAAAAGTATCTAGGAGAAGGAAGGGTGTTTTCATATCTTAGAGAATGTATATTCTTGACCTATTGGCAGATATCGCAAAGTTAGCAGCCAAACCCTGTAGTACTCTAATGGTTCCCAATGTACATCTTATTAAAGATTGTGGTGATCCTTTTATGATCCGGAGGGATATAGAAGGTTGGTTGGGAAACTAAACTACCTTATTGTGATTCGTCCCGATATTGCTTTTGCAGTAAGTGTTGTTAGCCAATTTATGTCTGCACCTATAGTCAAGCATTGAAAAGCTTTGGAACAGATCCTATGTTACTTGAAAGGAGCTCCTGGACTGGGAATATTATATAGAAATCATGGTCATACTCGTGTGGAGTGTTTTGCATATGCTGATTGGGTTGGATCCAAAATTGATAGAAGATCTACTATGTGTTATTTTGTTTTTGTTGGAGGGAACCTAATATCATGGAGGAGTAAGAAGCAAGGTCTTGTATTAGGATCCAGTGTAGAATCTGAGCATAGAGCTATATCACAGTCTACATGTGAGATTATGTGGATACATCATCTTTTATTTGAAATTGGGATGAAGCATCATACCCCTGCAAAACTCTGGTGTGATAATCAAGCTGCTCTTTATATTGCCTCAAATCTGGTGTATCATGAAAGAACCTAACATATTGAGGTTGATTGTCATTTTATTCGTGAGAAGATTCAGGAGAACTTGATTTACACTGGCTACGTGAAGACAAGTGAACGACTAGCTGATTTTTTTACAAAAGTATTGCATGGAAATTAAGTGGACTATCTTTGTAACAAGCTGGGCATGATCAATATCTATGCTCCAGCTTGAGGAGTGTTACAAAATCTGTATAATAATGTACATAGATAGTATAGGGATTTGGTAGATAATATAGCTAATTGTTAGTGACATGAATATTTAGTTACCATAGTTAGCTTATTTAGTTACCTTAGTTATCTTGTCCCTCCATGTATTTATATCATTGTTCTCTTTGAATAATAGACAAGTTATTCTCTCCATGTCTTATCAATAACACAGCACAATACTAACATGGCCCCTACTAGTGTCCTGCATAAGTGTGGCTAATATTATTATTAATGCATATCCTTATTACCAAAAAAAAAACTATTAGAGTATTAGTTGCAACAACAACAATATACCTAGTGGAATACAACAACTGGGGTTTGGGGAGAGTAAAATATATGCAGACCTTACCACTACCTCACAGAAGTAGAGAGACTGTTTTTGAGAAATCCTCATCTCAAAAACCTATAAGAAGATTAAACTAGATATAGTAAAAAGAGAAAAGGAAAAGAAAAAGAAAATGAAAAAGAAAAAAAAAAGAACGACTAATAACAAAAAACAAATGATAGTATGTAAATACGATAAATTTGACATATATAAGAGGGTAGTGACAAGACAGAAAATAAAGACACGACTAATCCAACTACCCTACTATACCCCAAGGCCAGACATCAACCTATCCCTACTAGTCTATTAGCCTGCTACTCTAATTTGTAACCTCCACTCTTTTCTATCTAAGGTCATGTCCTTGGTGAGATCAAGTTTTGCCATATCTTGTCTGATCACCTCCCCCCAATACTTCTTCGATCTACCTCTACTCCTCAATGTAACCTATAAATCCAACCTCTCGCACCTCCTAATAGGAGCATCGGTACTTCTTCTTTTTACATGTCCAAACTATCGCAGTCTCGCTTCCCCTATCTTGTTAGCCATAGGTGCCACCTCTAACTTCTTTTGAATGGTCTCATTCCTAATCTTATCACTCTTGGTATTTTCACATATCCATCTCAACATCATTACCTCCGCAACCTATATCTTCTGAGCAAGTGGGTGTTTGATTGGCCAACACTCTACCCCATACAGTAAGATGGTCTAACCACCATTCTATAAAACTTACCTTAACTTTGGTATCTTCTTATCACACAATACTCCAAAGGCAAACCTCCATTTCATCCATGATGCACCAATATTGTGTGTGACATCATCGTCGATATCACCACTACTCTGGATGATAGATCCAAGATAATAGAGTATTAGTTATTAAAAAAATAAAACTAAATTAGTTATTTAGACATGGTAAAATCGCAGCAGGCAATACATAAAAATAAATCATTATTAATAAAAAAAATAAAAAGATAATGTTATAAACCATGGCTAAATGGAGATGATTTAGTTATATTTCATCTTATTACTTTTTTGGTTTAATAACTTTTTGGTACATATTCGAAATTATCCCTTGCTTATATAATTTGACAAATAATTATACACAATTATTCAATATCGATATATTATATATACACTACATAATTGTTTGTACATTATATATAGATGTTTATACATCATTTTTTATGACATTGATACATGTTTATACATGATTTATACAACATGGACACATTGCATATACATGACATAACTATTTATACAATATCGATATACTACATATAGACTACATAACTATTTATACAAATATTGATACATTACTTAATTATTTATACATTATATATACATATCCATACAGTATTTATATAATATTCATGCATGTTTATGCACTGTTCAACATTGATACATTACATATATATTATTTAATTGTTAGTTCTTAAAAGTAATACAAAAATAGTTATTTTTTCACAGTCAAGTTGTAGTTGATAAAAAAATAAAAATAGACTTTAGCTAACAAAAAATAAAAATAACGTTATTTAGCCATGCTTTAAAGTTGGCTAAATAGAAATAAACCATGTCTAAACAAGTAAATTTGACTACATTTTTTCTTATTATTTTTTTAATTATATATTTTTTAAACTAATGACTTTTCCATACATATTTAAAATTATCCCTAAATAGAATCGGTTAGGTCTTCTTACCAAGTTTCAAGCCTTTTACTTTCAATAATAGTTTCCAAATCATTTCACGGACCTCACCAACAATAATAAAGATAGGATATTTAAGCTCACCATGACGATTGAAAAGCGTCATGGCTTAAAAGCAGAACTTCAGGAATACTATATCTATCAATTCTAATAATGTAATACAAATATTGCCTAATGGGCAACACTTATCACATTGATGAAATAATTAACTATAAGTACTTACTTTAATACAAATTTAACTACATTATAATTACAACAAATAAACAACAAGTGCAAATTATTATTATACATAAAAGATACACAAATGATTCGTAATATGCCTGAAGTCTCGTTACATTGGCATCATACTTCTCCAGCTGAGGCATCATGAGAAACTATTTCTTCATGCAATAACACTTTTAACATTTCCTGCTTGAGGACAAGTGTGATTTGGGGGGGGGGGGAGAGGGGCCATAGAGGCGTATTTAGGATTTTGAGATGATGGACGCACTATTATAAAAAAAGTAGATCTAAAATATAAATTTGATCCGTTTGACAATTAAGTTTTTATCATTGAAATTCATTAAAAATTTTAAATTATATGCCTATAATTAATTCTTATCTATTCATTTTTTTTTTGTGTGTATGTCAAAAGTACTACTAATAATCACTTAGAGAGGGGTTACTTAATTTCAAAAAGAAAATAAAACAAGATAGATATGAGATTCAAACTTCTAACCTCACTTAGAGAAGTGCACCCAATCATCATCACATTGTATGATATTTCGAGTATGGATTCATGTTGTTCACTCTCCAATAACAAAGCGATCACAGTCAGCAATAAACCTAACCAAAGGTTAGAGTCGAATCTACAGGGAATACGGGGCTTGACTAAGTTGATCTACTAATAATCCTTTCAAGTATCAATCACTATATTCTCTAAAATTAGAGGGGGGGGGGAGGGGAGGGGGGAGGGTTTGAGATTCAAAATGAGAGAAAAGGATCAAAATTGTCCCTTATCTTTGAGTTAAAAATTAAAGTAATCCTTATCTTTTAACATGGAGCATTAATAGTCCTCTTGTTTCAATAATTGGTGCACTTTTGATATGCTTGAAAACTTCCACCCAATTTTTAACGGAGAAGGAGAATCACACGTGGAAAAGTTGCTAACCAAATCTTCCACCATTGATAACTCTTACCACTATCTCATCCACCAACATGTATTTAAAATAAGGAAACACTAATAAGAATCCAAAGGAGCTCAAATATGCAGCAACATCTATGTGGCTTCTATCACAGGTTACTGGACTATAGGAAGCCTGAAGTTGAGAGTTTTGGCAGAGCTTTTCAGCAAAGACCCAACAAACAATGCTTGCTTACCATGCAATAGTACTCGTATTAATTCACTTTGAATGGAAACTTCCAAAACATCACCATCCCGATTCTCCTTTTCATTTCGTCAATCTTCCTTCTGAAGAAATTGTCTTAAGTGTTGCAAATCGTAGTATTCTTGTAAAAGGAATCTTTGAACTCTGAGGAGAAAGAAGTAGCTTTGAGGAATTAGAAGAGTCGATTAGAAGTTATCTACATGGGAGGAAGCCGCCATACCTGGTATCTCATAGCACATTCAAGATTGTTGTTGAGACCTTTGAGAAGGTCATCAGCTTTGAGGAGCAAAACAAGTGTATTTGATCACTATCCTATATTCCTTTCAAGGGTCGGGTTAACTTAAAAGTGAGTCCTGCACTTCGGGGACCTTAGTATATATTGTTCTTATTATGTATTGAGATACTCTTCTTTATGTTCTACTTTGACTATGAGGGTGAGCCCGGTTGCTTTGTCTTGGTCCCCGCTCTTATCTAAGTATTAGAGGTATTTGTTGGACATGTTATGTTTCTATGATATGATCTTGGGCTCTTTGTCTCTTGATTATGATGTTATGCTAGCTCTCCCCTTAGCCCCTATTCTTACTCCTTATGTCTTTTATAATCTTTCGCGACCAATGATGTGTAATGACAAGTGAAGAGGCTTGTTTGGGGTTCTTTCGGGTTCCCTATTCGTCGTGTCATGTCTAGGCCCTAGGCTTGGGTAGTGAAAAACTTGGTATCAGAGCACTAGGTTGATAGATCCTCAGAATCCAGCACACCGCATTGATTAGTCCTATTCATGGTTATGAAGTGCGCCATGACTATGAATAAGAGGCTGTGAGATGTTTTAGAAAATGTTTCCCTTCTTCATGTTCTAAGACATGCTATAGAGTTGTGGTAAGTTTTTTCCCCCTAACAATTGTTCTTTGCTATGGTAGATCATGCCAAACACTAGAGGAAGAAGGGCCCAAACTCCCGAGGAGCAACCTACCAATGGTGAGCTCCGGGATGCCCGTACTATGCTTGCCCAAGTTGTGGCCAACCAAGTAAATCAAGGGGCCCAAGCCCCTCATGATACTACCTCGGGAGCTAGGGTAAGGTATTTTATTTCGATGAATTCTCTGGTGTTCTATAGGTCAAAGATGGGTGAAGATCCACAAGAGTTCATTGATGAGGTCTACAAAATTTTGACCATCATGGGTGTTGGGCCGAATGAAAAGGCGAAGTTGGCCACGTACCAACTCAAATGGGTAGACAAAATATGGTATGATCAATGGAAGGGTGAGAAGGGAATTAGTAATCTGGTTCTTTTGGAGGAGTTCGAATTGGCTTTCCTTAATCAGTCTTTTCCTCTTGAGCTTAAGGAATCTAAGTTAGTAGAGTTCATGAACTTGAAATAAGGTTCCATGAGTGTGAGGGAGTATGCTCTCAAGTTTAGTCAACTTTCAAAGTATGCTCCTCATTTGGTGGCCGATCCTAGATCTAGAATGAATAGGTTCATGATGGGGTCACTGACTTGGTGAGTGCAGAATGTTGGTCCGCCATGCTAATTAGTGATATAGACTTATCTTGGCTGATGACCTATGCCGAGCAATAGAAGAGGAGAAATTGAAAAAGAGCTGGGGGCATGAGGCTAAGAGGGCCCGATTTGAGGATAAATTACAAAAGGGTGCTAGATTTCGTCAAGGCCAAGGGTCTTCTCATGCTAATAATAGGGGGTTTGCCAATGACTTCCTTAGGCCTCAAGGTAATATTGCTTAAAAAGTAAGTCATGGTTCAAGAAGAAAGGTAGGCCTTGTGCTTTTACATCAAACATAATCAAAGTTCCTCATAATACTTGGTGGATTGACTCTTTTTGTATGCTCATGTTTCTAATATGATGCATAGATTCCTTACAGTAAAGATCATAAACCAAAATAAATGATATGCGTATATGGGGAGTTGAGTGAAGGCTCTTGTTGAAGCTATCAGGACTTACCGTATGATTCTTGATACTAGACATCACTTAGATTTGTTATAAATTCTTTCTGTACCTTCTCTTTTGAGAAGTTTAGTTTCTTTGTCTAAGTTAGCTAAGACTGAATACTCTTTTAGTTTTAATAGTAGATGTTTTAGTTTGTTTAAGCATAATTATTTTATTGATACTGGTACTCTTTGTGATAGCTTATACAAACTAAATCTTGATAATCTATTTGTCGAATCACTATTAACTTTGCATCATAATATTAGTACCAAATGAGTTTTGGTGAATGAACAATCTGCTTAATTGTGGCATAAACGTTTAGGTCACATACCCAAAGAAAGACTAGAAAGATTAGTTAAATATGAAATCCTTCTAGATTTAGATTTTACTGACCTTAACACTATGTGTGGATTGTATTAAAGGAACACAAACAAAACACACAAATAAAGGAGCAACAAGAAGCTCATAGCTTCTTGAAATTATATACACTGATATTGTGGTCCTTTTGACATTGCATCTTTCAGTAAGTAAAAAATACTTTATCACCTTTATTAATAATTTTTCACAATATGGATATGTATTTTTGTTACATGAAAAATCTCAAGCAATTAATACCTTAGAGGTATTTATTACTGAGGTTGAAAGACAACTAGACAGAAAAGAGAAAATAATTAGATCAGATAGAGGTGATGAGTTTTATGGAAGATATGATGAAACTTGACAACACCCTGGTCCATTTGCTAAATTCCTTGAAAAACAATGTATATATGCTCAATACACAGTGTCAAGCATACCACAACAAAATGGTGCGGCGGAAAGGTGTAATCATACATTAATGAATATGGGCAAGAGTATGTTGAGTAATTCATCTCTACTTCTTTCTTTCTGGATGTATGCTTTAAAGACTGTCGTTTACTTACTAAATAGGGTTCCTAATAAAGCAGTTCCAAAGACACCTTTTGAACTATAGACTGGTAGGAAATCTAGCTTGACGCAACTGCATGTTTGGGGTTGCCCGACAGAAATTAGAATTTATAATTCCACAAGAAAAGAAACTAGATTCAAGAACAATCAGTGGTTTCTTCATTGGTTATCCAAAATACTCAAAGGGGTATAGATTTTACTATCCTAATCATAGTATGACAATTGTTGAAACTTGAAATGCTAGGTTCATTAAGAGTGGTGAAGTTAGTGGAGTGAGAAACCACGTAATATGGAAATTAAAGAGGTTGGGTTCAAATTTCTCTACCTTATACTTCTTCTAAAGTTGTTGTACAATCTAATAGTCAACAAGAACAACAAAATTGATGCTCTTCCTAATCATAATGAAGCCATAATTAATAAACAGTTAGTAGATAAACCACAAGAAGTAGCACTGTGGAGATCTCAAAGACAAAAGAGATATGCTATTTTTGATGATTATTTAGTATATCTACACAAGTTAGAAATTGACTTGGGAACTGATTAACGATGCAGTCTCATTTTCACAAGCCATTGAAAGTGAAAATTCTGATGAATGGATAAAAGCCATGAAAGATGAGTTGAGGTGTAACACCCCTTAATTTCCTCCTATGTGATTTAGATGAGTATGTGCAAAGGATTGCTAGAAAATGACTAACGAATACTGCAGAGGCAAGTTACAAGAGGGTTTACGAGTCGTAGAGGGGTTTACAACTTGTAGACTGAGTTTCGTATTAGATTCCAGTGTTTAAAATTTTAGGCTCACCATGTCTACGGAAGGAGTTTATGATTTGTAAAGAGGATATTACGACTCGTAAGATGAGGTTTCGTGTTAGGTTCAAATGTTTCATATTACAAGGCCCTTGTAGCTACAAGAGGTCAGTGACGACTTGTATGTCAAATTACGTCTTGTAAAGCAAGACTCATCAACTTCCAGTGATGCAGGATTTTTAGGCTTCTAGTTATGAGGGTGATCTATGACCCATATATTGCTCTACAAGTCATAGACGGGGTCTCGTAGACCTTGTCGGTAATTTTACTAAAGGGCATTTTTGTCCATTTTGATTCCTTTTTGTCAAATCCCTTCACGTTTTCGACTTGTATATAGTCTTGAAACATAACCCTAAGAGTATTTTTCACCTCTTTTCACCTTGAGGATTCTTAGAGAAAAGAGGAAAAGAGTGAGGAGCTAGGGTTTCTAACCCAAGAGCAAGGATTGAGTTGAAGGTTGACTTCCCCTCATTCTCTGGTATGTAAGGCTTACCAAAGTGTGAAAACTCTTCCTTTGCACGCCCCTTCATCATTTTTCCAGTTAAGATTTTTGTGGAAAATAGTTGGATTTTGAGAAACTTTACTATCATAATATTGAAATCCTTGCATCTATCATGAGGTCTTGTTATATTACATAAGGTAATCCACTGTATGGCATGATTATTTAGTATGAGATTTGTACATGTGTGCTATACTTGATAGCATGAACCCTACATCATATGATTTTTATGAGATTCTATTCACCACTTTGAATATTTGAGTTGATGTAAGATGATCATTTAGAGTAGAGTAATTTGAGCATGATTGAGTATTAAGAGCATGTTGCATTGAGTCATGTATAATTCTACACATGAATATCTTTCTTGCATTACATGATGAGTAAATTAAGTAAGTCTAAATGACCATTTGATTCTGAGTCAAACTTGATGCCTTGCATTGATTGAATGAGTTAATAATTGATTGAGATGAGTTGAGATGAGATACCCCAATGGAGCTGAGTTTTGAGCTGATTCATGAGTTGCCTGATGAGTTGATTAATGAATTGGTTGAGGAATTGAACATATTTTGGTCTTGGGAGGAGTATCTGCCACGACCCAACCCTAGGGCCTAGACGTGACACGACGAATAGGGAATTCGAAGGGACCCCAAATATGCCTCTTAACATATCATCACACGTCCTTAGTCTTGGAAGAAATGAAATACAATAAGAGATTGTAGATAGGGATAACGGGGCGAACGGAGAACTTTCATAACATAAACATCAAGAGTCAAGAGAAAGTCAAAGCTCATAGCACAATATATAACATGTCCAACAAGACCTCTAAAACTTAGATACTTAGCGAGGGGCAAGACAATCAACTGGGCTCACCCTCATGGTCAATACATATATAAGAGAAGATAGTATTAGTACATAGCATGAGATCATTAGCATCATTCTCGAAATGGAGGACTCACAAACTAGTTTGAGAGACAATCGTACTAGCCACTTTGAGGAGGAGGATGATCAAGCAGGGCTCCGGTTCCTACATAGTAAGATCATGTAGGCATAGAATATGCGTTAGTACGTTTGAATGTACTAAGTATTTAGGATTAAGTACAATAATAGATAGGCAACATAGACAAAATGCAATGTCATATGCAATAGATAATATATTAACAATATGACATGAATGTAGGACACTTGAAGTAAGCCATGCTTTTATAGAACAAAATACATTTGTAGCAAGTGACTTTCAATATTGAATATCCAAGGCCTACCACTCCCTTGGAGAGGCAAATTAGATACGAACCCCTCAATATGGTTAATGAAGTACAAACCCCTCAATATGGTTATACAGGACTACTACCCCTGTACTAGGCAACAAAGGTAAAAACAACTCGATATGGTTAATGAGGTTTAAAACCCTCAGTATAATTATACAGACCTACTACCCCCTGTACTAGGCAACCAAGGTACCAACCCGTCGATATGGTTACCTGAGCCTACAACCCCTCTGGCTAGGCTTGGTCAGCTTCTAACACTATGGAAGTTAATCATGAAATTAACTTATATACAACATAATTTCATCATCATAAAGTCATATACCTCATATGCCAAGCATTTGGCCTTCAATAACTCAAGAATCATAATCCGAACATTTTATCAAACACTTGATGGGTGTACAATGCTAGTGTAAAACCATGCAATTAAAGAGTGAAATCATGCAAGAAATCTTGAAGAAAATCATCCCACCAATACTTTGTAACACCATCATACAATATACATCAAAACTCTTCATCAAGTCTCAAGTTAGATCCAATTTTCATAGCTCAAAACATGCTAAAACAACCACACTTTTACAAAACTCCAATATAGTTCATAGTCAAATTCATAATAATAGACCCATATGTAAAATCAACTTAAAAGCATATAAATTTGGTTAAATGGAAGCTTGGGCACCATGGGTGAAAGGAACCAATGGTTGAATCCCATATACCTTGACTTTGGAGAATAACTTGATGAAGATTGTAGATAGTGACTTGAAGTTTGAATGAAATCCTTAGATCCGGATGAGGTTTGGGACTTGAGTTTTAGGGTGAAATACTTTTATAAGTGTTTGAAAGTGCATTAGAGAAGGTCTTGTATGATGTGAAGGTAAAATGTCACTAAGTACAAGTATATTAACGCATAGGGAGACTTATGCCCAAGACCCAAAAGCCTTGGAATGAGATAAAAAATCACTGGCAAAAACATACATAGGTCCATGTCTGGTCCGCAAAATGAACCTATCACGGAGGCAAAATTTACATAGTTCTGCGATGGCTGCACATTGCAGCACCGTCACAGACCAATTTTGGAAATCAAAATTTTGAAAAAATGAAATTACGATTCATTCTCTCTAAAATTGTGGTTAGGCTTATTCCCCATTTAATTTGACCCCTTGATCAAGAATATGAAGTCAAATTTTTGATATCACGCATCGATTTTTGGATATATGGAAATTACAATTTCAAACACTTCCAAGGCACATTTTTTGGTACTTTTTGGGGTCATTTCAGTATCAACATCAAGCGGAGAGAGAATATACTTCTACTTGAACCGGTAAAACTACGTTTTCAGCATAAGATAGTCATTATAGCTAGCCTGGCAACTTTTGTCCACAAGTGAACACTTATTTTGTACCCAAGAGAGAGTTGATCACCCTTTTACGTGCCAAGTTAAGGGCGGGCGTGGTAATGATGCTGATTCTTTGGGAATCATTTAATTAAAGGTAGTGGGATGAGGATGGTTTCGGCTAAGAGAAACTCCCAAGCAATATTTATTTGACCATGAGATTTCAAACTGAGTCTATTTTACTGAGCCTACTTTAGAAGCATGATTTTACTATAAAACTTTCATAAATTATTTTGAGCAAGAATTGTTGAGCCGAGGTGAGTAATTTGAGATTTAATTTTCTTGAACCATTTTACATACCTATATATTCTATGTATAGACGCCCATTTGGACCTGCATCGTTTTATCATGCAACTATAGGTGATAGAGGACTTCAGCCAGTGCATCATTGAGGTCCAGTTCAGTACATTTCCAAAGTTGGTGAGCCCTCCTTACATTCCAGAGGAGACTATCTTCTTATTATTGTTGAGTACTTTATTTTATTTTGAATGAGGTATCCGTGGCCTATCATGCACCATTCTAGACAGTTGACTAGAGCCTTCATATACATTGGATTAGAGTATTTAATGAGTATTTTGTATCTGAACTTATCTTTATTATAAACTATGATACAGTAGAGTTATGAACTTATTTATCTCCTTACATATGATGTCTTACTTTTTGAGTTATTCTTCCGCTATCGAGTTGATGTGATGATGAGGACAAGTGGTTCTCTTGGAGAATCTGCAATTGTTCTTCAAGTGCCAGCCAGGCCAAGGGCACTCGCCTAGGGCATGACAAGCTTGGTATTAGAGCATAGAGTTCAAGAGTCCTAGGGAGTCTATGAAACTGTCTAGTAAAGTCTTGTTTATGTGTGTGTTGTGCATGACACTCCATAAACAGGAGGCTGCAGGACATTAGAAACTGTTACACTTTCTTGTGATCTAAGTTTGTGTGATAGAGTTGAAAACTCTATAAAATTCCTTTTCTACTTCGTGTATTATGCGATTGTAGATCATGCCTCCTAGACGCACCATGACCCAGAGGAATGCTTCAGCTAGCACTACTGAGAACCCTAATTTACAGGTGCCTCTTCAAATAGAAATGAGGGGTTGAGGTCAACCACCCATGACTACTAGTTCTCTTGTGACGCCTACTGCTCCACCTGATCCTTCTTTAGAGGTCAACTTTCGAGGAGCCATTGCTATGCTCACCCATTTGGTAGCTGCTCAAAGTTGGAATCAAGGTTGACAAACCCCTAGTTCTAGCTCTCATGAGCCAACAACTGCCTCCAAACTCAGAGACTTTTTGAGGATGAACCCATCTGTTTACACTGGGTCCAAGGTTGATGTCATGACCCAGGACTAGGACTTTGAGGTGACACAACGAATGGGAACCCGAAGGGACCCCAAACAAGCCTCTTAGAATATCAACCACACATCCTCGGTCGCAGAAACAAAATAAACAACAAGAGGAGATATAATAAAGAGGGAAATAGGACTAAGGGAAATCTTGGCATTCATAAAGGCATAAGCGAGTCAAGCTCATAACATAAATACATCATAATATCCAACAACACCTCTAACGTGGAATGGAGCAGGGGACCGAGACACTTTCAAAGCTCACCTTCATAACAAAGTGTTCAACATAAAGGAGTCTTAAAATAGCAAGAGTAATGTAGATAGTGTCCTTGGACTTGAAGACTTGTTAATGGTTATCTCTAAAGTATCAACTAGCCACATGGAGAATGATCAAAAGGTGCTCCGTTCCCTACATGGTAATATCATGTAGGCATAGAGTATGCGTTAGTAAGTTTGAATGTACTAAATATGTGGGATGCTATGCAACAAAACATAAGCCAATATAGTCAAAATGCATAACCATAAACAATAAATATATAGTCTCAATATGGCATCCATGATCAATGCTCATAATAAAGCATGCTTGTAAAACATACATATTGCACAATATATATAGCACACATATGTGAAAAGCGACCTCAACCGACATAGACTAAGTAGCTACAACTTGGAATCCAAGGTATGATACCCCCTCGGTAAGATGGATGGGCATGACAACCTTTGGCTAGGTGTGGTCTGCTTACCAAGGAAAAACAAACATGATAACATCACTTGATAGATCCACTAGTATAGTAAGGGTAATAATCATAATCCTATGGTGGCACATAGTTTAGAGACTAAAGACCTTATGTAAGGACTCCTTGAGTCGAGCTCGCATCTTAAGCCTCAATCGGTGCTAAGTCAATTCCCATAGAATTCTTGTAATAATCATAATGTGTAAGAAACATGGAAACATGACCCGAGTAGCTCTTGAAACATACTTGACCTCTAGTAGTGAGCCAAACTTGAACATAAGAGTAGATCACAATTATACATGATCCCTTGCTTTAACATGAATGGCTCACAAGATGTAAAAAGTTCTTGAAATAGGGCTTAACTTGACACTTGTAAGATCATAGATATTTTTCAATAATTCAATACGTGCTTGAAAGCCCTTAATCATCATATACTCGCTTGACTTGTAAATCATGAAATAGATCATCAATCACTTGAGAAGTCTTGTCTTGACATTTTATCAAACACATGGTGGATTCATGATACTTGTTCAAAATCATGTAATTCAAGAGTGAAACAAGATGAGTACACTTAATGCAAATCAATCCACCAACATTTAGTAAAACCCTTATGTAGGGTATCTTGAAATCCATTACAAAAGTTCACGATAGTTTATAGTTTCATAGCTCAAAACATGCATAGTCTCAATACACATAATCAATTCTTGAAATAGGTAGTTATGCATAATCAATCAATTCTTCATAAAACCCCAACATAATTTACACTCATAATCTATGATAAGAGATACCCATAGGTAATACAACTTGAAAACATGCAATTTTCATGAAAAGGAAAGGTTGGGCTCCATGAGTGAAAGAGACCCAATGGATGAAACCCACATACCTTAAGCCTTGATTTCCTTGAGGTGAATTTGAAGTGGTCTTAGAGCTTGAAATGAATCCCGAGATCCAAAATTGAGCTTGAGGTTTTTAGATTTGAATGAGAGAATTGATACAGACTTAGAGGGGTTCGAGAGAGGGTTTTATGAGATGTAGAGTTGAAAAATGGCTATGTATGGGTGATGTCACATTTTAGTGGGCATGGGGCTATGACCCCAATGCTCTTGGGCGCATAGGAAAAACTAAGGAAAAAGTTATACTGGTCCACGTCTAGATGACCCCAATGCTCTTGGGCGCATAGGAAAAACTAAGGAAAAAGTTGTACTGGTCTGCGTCCAGTCCGCAACACGGACCAAATGCAAAAGCAGAAATTGTACTGCTCCACACCCCTAACAGTCATGGCCAGGGCGCGAATGCTCTTTGAAAATCGAAAATCAGCAAAAGTTATTTTTCTCTACGGTTTCTCTATAATCCGGGTAAAACCTATTTCCCACTCAATTTTACTTCCTTTTTGAGAATATGAAATCAAATTTTTGATATCACGCATGGATTTTGAGATATATGAAAATTATATTTATCGCCATTCTGAAGCACATTTTTGGGGCATTCAATATCTCCCCCTTGGGAACATTCATCCCTGAATGTCAAAGAAACATGCACCAGAGAAGTAATCATGAAGAGTTCAGCCTAACATGAATGTAACAAATGCATTTAAACATATCTTTTCAAGAATCTCAACTTGAATGTCAAAAATCACCATACACTTTCTACAATGAACACGAATGCATGCAAAATGATGTAAGAGCTGAAACTTAAGACTTAAAATCATATAGGGGACTTAAATTAGTACGTTCGTCTTGAGTAGAGTGGAATAGATATAGGTATCGCTTTCTCATGTTGGCCTCGACTTCCCATGTGGCACTTTCAACTTGTTGATTCCTCCAAAGAACTTTGATGGAAGTTATATCCTTGTTTCTTAACCTCGTCACTTGTCTATCCAAAATTTCCACTGGGACCTACTCATAGGTCATATTATCTTCTACAACACCCACAAACTCTAAGGGCACTATAGCACTTGATTCACCCACACACTTTCTCAACATGGACACATGGAATACCAGTGAACCATATTCATCTTCATAGGCTACTCCAACTCATATGAAACCTTACCCACTCTCCTCAAAACTTCATAAGGACCATACCATTCATGGGTGAGACTTTCAGATAAACCAAATCACTAACCTTAGACTGAAGATCACTTCGCCTCACATCGGAGTAGAATTTTTTTCAACTTTGGGCTATTTTCAATCTCTCCCTTATCAACCTCACCTTCTCCAAGGCTTCCATGACCAAATCCAGACTAGCAAAGCCATATCTCCCCCACTTCAAGCCACCCAACTAGGGATCTACAACGCCTCCCATATAAAGCTTCAAAGGGAGCCATACCAATGCTTGAGTGGTAGGTATTGTTGTAAGCAAACTCAATAAGTGAAAGATGTTCATCTCAACTGCCTTTATAATCCAAAACATAAATTCTCAAGAGTTTGGATAGTCCACTCGGCTTGACCATCCGTTTAAGGATGAAAAGCTATGCTAAGCTTAACCTTGGTACCAAGACCTCTTTGGAAGGACCTCCAAAAGTGAAAAGTGCATTGAGCACCACAATCCAAAATGATAGATAAGGGTACCCCATGCAATCTAACCAACTCATGTATGTATAATTTGGCATAATCTTCGGCACCATAAGTAGTTTTGACCGGTAGAAACTGAGCCGACTTTGTAATTCTATCCACAAAAACCCAAATAGAGTCAAAGTTCTTCCTAGTCTTAGGTAATCCAACACAAAATCAATGTTTATCTCTTTCTACTTCCAAGAAGGAATCTCTATGTCTTGGGCTAGGCCACCCGACCTTTGATGTTCGGCTTTCACTTGCTGGTAATTGTGATATCCGAATATGAACTTGGCTATATCTCTCTTCATACCACCTCACCAATACACCTCCCTCATGTCTCTATGCATCTTTGTAGAATCGAGGTTCATAGAATAGGACAAATTTGGGCCTCCTTCATGATTAACTACCTTAAGTCATCAATATTAGGCACACACAACCTACTTTGATACCTAAGGGCACTATCTCCCCCTCGGGAGAAAACCTCCACTTTACCATCTTTCACGAAGTCCTTCAACTCTAACAATGCGGGGTCAAGATCTTGTTTTGACTTTACCTCTTCAATCAAAGAAAATTTAGGACCATCAAAAACCACTACACCACCATTTTAAACCTCATCCAATCTAATCCCCAAACTAGCCAATCGGTGAACTTCTTTAGCCACCTCTTTGCCACCATGATCAACATGAGATAGACTACCTATAAACACTCTATTTAGAGTATCGACCACAACATTAGCTTTGCCGGGATGATAATGCACACTTATATTATAATCTTTAAGGAGATCTGACCACCTTCTTTGTGTAAAGTCAAGATATTTTTGGGTGAACATATATTGGAGACTTTTGTTGTCGGTAAACACATCAACATGAACTCCATATAAGTAGTGATGCCAAATTTTCAAAGCAAACACTATGGCTGCCAATTCAAGATCATGGGTGGAATAATTCTTCTCCTACACCTTAAGTTGTGTATAGGCATATGCTATTACCTTGCCATTTTGCATCAAAACACACGTCAAAAAAATTGTTGAGGCATCATACTATACCACAAATCCTTCCAACCTTTCCAGTAGGGCCAAAATAGGAGCAGAGACAAGCTTATCTTTCAAAGTTTAGAAACTCTCTTCAAATTCATTGGTCCACACAAATTTCGCCTTCCTTTAGGTCATCTTAATCATAGGAGAAGCAATAGAAAAATCATTCATAAACCTCCGACAGTAACCCGCCAATCCCAAGAAACTCCTAATATCCGACGGAGTCAAGGGTCTAGGCAGGGTAAAGTTTGACTGCATCAAGCTCTAAAGCCGGGTATTCTGTACTAGCTCGGCTAGATCAATGCCGTCAGTTGCATCTTGAGTCTTTCTAATCATCTCCATCTTCTTCGGATCCACCTTAATTCCCTCACCCGAGACCACATCCCCTAGAAAAGTAACCTCTTTCAACAAAAATTCACATTTTTCATATTTAGCATACAACCTCTCCTCTCTCAAGATTCACAACACCAGCCTCAAGTGACTCATATGCTCTACCTCACTCCGGGAATAAATCAATATATCATCAATAAAGACCACCATAATATGTCAAGGTAGGGTTTAAAGACCCTATTCATGAGATTGATAAATATAGTCGATGCATTAATTAACCCAAAGGACATAACCACGAACTCAAAGTGCCCATACCTAGTCAGACAAGCCGTCTTGGGAATATCACACTCCCTTACCTTCACTTGGTGGTATTTGGATCGAAGATCAATCTTAAAAAAGTGACTAGCCCGTTTTAATTGATCAAAGAGGTCATCCACCCTTGGTAGAGGGTACTTGTGCTTTATGGTAACCCTATTAAGTTGCTGATAATCAATGCACATTCTAAGAGAACCATCCTTCTTCTTCATAAATAACACCGGTGCACTCCATGGTGACTTGATAGGCCTTATAAAACTCTTCTCCAATAAATCCCTCAATTGATTCTTCAACTCCTTCAATTCCATAGAGGCCATATGGTAAGGGGGAATGGAAATGGGTTGAGTATCGTGAAGGAGATCTATACCAAACTCTATTTCCCTTTTGGGAGGAATACCAAGAAGCTCATCGGGAAAGACATCAAGAAACTCATTAACAACTGGAATCGACTTAATAGGAAGGACTTTTGACTTAACATCCCTAACCCTCACAAGATGATAAAGGCAACCCTTAGAAATAACCTTTTGGGCTTTATGAAAAGAAATAAATCTACCCTTGACCACCACATCATGACTTTCCCACTCAACGACATGCTCATTAGGGAATTAAAATTTAACCCTAAGGGTTCCATAATCAATAGAAGCATAATATGCATGCAACCAATCCATCCCAAGAATGACATCAAAATCCATCATATCTAATTCAACAAAATCACCAGGAAAATCTTTACGCAATATAAATAGGGGATAATTTCTATAGACTCTTTTACCAACAATGGACTCACCAACGGGGGTAGACACTTCATACAGTTCACATAACAATTCGGGACTCACATGAAGATTTTTGGCAACAAAAGGAGTAATGAAAGAAAGAGTGACACCTGGATCTATCAATGTATACACATCAAAATCAACAACCTTCAACATACCGGTGATGACATCGGGCACCTCATCTACGCTTTGCCTTTCTTGAAGAGCATAAAATCTATTTTGCCTTGGAGCATCTCCTTGTTGGCCTCCCTTAGCCCTTGCACACGCATTAACACCTTGTCCTTGTGGATGACCATCTCTACCTTTGTTTTGAGCATGGGTACAATCAATAACCTTGTGAATCACTTCACCACAACCAAGGCCAGCATTGGAGTTTCTCAAGCACAGGCCACTATGGTTATTTTGACACCTTGAGCATCTAGGATTTGTCTTTCCTTCATCACCACATTGGAATCTTGGGTTAGACACCCTATCATTGGAAAATCTCTTACTAGGAACTTCGGAAGACCCTTGGCCTTGAAACTTGTGGCCTTGAGGAAACTGATCACCCTTGGAACCTTGGAAACAACCTTCAAAACGAGCCCTCTTAGACCACTACTCCTTCTTTTTCTCAGCTTCCCCCCTTCATAGCTCAGCCTATGTCATGAGTCGGGACAAATCCATATCACATATAGCATGGCAGTACAACACTCTTCATTAACCAAGTCGGACACTCATGACGTAACTTTTTTCTTCCTTGATCTAGGCTTGGCAACAAATTATGGAGCATACCAGAAGAGCTTGCTGAACTTGAGGAAATACTCCATCACACTCATGAAACCTTGCTTAAGGTTTATAAATTCCTTCATCTTAGCCTCCCTTAGTTCATAAGAAAGAACCGATTGAGGAATGACCCTTTGAAATCCTTCCAAGGAATAGCATTATCATCTCTCCTCTCCAATTTCCATTGGGTGAACCGAATTTGGGCCACACCTTTGAGTTGGTAGGCCGCCAACTCCGCTTTCTCCTCTGAATTGACCCCCATGATAGATAGCACTTTATATACCTCATCAATGAACTCTTAGGGATCCTCTTCCTTCTTTGATCCATAGAATTTTGGTGGGTTCATTCTTGTGAAATCACTCACCCTAGAGGCCAAAGTGGGAGCAATGAAGCAACCCCAAAAAGTGCCCGAAAATGTGCCTCGAAAATGCCCAAAATTATAGTTTCCATATATCTCAAAATTAGTACATGATATTGAAAATCCGACTTCATATTCTTGTTCAGGGGGTCAAATTGAGTAGGAAATGGTTCTAACACAGATTTTAGAGAAAATGAATCGCAATTTCAGTTTCCTAAAAATTGAATTCCAGAGAGGTTTTCGCGCCCCTGCAGCGACGCGCCAAGGGTGCGCCTGATTACAAATTTTGGCCAATTTTTCTATCTCGGTCCAAGGCTTTGGGTCTTAGGCCTGAGTGTTTCCATGTGTGAAAATGCCTAGTTATAGCCTTATTTCACCCTTATATTATTCAAGATATTCCCAAATACACTCCCAAACACGTAGACAATATTTCATCTCCTAAATTGAAGTTTCATACTCATCCGGATTCTAAGGTTAGCAATCAAGCTTTAAGTCTCCATCTTCAATCTTCATCAAACTATTCTTCCATCCTAAGGTATGTGGGTCAATTTCATAGGTTCTTTTCACCCATGATGCCCAACCTTCCTTTTACTCAAATTTGCATGATTTAAAGTTGATTTACTCATGGGTCTTACTTATTATGAAATTCACTGCACAATATGTGGGGCTTATGAAATCGTTATTGTTTTACTACGTTTTGAAGTAATAATCTAAGATTCATGGTGAGATTATGGTGAGATTTGATGATCGGTTTTAATGTATATTGCTTGAGGGTGTTACCAAGTATTGATTGACGGTTTTACATGGGATTTCATTTCATCCCTAAATTGCATGGTTTTACACTAGCATTACACACCCGCCAAGTGTTTGATAAAATCTCTAGTTATGGTTATCTTGAGGAATTGAAGGACCAATGTATGTCTTATAAGTTGAATGACTATATGACGATGAAATGAACATATGTATATGGTTTTCTCCTATATAGTGTTGGAATATGACCATGCCCTACTTGGAATTGCACGCTAGGTAACCATGTCGAGGGATTTGTATCTTGATAACCATGTCAAGGGGTTTGTACCTTGATAACCATGTCTAGAGGCTTGTACCTCGGTCACCAAGGGTGGTAAGTTGAGATGATCTACCAACTATGTCAGGAGGCTTATACCTCAGTCAACAAGGGTGGTAGGGTGCGAAGATCCACCAACCACTTGATGGGGTTGGTACCTCAATCACCAAGGGTGGTAGGGTGAAAATGTCAACCAATATGATAATGGTTTCTTCATACATATGTATTATGTTCTATACAAGTATGATTTACTTCACCGCATCTCATATGCATGCCATATTGTTATTTACCACTCATTGCTTATGATTATGGATTTTGATTATGTTACTATCTCTTGTTGAATTGCATCCTACGTACTTAGTACATTCAAACGTACTAACGCATACTCTATGCCCACATGGTGTCACCATGTAGGAACCAGAGCACCACTTGATCATCCTCTTCCATGTGGCTAGTACGATATCTCTCAAGCTTGTTGGTGAGTTCTCTATTTAGGGTACAATTCTTATGATCTCCTACTATGTTCTATGACTATCCTTTTTTTTGTATATATGTTGACTATGAGGGTGAGCCCTTTATCTTAACTTGGCCCCCGTTAAGTATGTAAATTTTAGAGGTGTTGTTGGACACATTTGTATTATGCTTTGAGCTTTGACTCTCTATTGACTCTTGATGTTTATGATATGAGAATTGTCCCTTAGACCTGTTTGTCCCTATCTATTATCTCTTGTTGTATTTTATTGATTCCACGACCAAGGATGTGTGTATAATATGCTCATAGGCTTGTTGGGGTTCCTCAGGTTCCCCATTCGCCGTGTCATGTCTAGGCCCTAAGCTAAGGTCGTGACAAACTTGGTAACAAATTCCTAAGTTGTTAGATCCTTAGAGTCCAGCACACCGCATTGATTAGAGTCTTATTCATGGTTGTGTTCTGCACCACCACTATGAGTAAGAGGCCACGATGCATTTTTGGAAATGTTTCGCTTCTTTATATTCTAAGTCGTCTGTAGAGTAGAAGTAAGGTTATTCCCTATTAATGATTGTTCGTTGCTATGCTAGATCATGCCTAACAAAGAGGAAGGAGAGCCCTCACACTTGAGGAGAAATCGGCTCATGGAGAGTGTCGGGATGCTCTCACTTTGCTTACACAAGTTGTGGCTAATCACGCCAACCAAGGGGCCCAAGCCATTCTTGCTCCTACACTAGCTTCTAGGGTGAGGGACTTCATGAGGATGAACCCTTGGAATTCCATGGGTCAAACGTGGATAAGAACCCTCAAGGGTTCATTGACGAGGTCTACAATGTTCTAGGAGAAGGCGGAGTTAGCTGCTTACCAACTCAAGGGGGTGACACAAATATGGTTTAATCAATGGAAGGAGGAGAAGGGAGTCAATAATGTGGTACTTTAGGAGGAGTTCAAGGCGGCTTTCTTAATCGGTTCTTAGCTTTTGAGCTTAGGGAAGCTAAATTGGTAGAATTCATGAATTTGAGACAAGGGTCTATGAGTGTGATGAAGCATGCCCTCAAGTTTACTCAACTCTCTAAATATGCTCCCACTTGGTTGCTGACTCAAGGTCTATAATGAACAAATTTGTGATGTATGTTTCTGACTTGGTGAGTGAGAAATGTCGGTTCACCATGTTGATTAGTAATATGGACTTTTCCCGTTTGATGACCTATACTGAACAAATTGAAGAGGAGAAGTTGAGGAAGAGGGGGAGTTATGAGGCCTAGAGGGCTCGTTTTGAGGAAAAGTTCCATAGTCAGAAGGGTGGCCGACTCTATCAAGGCCAAGGATCTTCTCATGCTTCTAATAGAGGATTTGCCAAAGAATTCCCAAGGACCCAAGGTTTTGGGGTTGTTGTTCCTAATGTTGTATGTCCAAGGTGTGGTAAGGATCATAAAGGTCTACGCTTGAGAGATACTAATTCATGTTATAGTTGTGGGGAGGTGGGTCACAAAAAGGTTGATTGCCCTCGTGATCGTAACAAGGGTAAAGATGTTCGTCCTCAAGGCCGGGTGGCCAATGCTATCCCTTTGGGGAGAGGTGGCTAACAAGATGGTGCCCCAAGGCACAACCGGTTTTATGCTTTGCATGGAAGGCAAAGGATTGATGAGGTGCCTGACATCATTACCTGTATGTTTAAATCTTTGATTTTTATGTCTATGCTTTGATTGATCCGCGTGCTACTCTTTCTTTTGTTACCCCTTTTGTTGCCAAAAGATTTCATGTTGAGCCCGAAATGTTGTGTGATCATATGAGGTGTCTACTCCTATTGGTGCATCATTTGTTGCTAGAAAGGTCTATAAAATTTTTCCCATTTGCATCTTGCGTAAAATATTGACTTGTGATCTCGTTGAGTTGGACATGGTTGATTTTGATGTTATTCTTGGGATGGATTGGTACATGCATACTATGCTTCTATTGATTGTAGAACTCGTAGGGTCAAATTCCAGTTACCAAATAAACCCATCCTTGAGTGGGAGAGTCATGATGTAGTTGTCAAAGGTAGATGCATCTCTTGCATTAAAGCCCGTAAGTTGATTTCTAAGTGGTATCTTTACCATCTTGTGAGCGTTAGGGATGTAGAGTCTAAAGTCCTTCCCATAGTGTCGATTTCGGTTGTAAATAAGTATCCTGATGTCTTCCCAAATGATCTTCCCGGTGTTTCTTCTGAAAGAGAAATAGATTTTGATATACACCTCCACCCGAATACTCAATCCATTTCTATTCCCCCTTACCGTATGGCCCCGGAGAAGTTAAAGGAGTTGAAGGAGTAATTGAGGGACTCGTTGGAAAAGAGTTTCATTAGGCCTAGCCAATCAACTTGGGGTGCACTGGTATTGTTTATGAAGAAGAAGGATGGGCCCCTTAGAATGTGTATTAACTATCAACAACTTAATAGGGTCAACATCAAGAATAGATATCCCCTTCCAAGAATTGATGATTTGTTTGACCAATTGCAAGGGGTTAACCACTTTTCTAAGATTGATCTTCGGTCTGGGTACCATCAAGTGAAGGTGACGGAGTGTAATATTCCTAAGACAGCCTTTCGGACTAGGCATGGGCATTTTGAGTTTGTTGTGATGTCTTTTGGGTTGACCAATGCACCGACGATCTTCATTGATCTAACAAATAGGGTCTTCAAACCCTACCTTGATTCGTTTGTTGTGGTCTTCATTGATGACATTTTGATCTATTCTCATAGTAAGGAGGAGCATTTGGACCATTTGAGGGTAGTGTTGCAAAAATTGTGGAAGAGAAATTATATGCTAAATATGAGAAGTGTGAATTTTTTTGAAAGAAGCTGCCTTTCTAGGTCATTTGGTGTCTGGGGATGGTATTAAGGTGGATCCTAAAAAGACGGATGTGATTAGAAATTGGCCTAGACTATTGACCCCATCGAATATTAGGAGCTTCTTGGGCTAAGCGGGTTATTATCAGAGATTTGTGAATGGATTCTCTTCTATTGCTTTCCCCATGATAAAGTTGACTCAAATGAAAGAAAATTTTTGTGGTCCGATGAGTATGAAAGGGGTTTCCAAACATTGAAAGATAAGCTTGTGTCCACTCCTATATGGTCACTATCGGAAGAGCTAGAGGGATTTGTTGTGTATTGTGATCCTTCCAGGGTTAGTTTGGGTTGTTTGTTGATGAAAATGGTAAGGTCATAGCCTATGCTTCTAGACAACTCAAAGTGCATGAAAAGAATTATCTTACCTATGATCTTGAGTTAATCGCTATTGTATTTACATTGAAGATTTGGCGTCACTATTTGTATAGAGTGCATCTTGATGTGTTTACCGATCATAAGAGCCTCCAATATTTCTTCACTCAAAAAGATCTCAACTTGAGGCAAAGGAGGTGGTTAAAACTTATTAAGGACTATAATATGAGTGTGCATTACCATCCCTATAAGGCTAATGTTGTGACAGATGCTTTGAGTAGGGTGTCTATCGGTAGCCTTGCTTATGTTGATGATGGTGGTATAGGGGTGTCTAGAAAATTCCATCGTTTGGCTAGGCTGGGAGCTAGGTTTGAAGAGGGTCTTGATGGGGCTGTTGTTGTCATTGATGGTTCTAAATCTTCATTGGTTGAGGAGTAAAAACTAAGCAAGATCTTGATCCCTCATTGATAGAATTGAAGGCATTGGTAAGGGATGGGAAGGTAGAGGTTTTCTCCAAAAGGGGGAGTTGGTACCCTTAGATACCAAGGTAGGTTGTGCGTGCCTTGTGTTGATGGCTTGAAGGAAAAGATTCTTGACAAGGTTAATTTCTCTTCTTACTCTATTCACCTGGGGTCTAGTAAGATGTATAGGGATTTAAGAGTGGTGTATTGGTGGGGAGGCATGAAGAGGGACATCGCCAAATTTGTATCCAGTTGCCATAGCTGCCAACAAGTCAAAGTCGAACATTAAAGGCCGGGTGGCCTAACCCAAGACATAGAGATTCCTACTTGAAAGTGGAAAGATATTGATATGGATTTCGTAGTGGGGTTTCCCAAGACTAGAAAGGGTTTTCATTTCATTTGGGTTGTGGTTGATAGGATGACAAAATTGGATCACTTTCTATCAATTAAGACTACCTATGGGGCTGAAGATTATGCTAGGTTGTTCAGACTTGGTGAGATCGCATGGGGCTCCTTTGTCCATCATATTGGATCGCTGGGTACAATTCACTTCATAATTTTTGAGGTCTTTCCAAAGAGGTCATGGAACCAACGTAAAGCCTAGTACGTCCTTTCACCCTCAAACGGATGGCCAAGCCGAAAGAACTATCCAAACACTTGAAGACATGCTTAGGGCTTGTGTACTGAAGCTCAAGGGTAGTTGCGATGATCATCTTCCATTGATTGAGTTTGCGTATATCAAGAGCTTTCACTCTAGCAATGGAATGGCTCCTTTTGAGGCTCTCTATGGTAGACATTGTAGATCCCCGATTGGGTAGGGTAGTTGCGATGATCATCTTCCATTGATTGAGGCTGTCTATAGTAAGTCACCTTGGGGTGCACTCAGTGTTATTTATGAAGAAGAAGGATGGTTCTCGTAGAATGTGCATTGATTACCGGCAACTTAGTAGAGTCACCATATGAATAAGTACCATCTACCAAGGATTAATGACCTTTTCAATTAACTTTAAGGGGCTAGTCACTTCTTTAAGATTAATCTTCAGTTTGGCTATCACCAAATGAATGTGAGGGAGTGTAACATTCGCAAGATATCTTTCTAGATTAGGTATGGACACTTTGAGTTTGTGGTCATGTCCTTTGGGTTGACTAATGCACCGGCTATATTCATAGATCTTATGAGTAGGGTCTTTAAACCCTACCTTGACTTGTTTGTGGTAGTTCTTATTGAGCATATCTTGATCAATTCCCATAGTGACGAGGGGCATGTGGATTACTTGAGGATGGTGTTGCAAATCTTGAGGTAGGATAGGTTGTACACAAAATATGAGAAATGTGAGTTTTGGTTGAAAGAGGTTGCTTTCCTAGATCATGTGGTGTTGGGTGATGGTGTTAAGGTGGATCCTAAGAAGACAGAGGTGATTAGAAATTGGCTTAGACCTTTGACTCCATTGGATATTAGAAGTTTTTTGGGTTTGGTGGGTTGTTACTGGAGGTTTGTAAATGTGTTCTCTTCTGTTGCTTCTCCCACGACCAAGATGACCCAAAAGAAGGCGAAATATGAGTGAACCGATGAGTATGAAAAGATTTTGCAAATTTTTAAAGATAAGCTTGTCTCCGCTCCTATTTTGTGATGGTTTGGAAGGATTTGTTGTATAATGTGATAACTCAAGATTCGGTTTAGTATATGTTTTGATACAAAATGGTAAGGTGATAGTGTATGCCTCTAGACAACTTAAGGTGCATAAGAAGAATTATCCCACCTTGATCATGAATTAGTAGCCATGGTATTCTCTACGAAATTTGGCATCACTACTCGTATAGGGTTCATGTTGATGTGTTTACCGACCATAAGAGTCTCCAATATTTATTAACCCATAAAGATCTTGACTTGAGACAAAGAAGGTGGTTACAGCTTATTAAAGATTATCATATGAGTATGCATTATCACCCAGGCAAAGCTAATGTGGTGGCTGATGTTCTATGTAGGGTGTCTATGTGTATCCTAGCTCATGTTGATGATGGTGGAAAAGAAGTTGCTAGAGAGGTCCTTCGGTTGGCTAGATTAGGGGTTTAGGTTGGAAGAAGTTGATAATGCTGGTGTAGTGGTTGTTGATGGTTCTAAGTCTTCCTTGATTGAGGAGGTACAGGTAAAACAAGATCTTGACTCTGCCTTGTTAGAGTTGAAGACCTTGGTGAGGAATGGTAAAGTGGAAGATTTTTCTCAAGGGGGAGATGGGGCCTTTAGGTACCAAGGTAGATTCTGTGTGCCTAGTGTTGATGACTTGAGAAATAAAATTTTAGATGAGGCTCATAATTCTTCCTATTCCATTCACCCAAGTTCTACAAAGATGTATTGAGATTTGAGGGAAGTATATAGATGGGGTGGTATAAAGAGAGACATTGCCAAGTTCATATCTTGATGTCACAATTTCTAAGAAGTGAAAGGTGAACATCAAAGGATGGGTGGCCTAGTGCAAGATACAGAGATTCCTACTTAGAAGTAGGAGGAAATCAACATGGATTTTGTTTTTGGGTTTCCTAAGTCTAGAAAGCATTTGGATTCTATTTGGGTTGTTATGGATAGAACTACAAAGTCAGCTCACTTCTTGCCAGTATAGTTATGGTGCCAAAAATTATGCCAAATTGTACATTCACGAGTTGGTTAGATTGCGTGGGGTGTCTTTGTTTATCATTTTATATCGTGGTACTCAATTCACTTCTCATTTTTGGAGGTCTTTAAAAAGAGGACTTGGTAGCAAGGTAAAGCTTAGCATGACCTTTCACCGTCAAACGAATGGCCAACCCAAGAGAACTATCCAAACCCTTGAGGATACACATAGAGCTTGTGATTTGGAGTTTAAGCATTGTTGGGATGAACATGTTCAACTCATTGAATATGCTTACAACAATAGCTACCATTCTAGTATTGGTATGGCTCGTTTTGAAGATTTTTATTGTAGGCATTGTAAATCATCGGTTGGATGGTTTGAAGTGGACGAGATTGCTTTCTGAGGTTCGAATTTGGTCGTGGAAGCCTTGGAGAAGGTGAGGTTGATAAGGGAGACATTGAAAACTTCCCAAAGTCGACAAAAGTAATTTTTCGATGTGAGAAGGAGAGATCTTGAATTTAGGGGTTGTGATTGGATTTACTTGAAAGTCTCACCCATGAAGGGTGTAGTCCGGTTTTACAAGAAGGGTATATTACGCCCAATGTTAGTGGATCCTTATAGCATGTTAAGGAGGATTGGTAAGGTGGCCATTGAGTTAGAGTTTCCCCTTGATATGAATATGGTTCATCCGGTCTTTCATGTGTCCGTGTTGAGAAAGTGTGTTGGTGACCCTCGTACTACAGTGCCTTTGGATGTTGTGGGTATGGTAGAAGATAACTTGACTTATGAGGAGGTTTCGGTAGAACTTTTAGATAGACAAGTGAAGAAGTTGAGAAACAAGGATGTAGCTTCAGTCAAGGTCCTTTGGAGAAACCAACAAGTTGATATGCCATATGGGAAGCTAAGGCAGATATGCAAAAACGTTACCCATATCTCTTCCATTCTACTCAAGCCGAAGGTATTAGTTTTAGTTCCCCCATATGATTTCAAGTCTTAAGTTTTAGCCCTTATGCCATTTTGTATGTATTTATGTTTATGTTTACAAGTTTATGATGATTTTAACATTTCTATTGAAGTTTTTAAAATGATGTTTACATGGATATTTTGCATTCATGTCGAGATGAAAACTTCACGATTACTTCTCTTATGTACGTTTCTTTGACATTTGGGAGTGAGTATTCCTAAGGGGGGAAATATTAAAATGCCCCCAAAAATGTCCCAATAATATGCTTTCCATATATCTCGAAATTCGTCTGCGATATGAAAAATTTGACTTCTTATTCTCGATCAGGGGGAAAATTTGAGTTGGAAATGCATATACCCCTAATTTCAGAGGACCCATAATGAAATTTCATTTTCACAAAAAATTCAGAAATAAAAGGCATCCACGATGCCTCCGCGACGCGGACCCATCGCTAACATGTGTTTCACTTCCTTAATTTGTTCGGTTAGGCCTAAGACATTGGGGTCTTCGCCGCATGCCCACATATGTGTGAACACACCTATACATAGCCATTCTTAAACTCTATATCACTCAAGACACACTCTCAAACCCTCTCCAATACTTAATCAAATATTTCCTCCAAATCTAGGTGTCCCAAGCATAATCTTAGATCTCAAGGCCTTAATTCAAGCTTCAAGTTCTCATTCAAACCTACATCAAGGAAATACCCAAATTTAAGGTATGTGGATTTCAACTATTGGGTCCTTTCACCCATGGTGCCCAACCTTCCCTTTTATGAAAATTGCACGTTCCTAAGTTGTATTAGTTATGGGTATTACTTATGATGAATTATGATTAACAATTACATTGGGGTGTCATGAAATTTTTGTTGGAAATACCTGTCTACCTATTTCAAGCTCATACTATGAGAAGGTTTTTCTATTGTGACTATGCATGTTTTGGTCTATGAAGCTATGATCTATTAAGAGATTTGATGATGGATTTCAAGATATCTTACATGAGGGTTTTACTATGTCTTGGTGGGTTTATTTACATTATATTTTCTCACATTACTTCGCTCTTGAATTGTATGATTTTGAACTACCATTGGACACCCGCCAAGTGTTTGATAAAACATCTTGACAAGGATTCCTGAGCTATTAATAATGTAATGCATGGTTCATAAGTCAATAGATTTTATGATGATTAAGGGATAGTATGTATGTTTTGAACTCATAAAAAGTATCTATAGTGTTGTAAGTTGACCACACCTTGTTTGGGGGTCACATACCCAATCACCTTATTGAGGGGGTGACATGCCTTGACCACCTCGTCGGAGGGTGACATACCCGTACTACCACGTTGAGGGGTATGAATGTTGACCACCTCATCGGGGGGTGACATGTCCGTACTACTATGTCGAGAGGTATGTACCTTGGTCACCTCTTCTGGGGGTGACATGCTCGTACTACCACGTCAAGGTGTATGTAACTTGACCACCTCATCAGGGTGACATAGCCATATTACCATGTTGAGGGGTATGTACCTTGACCACCTCGTCGAAGAGTAATATGCCCATACTACCACATTGAGGTGTAGGTACCTCAATCATCTTCCAAGGGGGTGACATGCCTTGGATTCCAAGTAAAAGTTGCTTCATCTATGATTATGGTCATCTCCCACACATGTATTATGTTCTATATAAGATATAAGATTTACAAGCATCTTTTTCTTTAATCATGGATCATGCATGCCATAATGATATTATACTCATCTATTGATTATGACTATGCATTTTCACTATGTTGGCTTATGTCTTGTTGCATAGCATTCCACATACTTAGTACATTAAAACTTACTAACACATACTTTATGCCTATATAATGTTACCATGTAGGAACCGGACCTCCTCATGATCATCCTCCACGTGGCTAGTTTTGGCATCTTGAAGATAAGCTTTGATAAGTCCTCAAATTCTGCGACACCAGCTAAGCTACTCTTGCTTTTGTTATCTCTTTATTTTGAGCATGTGAGACTATGAGGGTGAGCCCAGAAAGTGTCTTAACCTCTGACCAATCTATGCTAGAGGTGTTGTTGGAACAATTGGTATAATTATACTATGCTCTTGACTCATGAAAATTTTATGACTACCTAAGGCATCCCTTAGTCTATTTCCCTTCTTTATATCTCTTGTTATTGATGTTTTTCTTCCGTGACTAAGGATGTGTGATTGATATGCTAAGAGGTTTGTTTGGGTTTCCTTTAGGTTTCCCATTTGCTGTGTCATATCTATGTCCAAGTCTTGGGTTATGACATACTTGATATCAAAGCACTAGGTTGGTAATGGTCCTCGAAATCCAACACACCGCATCGATTATAGTCTTATTCATAGTTGTTAAGTGCACCACAACTATGAGTAAGCTGCTATGATGCGTTTTAGGAAATATTTCCCTTCTTCATGATCTATTCCATACTTTAGGGGTAAGGTAAGGATTTTTCCTCTAACAAATGTTTTTTCTATTCTAGATCTTACCGATTCCAAGAGGAAGACTATGGAGAGCCCGTACTCCTGAGGAGCAACCGTCCCCTCCCACTCCTCAAGCTCCTCAAGATAGGGGAGTGTCCCATGAAGAGTTTCGGGATGCTATTACCATATTAGCCCTTGCCATGAGTAATCAAATCAACTAAGGGGCCTCAAGGGTTAGGGATTTTACTAAAATAAACCCACCAGAATTCCATGGGACCAAGGTGGATAAGAATCTAGAAGAATTCGTTGATGAGGTGTGTAAGGTATTGTCCATCATGGCAGTTAATTTGAATGAAAAGATGGAGTTGCTGGCCTACAAACTCAAAGGGGTGGCACAAATGTGGTTCACTTAATAGACGATGGAGAATGGGAATGGTGATACTATCCTTTGGGAAGAGTTCAAAGCGGCATTTCTGAATCGATTCTTTCCCATTGAGATAAGAGAGGCAAAAATGATGGAATTTATGAATATAAAGCAACGAACTTTGAGTTTAAGGGAGTACGCCTTCAAGTTCAACCAACTCTCCAAGTATGTCCCTTAATTAGTTTTCGAGTCGAGGTCTAGGATAACAAATTTGTTTTAGGTGTGTCTGACTTGGTAAATGAGGAGTGTCATACCGCCATGCTCATAGGTGATATGGATTTGTCCAGCCTCATGATGTATGTTGAATAATTAGAGGGGGAAAAGTTGAGTAAGAGAAGAAGTGGTGAGGCCAAGGGCCCGTTTTGTTGGTGGATTCCAAAATCCCAAGGGTGGCCGATTTCCTCATGGCCAGAAGCTCCAAGTCCAAGGGTCTTCTAATGCTCCTAATAGGAGCTTTGCTAATGGTAACCAAGGATTCCAAGGTTGTGGAGGTGGGATGTGAAATCCTACATTCCCAAGGTATGAAAGAAATTATAGTGGTCCATTTTTGAAGAATCTAAAGCTTGCTTTGGTTATGGTGAAGTAGGTCATAAGGTGATTGATTTTCCATGTGCACAAAACAAGGGTAGAGATGGTTATCCATAAAGCCAAGGTGCAAATGCATGTCCAAAGGGAAGAGGAGGCCAACAAGGGGGTGCTCCAAGGCAAAATAGGTTCTTTGCTCTTCGAGGAAGACAAGGGGTGGGTGAGGTTCCTAATGATATCACCGATATGTTAAAGGATTTTAATTTTGATGTGTATGCTTTTATAGACCCGGGTGCCACTCTTTCTTTTATTACTCCTTTTATTGCAAAAAGCTTCATGTAAGCCCCAAATTTCTGCATGAACCCTATGAAGTGTCTACCCCCATTGGTGAGTCTATCATTGCTAGCAGAGTCTATACAAATTTTTCGATATTCATATTGCATAGAATCTTGCCTTGTGATTTTGTTGAGTTAGATATGGTGGATTTTGATGTCGTCCTTGGGATGGATTGGCTGCATGCATATTATGTCTCTATTGATTGTAGAACCCGCATGGTAAAATTTCAATTCCCTAATGAACCCTTCCTCTAGTGGGACATTTGTGATGTGGTGTTCTAGGGTAGATTTTCATTTCTTGTCTTAAATCCCAAAAGTATATTTCTAAGGGGTGTCTCTATCATCTTGTGAGGGTTAGGGATTTTGAGTCCAAAGTCCTTCGTATAAAGTCGGTTCCGGTGGTTAAGGAGTTTCTTGATGTATTTCTTGGTATAGACCTTCTTCGTGCTACTCAACCCATTTATATTTTCCCTTACCATATGGCCCCAGCAGAGTTGAAGGAGTTGAAGGAGCAATTGGGAGATTTGTTGGAGAAGGGATTTATATGGCCCAGTAAGTCGCCTTGGGGTGCACTCATTGTTATTTGTGAAGAAGAAGGATGGTTCTCTTATGTGAATTGATTACCTATAACTTAATAGAGTCACCTTAAAGAATAAGTACCCTCTACCAAGGATTGGTAACCTTTTTGATTAACCTCAAGGGGCTAGTCACTTCTCCAAGATTGCTCTTTGGTCCAGGTATCACCAAGTGAAAGTGAGGGAGTGTGACATTCCTAAGAATGCTTCCCGATATAGGCACTTTGTGTTTATGGTCATGTCCTTTGGGTTGACTAATACATCGTCTATATTCATGGATCTTATGAATAGGGTCCTTAAACCCTACTTTGACTTGTTTGAGATGTTTTTTATTGATGATATCTTGATCTATTCCCATAGTGAGGAGAATCATGTAGATCACTTGAGAGTCGATTTGCGAATCTTGAGGGAGGAGAGGTTGTACGCAAAATATGAGAAATGTGAGTTTTGGTTGAAAGAGGTTTCTTTCATAGGGCATGTGATGTCAGGTGATGGTGTTAAGTTGGGTCCTAAGAAGCAGAAGGTGATTAGAAATTGGCCTACACCTTTGACTCCATTGGATATTAGAAGTTTCTTAGGTTTGATGGGTTATTACTGGAGGTTTGTAAATGGTTTCTCTTATAATGCTTCTCCCATAACCAAGTTAACCCAAAAGAAGGAAAAATTTATGTGGATCAATGAGTATGAAAAGAGTTTTCAAACATTGAAAGATAAGCTTGTCTCTGCTCCTATCTCGTCTCTAATGGAAGTGTTGGAAGGGTTTGTTGTATATTGGGATGCCTCAAGAATCGGTTTAGGGTGTCTTTTGATGAAAAATGGTAGGGTGATAGCGTATGATTCTAGAACATTTAAGGTTCATGAGAAGAATTATCTCACCCATGACCTTGATTTGGCAGCTGTGGTATTTGCTATGAAAATTTGGTGTCACTACTTGTATGATGTTTGAAATGACCCCAAAAGGTGCCCGAAAATGTGCCTCGGAAGTGCCCAAAATCATAATTTCTATGTATCTCAAAATCCATGTGCGATATCATAAATCCGACTTTATATTCTTGTTCAAGGGGTAAAATGGATTGGGAAATGGATCTAACCCCGATTTAAGAGCAACCGTAGCAAAATTTATAAATCGCCAATAATGCAATCTCTAGAGATAATCCGCGACCCTGGAACGACGTGCTAATGGCGAGCTATAGTGTATTTTGAGCCCTGTTTTTCTTGTCCAGTCCAAGGCTTTTGGGTCTTGGGCCTATTCTTATGCGTGAAAATACCTATAGATAGCCTTATTTCACCCTCGTATCATACAAGACATTCTCAAATACTCTTTCAAACACAGACAATATTTCATCTCCAAATTTCAAATCTCAAAAGTAAGCCGGATTCTAAGTTTATCATTCAAGCTTCAGGTCTCCATCTCCAATCTTCATCAAGCTATTCTCCAAAGCTAAGGTATGTGGGTTTCTTTCAAGGGTTCCTTCCACCCATGATACCCAAGCTTCCTTTTCCTAAAATTTGCATGATTTGAAGTTGATTTACTCATGGGTCTTACTTACTATGAAATTCAGCACACTATGTTGTGGTTTCATGAAATTATAATTGTTTTAGTATGTTTTAATCTATGAATCTAAGATCAATTATGGGATTTGGTGAAGGGTTTTGACATATATTGCTTGAGAGTGTTATCAAGTATCTATTGATTGTTTCACATTAGATTTTCTAGCATGATACACCTTTGAATTGCACGGTTTTGCACTAGCACTACACACCCGCCAAGTGTTTGATAAAATGTCTGCGTATGCATTTCTTGAGGAATTGAAGGTCCAATAAATGTCTTATGAGTTGAATAATTATATGATAATGAAAGGAATGTATGTATATTATATTATAGTCCATAGTATTGTGAATTGACCAAGCCTTACGGAGGGGTTATAGGCCCGGGTAACCTTGTTGAGGGGTTTGTACCTTGATCACCTCGCTTGGGAGGTAGTAGGCCCTTGCAGCCATGTCGAGGGGTTTGTAACTTGATAACCATGTTGGGGGGTTTGTACTCCATCAATCGTGTTGGAGCGTTTGTACCTCATCAACCTATTGAGGGGTTCGTACCTCATTCACCTCTCCAAAGAGGTGGTAGGCCTTGGAGATTAACTAACAATGGTCTCTCCTTACACACGTATTATGTTCTATATAACGATGATTTTACTTCAAGCATCATTCATATATGTCATATTGCTATATGTTCATCCATTACCTATGATATGCATTCTTCTTATGGTGCTTATCGCTTGCTGCATTGCATCCTAGATATTTATTACATTTAAACATTCTAACGCATACTCTATGCTAACATGATGTCTGTAACGGCCCCAAAAAGTGCCCGAAAATGTGCGTCATAAGTGCCCGAAATTGTATTTTCCATATATTTCAAAGTTGATGCGTTATTTTGGAATTCTGACTTAATATTCTTGTTAAAAAGGGTAAAATTTAAAGGAACAAGAATCTAACCCCGATTTTAGAGCGAAAGATTCACAATTTTGACTTTTTAAATTGACAAATTCAAGAGAGCAATCCGCGTTCGCGCCTCTTTACAATTTTTGACAAGTTTTTCAACTTCGTTTAAAGACTTTTAAGTTTTCGGCCTAAGCCTTCCCACATGTGAAAATACCTATACATAGCCATTTTCACCCTTATATCATTCAAAAAGTTTCGCAATACTCAGTCGAAGACTTAGGCTTATATTTCTCTCAAGAGTCAACTGCTAAAACTCTCTATGGATCTTAAGGAATTCAACCAAGGTTCAAGTCTCAATCCCCAATTTTCATCAAGTTCATCTCCAAAGATATGGCGTGTGGGTTTCTTTCATAGGCTCCTTTTGCCCATGATGCCCAGGTTTCCTTTTATTTAAATTTCCATGATTTAATGATGGTTTACTCATGAGTCTTATTTATAATGAAAATCACTGCATACTATGTTGGGATTTAAGAAATTCTGAATGTTTTTCCATGTTTTGGGATATGAATCTAAGATCTATTATAAGATTTAATAAAGGGTTTTAATGTATATTTCTTTAGGGTGCTACCAAGTATCCATTGAATGTTTTACATCAAATTTTGCTACATGATTCCATTCTTGAATTGCATGGTTTTACACTAGCACTACACACCCTCTAAGTGTTTGATAAAAAGTCTAATTATGGTTTCTTGAGGAATTGAAGTTTCGATGCATATCTTATGAGTTGAATGACTATATGATGATAAAATGATATTGGAATGTTGATGAAAGTGATGTATGTATATGATGATCATATGATGATGAAAAGATGGTGAAATGAATGCATATATATTATTCTCTTATATAGTGTTGGAATATGACCATGCCCTACTCGGGGGTTGTGCACCGAGTAACCTTGATGGGAGTTTGTACCCATCAACCTATTGGATAGTTTGTACTCTGGCACCACGGGTGGTAGGGTGCTGTAATCCATTAGCCTTGTTAGAGGTTTTTACCTATCAACCTATCCGGGGGTTTGTACTCCGGCACTGCAGGTGGTAGGGTGTGACGATCCACCAACCTATCGGGGGGGTTGTACTCCAGCACCATAGGAATTGGGGTACAATGATCCACCAACCTATCAAGCGGTTTGTACCTTGATAACCTATCAGGGGGTTTGTACTCTAGTCACCAAGGGTGGTAGGGTGTGATGATCCACCAATAGTTAGTTGTCTTTTCTCAAACATATACTATGTTCCATGTAAGCATATTTTACTTAAGCAATGGTCATTATGTCATATAGATATCATGCTATCTATTGCTTATATCTATGTACTTTGACTATGATGACAATCTCTTGTTGCATTGCATCCTACATACTTAGTACATTCAAATATACTAACATATACTCTATGCCTACATAATGTCACCATGTAGGAACCGAAGCGCTGCTTGATCATCCTCCTCCTCCACGTGGCTAGTATGATTGTCTCTGAAACTTATTGGTAAGTCCTCCATTTCGGGGACGTTGCTTATGATCTCATGCTATGTATTAGGGCTATCGTTCTTAATTATGTATTGACTATGAGGGTGAGCCTAGATGCTTGTCTTGGCCCCCTACTCTTATCTATGTAGTAGAGGTATTGTAAGACATGTTATGTATATGGAAATCGATCCTTAGTCCCAAATTCCCTTGTTTATGCTTATCTCTTGTTGTCAATTTATTTCCTTCCATGACCAAGGATGTGTAATGATATACTATGAAGCTTGTTTGGGGTTCCTTCATCGGTCACGTCTAGGCCCTAGGCTTGGGTCATGATAAAGATGGTATCAAAGCACTAGGTCGTTATATCCTTGGGGTCCAACACACCATGTTTATTAGAGTATTATTCATGGTTGTTAGGAACGCCACAACTATGAATAGAAGGCTATGAGATATTCCAGGAAATGTTTCACTTCTTCATGATCTATGTCGTTCGATAGAGTTAAGCCCCCTAGGGCTTATTGCTAATCCCTAATCATTACATTACAGGATATGTCTCAAGCGATTCAGGATGGTGATTTGACGAATGAAGAGGTTCATAATGCTCTATGGGTATTGGCCAAAGCGGCGACAAAGTTAGCAACTCACCTGAATCAACAAGTGAGTACTCCTGAGATTTCTATTGGTAAGAGGAGAGTTATTGAGGACAAGAGCGCCCGTATTGGGGGAAAGTTCCAAAGTCTCAAGGATAGAGGCGATGCTATGTGTCCAATGTATGGTAAGGTTCATAGGGACCATGTTTCAAGAGCACAAATGCTTGCTCTAATAGAGGCAAAGTGGGATATAAGAGGAAGGATTGCCTTCGTGAACGCAATAAAGGTAAAGGTAGCAATGGTGGGATAAATTATGCTTAATGCCCTATGTGTTTGAAGTACCATGTGGCCTATGCTTGAGGAAGACCAATGCTTGTTATGGATGTAGGCGAGTGGGTCACAAACTATTGAATTGTCCATATGCTCAAAAGAACTTTAAAGGTGGTCGACCTTTAGAGCAAGGTGGTTATGTTGATCAAGAGGCTCAAGGAGGGATGAGGCGCCTGATGTTGCTACCAGTATGTTGAAACTTCTTTTGGCTTTGATGTGTTTGCATTGATATGCTGGTATGCCACCATTTTCTTTCATTATTCTCTTGGTTGTTAGTTGGTTTATGTGTGTCCCAAACTCTCTTTGGTGTCTATATTGGTGAGCACAGTGTTGTTTGAAAGTCCATGGGTGTTGTTCCATTATCATATTGCATTGGGTCTTGCCTTGTGGTTTATTAGATTTGTTGTGGTAGACCCTGATGTTATTCTTGGAGTGGATTAGTTGCATGTATATTGTGTCTCCCTTGATATAGGTCACATAGAGTTAAGTTCTAATTCCCTATTAATCCGTCCTTGAGTGGGGACTTGTAAGGTGGATGCAAAGGGGTAAGTCCACTTCTTGTCTTAGGGTATAAGGGTTTCCCCATGTTCTTATTGCATGGGGTCTTGTCTTGTGAATTTGGTTGAACTTAGTTTGTTGGATTGGAGGTCTTTAGGTGGTTCAGCTACTTGCATATTGTGTCTCCTTTGATTGTAGAACCCGTAAGGTTATAATATGATAGTTATGACTGGTCAGTCTATTTGGTCAACTACAATAGGTTAGTCACTTCTCTAAGCTTGATCTTTGGTTCTTGTTTTATTCCCAAGGGATAGTGAGGATAGGTGTTATCCCTAAGTGCCTTTTTGGATTAGCTGTGAGATTTTAAGTATGTTGGAGTTGTTTGGCTGGCGCATCAGCTATATTTATAGGTGTCATAAATAGGGTCTTTAGTCCCTGCCTTTTTATGCTTATGGTGGTCTCTAGTGATGAAGTATAGCTTCATTTAGACCTTGTGAACCTTTTGGGAGTAGTGCTGTAAATCTTGGGGAAGGAGAAATTATATGCTATGTGAAGTGTGAAATGTGGTTAAAGGAAGTTATCTTCCTAGGTCATGTGGCATCGGAGGATAGTATTAAGATTGATCTTAAGGAGACATATGTGAATAAAAATCAGCCTAGAATTGTTACCCTCCCCCACCCATTGGACACTAGGAGCTTTTGCGGGTTTAGCGGGCTACTATCGGAGGTTTGTGGTGTATTATGATGCCTCTCGGATTGGTTTGGGTTGTGTGTTGATGCAATATGGTAAGGTGATAGGCTATGTTTTTAGGAAATTTGAGATGCAAGAGAAAGATTACTTTATTTATGACCTTGAGTTGTCCGCTCGGGGCTTTTGCTTTGAAAATTTGTCATTATTTGTTGTATGGGTTGCATCTTGGTATGGTTACCATCCATTACCACCCAAAGGATCATATATTGAGATAAAGGAGGTGAGTAGAACTTCTTAAGGATTATGATATGAGTGTGCATTATCATCCCGGTAAGATTAATATTGTGGCGGATGCTTTGAGAAGGGTATGTATGGGTATCCTAACTCATGACAATGGTGGTGACAAAAGATGTGGCTAGGGAGGTGCATCGTTTGGCTAAATTGGGGTTAGGTTTGAAGAGGTTGATAATAGTAGTATTGTTGTTTTGGGTGGTTCGAAATCTTCATTGGTTAATGAAGTAAGAGCAAAGCAAGATCTTGATCCCTCCTTGTTAGGATTGAAGGCCTTGGTAAAGGAGGGCAAGGTGGAGGTTTTCTCCCAATGGGGAGATGGTGCCTTAGCTACCAACATAGGTTGTGTGTACCTTGTGTTGAAGGCTTGGTGAAGAAGATCCTTGATTAAGCTGTAATTCTTCTTACTCTATTCACCTCGGTTCAACCACATGTATAGAGATTGAGAGATGTGTATTGGAATTCAATAATAGTTGGGATGATCATCTTACATGAATTTGTTTGTCTATAACAATAGCTATCATTCTAGCATCAATATGGATACTTTGAGGCTCTCAATGGTAAGCACTGTAGATCACCAGTCTGGTGGTTTGAAGTGGGAGAGATGGCCTTGTTGGGTTTGGATCTGGTTATGGATGCTACAGAGATATGGAAAGGTTGGGGACAGCCCAAAGTCATCAAAAGTCCTATATCGAAGTGAGAAGAAGAGAACTTGAATTTAAAGTTAGTGATTAGGGCTAATTGAAGGTTTCTCTCATGAGAGGTGTGGATTTCCTCGATAAAGAGGGAATGGAATTCATGATTATTGTGTCTTCATGAGATGTAGAGAAAGGTTAGTGAGGTTGCACATGAATAAGAAGTGCCTATGGATACGAATATGGTTCATCTGGTTCTTCATGTTTCTAGGATTGAGGAGGTATGTTGGTGATTCAAGTGTTGTGAAACTTTTTGACATTGTGAGTATTGTGGAAGATGAGTTGATTTATGAGATGTTTCAATGGAAAGTAGGGTGTATATGAGTAAAGGTTGATTTGTAAGGGTTTAATGTTCGTCAAAGCCCATTGGGAGAATTGCCAAGTCGATAGTCTCTCTCGGGGAGCCGAAGTGGGCATAGAAGAGCAATATTCGGACCTCTTTCATTCTATTCAAGCTTATGATAACACGCTATGTCCTATCATGATTCCAGATCTTATGTTTCATCCCCTAAGTCATTTGCATTTATATATGTTTATATTGAAGGGTTCATGGTAATTTTTACATTTATGTTGAGATTTTGAAAGTAGTATCTTAAGTGTGTTGTTGCATTCTTGTTGGGGCTGATTAGTTCATGATTACTCTTCTAATATTTGTTTCTTTGACATTAGGGGACGAATGTTCCCAAGGGGGAAATAATGTAACGACCCCAAAAAGTGCCCGAAAATATGCCTCAGAAGTGGCCGGAATTGTATTATTCATATATCTCAAAATTCATGTGTTATTTCAAAAATTCGACTTCAAATTCTTGTTGAGGGGGTAAAATTTAGGGGGAAAAGGGTCTAAACCCAATTTTAGAGCGAACAATTCACAATTTTAATTTTTAATATGATTAATTCCGATGAGCAGTCCGCATTATAGGCGCGACGCGCCTCTATACATTTTCTGACTAGATTTTCACGTTCGGTCCAAGATTTCTATTTCTTGGGCCTAAGCCTTCCCACATGTGAAAATACCTATACATAGTAATTTTTCACCATTTTATCATTCAAAACACTCCCCAATACTCACTCAAACACTTAGGCTTATATTCCTCTCAATATTCAAGTGCCAAAACCCTCTCTGGAAATTCACGAATTTAACCAAGCTTCAAGTCTCCATCTCTGATCTTCATCAAGTTCATCTCTAAAGCTATGGTATGTGGGTTTATTTCATAGGTTCCTTTCACACATAATACCCTAAGCTTCCTTTTACTTAAATTTGCATGATTTAAAGATGATTTACTCATGGGTCTTATTTATTATTAAAATCACTGCACACTATGTTGGGGTTTATGAAATTTTGAATCTTTTACCATGTTTTGGGCTATGAATCAAAGATTTATTGTAAGATTTGATGAAGGGTTTTGATGTATATTTCTTGAGGGTGCTACCAAAAATCTATTGAAGGTTTTACATTTAATTTTCTTGCATGATTCCACTCTTGAATTGCATGGTTTTACACTAGCATTACACACTCTCTAAGTGTTTGATAAAATGTCCGGTTATGGTTTCTTGAGGAATTAAAGGTCTGATGCATGTGTTATAATTTGAATGACTATTTAATGATGAAATGATGTTGGAACGATGATGAAATGATGATGAAAGTGATGTATGTATATGAAGATTATATTATGATGAAATGATGGTGAAACAAATGTGTGTGTGTATGTGTATATATATATATATATATATATATATTATTCTCTTATATATTGTTGGAATGTGACCATGCCCTACTTGGGGTTTGCATGCCAGGTAACCTTGTTAGGGGTTTGCATCCATCAATCTATCGGGGGGTTTGTACTCCGGTACCACGGGTGGTAGGGTTCGACTATTCATCAACCTTGTTAGGGGGTTTATACCCATCTACCTATTAGGGGGTTTGTAATCTTGTCGCGGGTAGTAGGGTGCGACAATTGACAAAATTATCGAGGGGTTCGTACTCCAACAGTATGGGTGGTAGGGTGCCATGATCCACAAACCTATCGAGTGGTTTGTACCTTGATAACCTATCGGTGGGATTGTACTTTTGTCACCAAGGTGGTAGGGTGTGATGATCCACCATTAGTTAATGGTCTCTTCTTACACATATATTATGTTCTACGCATGCATGTTTTACTAAAAAATGTATGATACAAGTCATATTGATACTATGTTATATGTTGCTTATCTCTATGTATTGTAACTATGATGCCAATCTCTTGTTGCATTGCATGCTACATACTTAGTACATTCAAATGTATCAACACATATTCTATACCTACATGATGTCACCATATAGAAACTGGTGCACCGCTTGATCCTCCTCCTCCTCCACGTGGCTAGTACGATTGTCTCTCAAACTTGTCGTCAAGTCCTCCATCTCGGGGAAGTTGCTAATGATCTTTTGATATGTATTAAGACTATCGTTCTTGATTATGTATTGACTATGAGGGTGAGCACGGTTGCTTATCTTGCCCCCCCGCTTTTATATATGTAGTAGAGGTGTCGTTGGAAAATGTTATGTATCTATGCTATGAGCTTTGACTGTATTGACTCTTGTAGTTTATGATATGAAAGTGTTCCCCGATGTCATTCTTAGGATGGATTGAGTTCATGCATACTATGCCTATAATGATTGTAAAACCCATAGGGTCAAATTCTAATTCCCAAATGAACCCGTTCTTCAGTGGGAAAATCATGATGTGGTGGTCAAGGGTAGATTTCTCTCTTGCATTAAAGCCCGCCAGTTGATCTCTAAGGTGTGTCTTTATCATCTTGTAAGGATTAGGGATGTGGATTTTAAAGTCCTTCCTATAGAGTCGATTTCGGTTGTAAATGAGTTCGTTGATGTCTTTCTAAATGACCTTCCTAATGTTCCTCCTAAAATGGAAATAGATTTTGGTATAGACCTCCTCCTCGATACTCAACCTATTTCTATTCTCACTTACCTTAAAATGTCTGGTTATGGATCATTAAGGAATTGAAGGTCCAACGCATGTCTTATGAGATTAATGACTATAGGATTATGAAATTATGATGAGATGATGATGGAATGATGATGAAAAGGATTGTTTGCATATGTTGATGAAAGGAGTGTGTGTGTGTTTGTGTGTGTTGTATATATATATGATATTATCTCTATATAATGTTGGGGATGACCAAGCCTAGCTCATGGGGGTATTGGCACAAGTAACCTATCGAGGGTTGGTACTTTGATCGCCTAGCTCCTGGATAGTAGGCGCGGGTAACCTTGTTGGGGGTTGATACTCATCAACCTTGATGGGGGGCTTGTACTCTGTCAACCTTTATGGGGAATTTGTACTCCGTCAACCACTGTGGGGGTTTTGTACTCCATCAACCTCATGAAGGGTTCGTACCTCATGCACCTATCCAAAGGGGTGGTAGGCCTTGGCTTGCACTAAAATGTCACTCCTTACACTCGTATATATATTAGCATGGTTTTACTTCAAGCATCTTTCACACATGCCACATTGTTAGTATGTTATTCTTTGCTTATGATTATGCATTTTTCCTATGATGCCTATCACTTGTTGCACTGCATCCTACATACTTAGTACATTCAGACATACTAACGTATACTCTAAGCATATATAATATCAGCATGTAGGAACCAAACCACTAGTTGATCCTTCTTCTCCTCCACGTGGCTAGAACGATTGTCTCTCAAGCTTGTTGGTCAGTCCTCCATTTCAGAAAAGCTGCTTATGATCTCTTGATTTGTACTAAGACTATCTTGCTTTTATTCATGTATTGACTATAAGGGTGAGACCTGTTGCTTGTTGTGGCCCCTGCTCTTATCTATGTAGTAGAGGTGTTGTTGGACATATACATGCTATGAGCCTTGACTTTATTGACTCTTGTTTTTTATGATATGAAAGTGTTCCCTTAGCCCCGGTTGTCACAAATTACTATTTCTTGTTGTACTCTATTGTTTCTGCGACCAAAGATGTGTAACGATATGCTACGAGGCTTTTTTGGGGTTCCTTCAGGTTTCGCATTTGTCGGTCACGTCTAGGCCGTTAGTGTGCAGTGAATTTCATAATGAATAAGACCCATGAATAAATCAACTTTAAATCATGCAATTTTGAGTAACGAAAGCTGGGGTATCATGGGTGAAAGAACCCATGAATGATATCCACATACCTTAGTTTTGTAAATGAACTTGATGAAGATTTGAAATGGAGACTTGAAGCTTGAGAGGAAATACTTAGATCCGGAGAGGGTTTTGAGACTTGAGTTTAGGAGTAAAATATTTTTCTAAGTGTTTGAATGATTATTAGGGAATATTCTGAATGATATGAGTTTGAAATATGGCTAAGTATAGGTATTTTCATGTTTGGGGACACTTAGGCCCGAGTCTTAAAATTCTTGGACCGAAGTCAAAACTGAACAAAAAATTGCACTAGTGTGTGCCCTTGGCACATCGTGCCAGGGGCACAAAAAGCTCACTGCAATCATTTTTTGGAAAATCAACAATTCCTAATTATTTTCTCTTAAATCGGGGTTAGATCCATCCTCCACTAATATGACCCCTTGAACAAGAATATGATGTCAGATTTTTGATATTGCACATTGATTTTGAGATATATAGAAATTACGATTGCGGGCACTTTTGAGGCACATTTTGGTGCACTTTGGTTGTTACAATATATCCCGGTTAGGAATATTCATCCCCGAATGCCACAGACACGTATATGAGAGACACAAACATGGCAATTTCAGCCCACATTGAAATGCAACAATGCACTTAAACATCATTTCAAAATCTCATCGTAGATGTAAAATCTTCATGAACTTAGTCATTTTAAACATGAACATATGCAATGACATGAGGGCTAAACTTAAGACATGAGACCACATAAAGGACTTAGATCGATACATTAGGATTTATTCTAGCGGAAAAAGGTAAGGATATCACTTTTGCTTGTCTGCTTCGGCCTCCCAAGTAGCACATTCAACTTGTTGATTCCTCAAAAGGACCTTACGGAAGTAATCTCTTTGTTTCTCAATATCTTCACTTGCCTATCCAAGATCTGAAACAGAACCTAGCAACACCCACAACATCAAGAGGTACAATAGTATTCGGATCACCCACACATTTCCTTAATATCGACATATGAAACACCGAATGAATTGAATCAATTTCTCTAGGCAATCCAATTCGTAAGCAACCGTACCAACCCCTTTTCATCACCCTATAAGGACCCACATATCATGAACTCAACTTGGCCTTCTTAACAAAACGAACCACCACCTTCATGGGTGATAACTTCAAGTGGACCCCATCACCAACTTTGAACTCAAGATCCCTTCTCCTCACATCGGCGTAAGACTTTTGATGATTTTGAGCAGTATTCAACCTTTCTATAATCATTATAATATTCTCAAGATCCTCCATAACCAGATGATGTCCTAACAAGGCCATCTCATGAACCTAACCCCCTCCCCCCACCGGTGTTCTACAATATTTACCAAAGAGAGCCTCAAAAGGAGCCACCAATGGTAGAATGATATCTATTATTGTAGGAAAACTTAATCAATGGATGATGATCATCCCAACCACCTTTAAGCTACGACACACATGCTCTAAGCATACCCTCAAGGGTTTGGCTGGTTCTTTCGGCTTGGCCATCCGTTTGAGGGTGGAAGGTCGTAAAACATTTAACTCTAATACCAAGACCCCTTTAAAAGGACCTCAAAAAGTGTGAAGCAAATAATGCCTCACAATCTGATATGATTGACAAAGTAACCCCATGCAACCTTACCAAGTTATGAATGTACAACCTTGCATAATCTTCAGCTCCATATGTGGTCTTAACCGGTAGAAAGTGAGCCGATTTTGTCTTCCTATCAACCAAACCCGAAATGGAATCAAAACCCTTTCTAGTCTTGGGAAACCCCACCACAAAGTCCATATAAATCACCTCCCACTTGCAAGTAGGAATCTCAATATCTTGGGTTAGGCCACTCGACCTTTGATGTTCGGCTTTGACTTGTTGACAACTATGACAATCGAAAACGAATTTGGCAATGTCCCGCTTCATGCCACCCCACCAATACACATCTCTCATGTCTCTGTACATTTTGGTGGAACCGGGGTAGATAGAATAATAAGAGTGGTGTGCCTCATCAAGGATCATTTCTATCAAATCATCGATACATGGTACAAACAACCTACCTTAGTACCTAAGGGCACCATTTCCCCCTTGGGGCAAAACCTCCACCTTGCCCTCTTTCACCAAGGCCTTTAATTCTAACAAGTAGGGATCAAGATCTTGTTTTACTATCACCTTATAAACCAATGAAGACTTAGAACCATCAACAACAACCACACCACCATTTCCAACCTCTTCCAACCTAACTCCTAATCTAGCCAATCGATACACCACCCTAGCCATTTTCTTACCACCACCATCGACATTTGGTAGGCTACCCATAGACACCCTACTCAAAGCATCTGCCACCATATTTGCCTTATCGGGATGATAATGCATACTCATATCATAGTCCTTAAGAAGTTCTAACAATCTCCTTTGCCTCAAGTTGAGATCCTTTTGAATGAAGACATATTGGAGGCTCTTATGATTGGTGAACACATCAACATGCACTCCATACAAGTAATGAAGCCAAATATTTAACGCAAACACAATAACGGCTAACTCAAGATCATGGTTAGGGTAGTTCATTTCTTGCACTTTTAGTTGTCTAGAAGCATAGGTTATGACCTTACAATTTTGCATCAACATACAACCCAAAAATACCCAGAAAGCATCACAATACACAATAAATCCCTCAAGCCCATCTAGTAATGGCAATATAGGAGCGAATACAAGCTTATCATTCAATGTTCAAAGACTCCTTTCACATTCATTAGACCATGCAAATTTAGCCTTCTTTTGAGTCAATTTTGTCATAGGGAAAGCAATAGAAGGGAACCCATTCACAAACCCATTCACAAACCTCCGATAATAGCCCACTAAGCCAAAGAAACTCCTAATGCCCGACGGGGTCATTGGTCCAGGTTAATTTCTAATCACATCGGTCTTCTTTGGATCCACCTTAATATCATCCCCCAATACCACATGTCCTAGGAAGGCAACCTCCATCAACAAAAATTCATAATTTTCATATTTAGTATATAATTTCTCGTCCCTCAATCTTTGCAAGACAACCCTCTAATGAGCCCTATGCTCCTCCCCACCATGAGAATAAATCAAAATGTCATCAATGCAAACCATACCAAAGGAATCAAGGTAGGGTTTAAAGACCCTATTCATTAGGTCCATAAAGATAGTTGGTGCATTGGTCAACCCAAAAGACATCACCATAAATTTGTAATGTCCATAACTAGTATGGAAGGTCGTCTTGAGAATATCACACTCCCTCACTTTAACTTGATGATAACTTGACCGAAGATCAATTAGGGAAATGGCTAGCCCCTTGCAATTGGTCAAACGAATCATCAATCCTTGGAAGAAGATACTCATTCTCTATGGTGACCCTATTGAGTTGCTAGTAGTCAATGCACATCCTAAGGGACCCATCCTTATTTTTGACAAACAACACCAGTGCACCCCAAGGTGATTGGCTAGGCCTAATAAATCCCTTCTCCAACAAGTCCCTCAATTATTCCTTCAAGTCCTTCAATTCCGCCAGGGCCATACGGTAAGGGAGAATAGAAATAGATTGAGTATTGGGGAAGTGGTCTATGTCAAAGTGTATTCATCTTTTGGGAGCAACACAAGGAAGATCATTTGGGAAGACACCAAGAAACACATTTACAACCAGAATCGACTCAATTGGAAGGACTTTAGACTCCACATCCCTAACCCTCACAAGATGGTGAAGACACTCCATAGAGATCGACATACAAGCTTTGATGAAAGAGATGAACTACCCTTAACCACCATATCTTAACTCTCCCACTCAAGATGGGTTTATTTGGAAATAGAATTCTGACCCTACGAGTTCTACAATCAATAGAAGCATAGTATGCATGCAACCAATCTATCCCAAGAAAAATATCAAAATCAACCATGTCAAAGTCAACAAGATCACAAGGAAATATCTTATGCAATATGAAAATAGGACAACTTCTATAAATGCTTTTCTAGCAACAATAGATGCACCAATTGGAGTAAACACCTCATATGACTCCTGCAACAACTCGGGGTCAACATGGAACTTTTGGCAACAAAAGGGGTAACAAAATAAAGAGTGGCACCCGAATAAATCAATACATAAACATCAAAGTCAAAAGACTTTCAATATACTGATAACAACATCAGGGACTTCATCAACCCCTTGCCTATCATGCAAAGCATAGAACCGGTTGTGCATTCGGGCACCATCTTGTCGGCCACATCTCCCCAATGGGACCGCATTAGAACCTTGTGGACAAACCTCCTTGCCCTTGTTGCGGTTTCGAGTGCAATCTATCACCTTATGGCCCATCACAACCATAAAAAGTACTGATATTCTTCAAACATGGGCAACCATGTCCCTTACCACACTTTGGACACACAACAATAGGAGCCATACCCCTAACACCTTGGGCCCTCGGAAGATCATTTGCAACCCTCTTATCAAATGCATGAGGTATACCTTTGGAACTTACTCTCAAAATGGGCCCTCTTGGCCTCTTGCCCCCTTTTCTTCCTCAATTTCTCCTCTTCTGTTTGTTTGGCGTAGGTCATCAAACATGGAATGTCCATGTCATTAATCAACATGGCAGACCAGCATTTTTCACTAACCAAGTCTAGAATAACCATCATAAATTTATTCATCCTAGACCTACAGTCAGCCATCAAATGTGGAGCATACTTAGAGAGTTGGGTAAACTTGATGGCATACTTACTCACACTGGTAGATACTTGTCTCAAATTCACAAATTCCACCAATTTAGCTTTCCTAAGTTCAAGGGGGAAGAACCGATTAAGGAAGGCCACCGCAAATTCCTCATAAAGTACCACATAGTTGACTCCCGTTTCCTCTTTACATTGGTTGTACCATATTTGTGCTATCCCTTTGAGTTGGTTGGCCACCAACTCCGCCTTATCCTATGACCTCACACCCACGATGGACAAAATTTTGTAGACCTTATCAATGAACTCTTGGGGGTCCTCAGTCCCCTTTGACCCATGGGTTTCCAAGGGATTCATTCTCATGAAATCTCTTACTCGAGAAGCCAATGTAGGAGCATGAGGGGCTTCGACCCCTTGGTTGGCTTGATTAGCCACTACTTGTGCAAGCAAGGTGAGAGCATCCCAAGATCTCCATTAGCCAGTTTCTCCTGTGGCTTGCGGGCTCATCTTCCCCTAGTATTAGGCATGATCTAGCATAGCATAGAACAACCATTAGGGGAAAAACTTACTACAACTCCATAGAACAAATTAGAACATGAAGAAGGGAACTATTTTCTAAAACGTCTCATAGCCTCCAACTCATATTTGTGGTCCACAACACAACCATGAATAAAACTCTAATCAACACAGTGTTTTGGAATCTGAGGCTCTAACAACCTAGTGCTTTGATACCACCTTTGTCACGACCTAACCCTAGGGCCTACATGTGAGACAAAGGGGGATCCTGAAGAACCCCAAACAAGCCTCATAATATATTATTACACATCCTTGGTCGCGAAAACAATATAATACAACAAGAAATATTAAGTTGGGACAACCAGGGCTATGATAACACTTTCATATCATAAACAACAAGAGTCAATAGAATCATAGCTCATAACATGGATACATAACATGTCCAACAATACCTCTACTACATACATAAGAGTGGGGTCCACATCAAGCAACTGGACTCACCTTCATAGTCAATACATGAATAAATGTAACATAGTCTTAGTACGAAACCAGAGATCATAAGCAACGTCCCCAAAATGGAGGACTCACCAACACGTTTGAGAGATAATTGCTCTAGCCATGTGGAGGAAAAGGAGGATCAATTGGTGCTCATGTTCCTACATGGTGATATCATGTGCTCATGTTAAACATTAGAATGTTTAAATGTACTAAGTATGTGGAACACAATGCAACAAGAGATAGGCATCATAGGAAAAATACATAATCATAAGCAAAGAATATTATACTAACAATATGGCATGTACGAATGATGCTTGAACTAGAACCATGCTTATATTGAACATAATATGAGTTTAAGGAGTGCCAATTATAGTGCAAGCCAAGGTCTACTACCCCCTTTGATAGGCGCATGAGGTATGAATACCTTCATAAGGTTGATGGAGTACAAACCCCCCACAGAGGTTGACGGAGTACAAAACCCCCTTCAAGGTTAACAGAGTACAAAGTCCCCATCAAGGTTGATGGGTACCAATCCCCAACAAGGTTCCCCGACCTACCACCCCCGAGCTTGGCGATCAAGGTACTAACCTCTGGATAGGTTACCCTAGCCTATAACCCCCTGATCTAGCTTGGTCATCTCCACCACCAAATAGAGATAATATCATATATATATATATATATATATATGTGTGTGTATACACACACACACTCCTTTCATCATCATAAACATACATTCCTTTTCATCATTATTCCATTATCATTTCACCATCATTTTATCATCATATAGACATTCATCTCATAAGACATTAGTTGGACCTTCAATTCTTGAAAAATCTATAACCAGACATTTTATGAAACACTTAGAGGATGTGTAAAGCTTGTTTAAAAACCATGCAAATCAAGAGTAAAATATTGTAGAAAAATCATTGTAAAGCCATCAATAGATACTTGGTAACACCCTCAATTAATATACACCAAAATCCTTCATCAATTTTCACAATAGATCTTACATTCATAGCTCCAAACATAGTAAAACTGTCATAATTTTATCAACCCCAACATAGTGTATAGTGAATTTTATAATGAAAAAGACCCATGAATAAATCAACTTTAAGTCATATAATTTTGTGTAAGGATCATGGGTGAAGGTAATCCGTGAAAGAAACCCATATACCTTAGCTTTTGAGATGAACTTGATGAAGATTGGAGATGGAGACTTGAAGCTTGAGAGGAAATCCTTAGATCCTGATAAGGTTTTGAGACTTGAGTTTAGGAGTAAAATATTTAGCTTAGTGTTAGAATAAGTATTGGGGAATGTTGTGAATAATATGAGGGTGAATAATGGCTAAGTATAGGTATTTTCACATTTAGGAATACTTAGGCCCAAAATTTAAAAGTCCTGGATCAAAGTCAAAACTAAACAAAAAAATGCACTAATGCGTGCCTACGAAAACCTCACTAGAAATCATTTTTTGGAAAATATAAATTGTTAATCATTTACTCTTAAATCGGGGTTAGACATAATTTCCATTCAACATGACCCTCCGAACAAGAATATGAAGTCGTATTTTTTATGTCGCGCATGGATTTTGAGAGAGATGAAAATTATGATTCCAGGAACTTCCGAGGCACATTTTTGGGCACTTTTTAGGGTCGTTACAATAAGATTAATCTTTTATCTAGGTACTATCAAGTAAAGGTGAGATGAAAATTACGATTCCAGGCACTTCCGAGGCACATTTTTGGGCACTTTTTAGGGTTGTTACAATAAGATTAATCTTTTATCTAGGTACTATCAAGTAAAGGTGAGAGAGTATGTTATTCCTAAGATGACCTTCGGGACCAGGTATGGTGATTTTGAATTTGTTGTGATGTCATTTAGATTGACTAATGCACTGTCTATCTCCATGGATCTTATGAATAGGGTCATCAAGCCCTACCTTAATTCATTTGCTATGGTCTTTGTTGATGATATTTTAATATAATCTCATAGTGAGGAAGAGCATGTGGGCCATTTGAGGGTAGTGTTGCAAAGGTTGAGGGAAGAGAAGTTGTATACTAAATATGAGAAGTATGAATTTTGGTTGAAAGAAGTTGCCTTTCAAGGTAATGTTGTGTCGGGGGATGTATTAAGGTGGATCCTTAAAAGATAAATGTGATTAGAAATATTCCTAGACCATTGAGCCTGTTAGATATTAGGAGCTTCATGAGCGCAGCAGGTTGCTATCAGAGGTTTGTGAATGGGTTCTCTTCTATTGCTTCTCCCATGACAAAGTTGACTTAAACGAAAGCCAAATTCGATTGGTCCGATGAGTGTGAAAGGAGTTTCCAAACATTGGAAGATATGCTTATGTCCGCTCCTATATTATCACTACTTAAAGGGCTAGAGGAATTTGTTATGTATCGTGATGCTTCCCGGGTTGGTTTGGGTTGTGTGTTGATTCAAAATGAGAAGGTCATAGCCTATGCTTCTAGACAACTCAAAGTCCATGAATAGAATTACCTTACACATGATATTGAGTTAGCCACGGTTGTATTTGCATTAAAGATTTGGCATCGCTATTTGTATGGGGTGCATATTGATGTGTTCACCTATCATAAGAGCCTCCAATATGTCTTCACTCAAAATGATCTCAACTTTATACAAAGAAGGTGGTTAGAACTTTTTAAGGACTATGATAGGAGTGTGCATTATCATCCCATTAAGGTTAATGTTGTAGCGGATGAATTGAGTAGGGTGTCTATGGGTGACCTAGCTCATGTTGATGATGGTGGTATAGGGGTGGCTAGAAAGGTCCATTAGTTGGCTAGATTGGGAGTTAGGTTGTAAGAGGGTGATGATCGTGGTGGTTTTGTTGCTGATGGTTCTAAATGTTCATTAGTTGAGGAGGTGAAAGATAAACAAGAACTTCATCTCTTATTGTTAGAATTGAAGGCATTGGTAAAAGATGGGAAGGTGGAGATTTTCTACCAAGGGGAAGATGGTTCCCTTAGATACCAAGGTAGGTTATGTGTGCCTCGTGTTAATGGCTTGAAGGAAAGGATCCTTGATGAAGCCCATGGTTCTTCTTACTCTATTCAGCCTGGGTCTACTAAGATGTATATAGACTTAAGAGAGGTGTATTGGGGGGGAAGCATGAAGAGGGACATTGCCAAATTTGTATCTGGTTGCCATAGTTGCCAATAAGTCAAAGCGGAACAGCAAAGGCCGGGTGGCCTAACCCAAGACACAGTGATTCCTACTTGGAAGTGGGAAGAGAATAATATGGATTTCGTGGTTAGACTTCCCAAAATGGAAAGGGTTTTGATTCCAATTGGGTGGTGGTTGATAGGATGACAAAATCGGCTCATTTCCTACCGGTTAAGATTACATATGGGGCTAAAGATTATGTTAGGTTATACATCCATGACTTGGTAAGGTTTCATAGGGTTCCTTTGTTCATCATATCGGATCAAGGTGCACAATTCACTTCACACTTTTGGATATCCTTCCAAAGAGGGCTTGGGACCAAGGTAAAGCTTCGTACGACCTTTCACCCTCAAACGGATGGCCAAGTTGAAAGAACTATCCAAACACTTGAGGAAATGCTTAGGGCTTGTGTATTGGAGGTTAAGAGTATTTGGGATGATAATCTTACATTGATTGAGTTTGCATATAACAATAGCTATCATTCTAGAATTGGAATGACTCCTTTTGAGGCTCTATATGGTTAACATTATAGATCCCTGGTTTGGTGGATTGAGGTTGGAGAGATGGCGTTTTTGGTTCCAGATCTGGTTGTGGATGCCATGGAGAAGGTAAGTATGATTAGAGAAAGGTTGAAGGAGGGAGCTTGACTTTAAGGTTGGTGATTAAGTCTATTTGAAGGTGTCACCCATGATATGTGTGGTCCATTTTTGTAAGAAGCAAAAGTTAAGCCCTAGATATGTGGGTGATTATAGGGCAATGAGGAGGATTGGTAAGGTGGCCTACGAGCTAAATATGCCTAGTGAAATGGAGTTGGTTCATTTGGTCTTTCATGTGTCTACATTGAGGAAGTGTGTGGGTAATCTTAATGCTATTGCGCCTCTTGTTGTTATTGGGGTTGTTGAAGACAACTTGTCATATGAATAGGTTCCGGTAGAGATCTTGGATAGGAAAGTGAAGAGGTTGAGGAACAAGGATGTTGCTTCCATTAATGTCCTATGGAGGAACCAACAAGTCGAAAGTACTACTTGGGAGGCCGAAGTGGATATGCAAAATCGGTACCCCTATCTTTTCCATCTTACTCAAGCCTAAGGTACTAATTCTAATTCTTTTATCTGATTTCATGCCTAATCTTCTAGCCCCTAAGTCATTTGCATGAATTCATTTTTACATTGACAAAGTTCATGGTGATTTTACACTTATGTTGAGATTTGAAAATGGGGCTGATTTCTTCATGATTACTCTTCTCATATACATTTCATTGACATTCGGGGATGAATGTCGTTGTTGCATTCTTGTTGGGGATGATTTCTTCATGATTACTCTTTTTATATAAATTTCTTTGACATTCGGGGATGAATGTTCCCAAAGGGAAGATATTGAAATGACACCGAAAAGTGCCCCGAGAATGTGCCTTAGAAGTGCCTAAAATCGTAATTTCCATACATCTCAAAGTCATTGTGGGATATTGAAAATACAACTTCATATTCTTGTTCAGGGGGGTCAAATTGAGTGCAAATGGGTCTAACCCTGATTTAAGAGCAACCATGGCAAAATTTGAAAATCGCAAAAATGCAATTTCCAGAGATGATCCATGCCCCTGGAGCGAGGGCGCGCTACAGTGTATTTTGTGCACTATTTTTCTTGTACTGTCCAAGTCTTTTGGGTCTTTGTCCTAAGTGTTCACATGCATGAAAATACCTATACTTAGTCTTATTTAACACTCATATCATCCATGACATTCCCAAATGCTTTTTCAAACTCTTATACAATATTTCATCTCCAAATTTTAAGTCTCAAAACTCACCCAGATTCTAAGGTTATCTTTCAAGCTTCAAGTCTTCATCTCTAATCTTCATCAAGCTATTCTCCAAAGCTAAGGTATATGGGTTTCTTTCATGGGTTCCTTTCACCTATGATAACCTTCCTTTTCCTAAAATTTGCATGATTTAAAGTTGATTTACTCATGGGTCTAACTTATTATGAAATTCACTGCATATTATGTTGGGTATCATGAAATTATGATTGTTTTAGCCTCTTTTGTACTATAAATATGAGATTTATTATATGATTTGATGAAGGGTTTTGATGTATATTGCTTGACGATGTTAACAAGTATTTATTGATAGTTATACATTGGATTTTCTAGCATGTTTACACTCTTGAATTGCATGGTTTTACACTAGCAATACTCACCCACGATGAAACGACCCCAAAAAATGCCCGAAAATGTGTCTCAGCATACCCAAAATTTTAAATTATAATATCTTAAAATCCGTGCACGATATCAAAAATTTGACTTTATATTCTTTTTCAAGGACGTAAAATTAGGAGGAGAATGGTCTAAACCCGATTAAAGAGCAAATGATTAGCAATTCTTTTTCATAATTTTTCTTATCCAAAATCGATCCACGACGGTGCCGCGACCCGCAGCTATCGCGAACATGTATTAATTTTTCCTCTACGACAGGTCTATGTCGCGAACCAAATGCGAACCTGTGTATTTTGTTGCCAGTGATTTTTATCTAGGTCCAAGGCTTTTGGGTCTTCGGCCTAAGTGTTTCGAAACGTGTTTTTATATATACATAGTCATATTTCACCTCATATCATCTTAAACATTCCCCAATACTCACTAAAATACTTATCCATACTTTTCACTCCCAAATTCAAGTCTCAAAACCCTCATCTGAAATTAAGGATTTCCTTCAAGCTTCAAGCCTCCATTTTCAATCTTCAGCAAGAGCTTCCTCAAAGCTAAGGTATGTAGGTTTTAGCTATTGGATCTTTCCACCCATGGTGCCCTAAGCTCCTTTTTACTTAATTTTCATGATTTAAAGTTGATTTTAAAATTGGGTTTACTAGTGTTATCATGTCTATGAACTTTGTTAAAGCTGTGTAAAGTTGTTACTCTTTTGCTATGTTTTGAGCTACAGATCTTGGGTTTACTGTAAGAATTGATCAGGGCTTTTGATATATATTACGTGAGGGTGTTTCAAGGTATTGATTGATGGTTTTTCAATGGATTTTCTTGTATGATAATCTCTATATTTCATATTTTTATAATAAAATTAAACACTCGCCAAGTGTTTGGTAAAATATTCGGTTATAATTTGTTGAGGATTTGAAGGTCCAAAGCATGAGATATAATATGATTGATGTTATGATGATGAAAGAAGCTTGTGTATATGATACAATTTACATAAAGTATTGCATTATGCCATGCCTGATCAGGAGGGATTAAAAGCCCAGATAACCTTATCAGGGGGTTTGTACCTTGATAACCGAGGTGGGGTTTATACTTATAAACCAAGGTGGGGCTTTGTACTCATCAACCAATGTGGGGGTTTGTACTCATCAACTGAGGTGGGGTGTGTACTCATCACCATGCGAGGGATTTTGCACTTTGCCATTAAGGTGATAAGGTGAAATTATCATCAACCATGTGAGGGATTTGTACCACACCACCAGGGTAATAGGGTAAGACCATCATCAACCAACCAAGGGATTTGTACTTTGGAAATATAGCTCGCTCTCTTCTACACATATGATATCCTTTATAAGCATGATTTACTTAAGCATTGATGATACATGCCATAATGTTATATTATGCCTATTGCTTTATGTTATGCATTTTGATTATGATGCATATCTCTTATTGCACTGCATCCTACATACTTAGTACATCTAAATGTACTAACACATACTCTTTCCTACATGATATCACCATGTAGGATCCGGAGCCTAAGTTGATCATCCTCCTCCTCCATATGGCTAGTTCGGTGCTACTCAAGCTAGTTGGTGAGTCCTCTACCTTGGGGACCCTAGTTAATGTTTCTCTTATTATGTCTTGAGACATTCTTCTTTATGTTCTATTTTGACTATGAGGGTGAGCCTAGTTCTTTGTCTTGGTCCCTGCTCTTATCAATGTAGTGGAGGTGTTGTTAGAAGTGTTATGTATCTATATTATGAGCCTTAACTCTTTCGTGTCTTGATTATGTTGTTATGCAAGCTTTCTCCTTAGTCCCTTGCCCTTGTTTTCCAAAATTTTTTATATGTTACTTAAGCATTACTCTCTCTCCCTTAGTCCTAATTCCCCTTTGTTTATCTTTCTTGTGTTGTTTTACATTGCTTCTGTGACCAAGGATGTGTAATGATTTGCTAAGAGGCTTGTTTGGGGTTCCTTTGGGTTTCCCATTCGCCGATCACGTCTAGGCCCTAGGCTTGAGTCGTGACAAAGATGGTATCAGTGCACTAGGTTGATAGATCCTCAGAGTTCAATACACCACGTAAATTAAAGTCTTATTCATAGTTGTGTTATGCACCACAACTATGAGTAGGAGGATATGAGATGTTTTAGGAAATGTTTAACTTCTTCCTGATATATGTCGTGCGGGAGAGTTAGATCCCCTAGGGCTTATCGCTAACCCCTAACCGTTTCATTTCAGGATATGTCTCAAGCTACTCAAGATGGAGATATGTCGAATGCAGAGGTTTGTAATGCTTTATGGGTAATGACCAAAGCGTTGACATCATTGGCAACCCAACTCAATCAACAAGTGGGTGTTTCCGAGACTTCTAGTAGTGAGAGGGGAGGTACTGAGTCCAAAAGGGCCCGTAATATGGGAAAGTTCCAAAGCCCCAAGTATAGAGGTGGTGGTGGTGTGGTACCTTATGCTCGGTGCCCAAACTATGGTAGGGCTCATGATGGCCCATGCTTGGAAGGTACAAATGCTTGTGATGGTTATGGGGATATGGGTCATAAGGTTAAGGATTATCCTCGCAAACGGAATAAGAACAAAAAAGGTGATGGGGGATGGCTAATCCCAAGTTCCCTATGTGTAGGATGGACCATGGTAGCCCATGTTGGAGGGACACGGGTGTATGCTTTAGGTGTGGTGAGATAGGCCACAGAATTTTGGATTACACATAGGGTTGATAAAAGAGTAACAATGGTGATGTTGATCAAGAGGTTCAAGGAGGGTTTGAGGCACCCGATGTTGCTACTAATATGTTGAAATTTTCTTTTGTCTTTGATATGCTTGCATTAATGGCCCTGAGTGCCACTATTTCTTCTCTATTCTTTTTGGTTGCTGGTGGGGCTTCTTGTATGCCCAAGTTGTTGTGTGGACCTTTGGTTTCTATCTTTTTGTTGAGTATATTGTTGCTAGAAGATTCGTAGGTGTTGATCCAAGTTTGTCTTGCATTAGGTCTTGCCTTGAGGGTTGTTGGAGTTGGCATGGTGGATTTTGATTTCATAATGGGGATGGAATGGTTGCTTGCATGTTATGTCTTCGTGTTAGGTAGGACCCATATGATTAGATCCTGATTCCCTAATAAACCCATCCTTGAGTGGAAGATTCATGATGTGGTGGTCATGTGATAGTAAGGAGGGGAGGGGGGTAGGTCCATTTCATGTCTTAAAGTACAATTGGTCTCTAACGGGTTGCATTTATAATCTTTTGAGAATTGGAGATGTTGAACCTAAGTTGTTTTGTTTATAGAATTGTTGTTGGTGATAGATGAGGCTTTGAATGTCCCTTTCTAATATTTTGGGTTTGGGGTAGTGTCTTTTGGTTTGACTAGTGCGCCGGTTATGCCTACAAGTCTCACGAGTAAGATCTTTAGTCCCTACTCTAATTTGTTTATGGTGCTTTTGGTGATGATAAGATGGTTCATTCCCTAATGAGGTAGAGCATGTGAATGATTTGAGGGTAGTACCACAAGTTTAAGGAAGAAGGTTGGATGCTAAGTAGGAGAGATGAGAATTTTTGTGGTAAGAGGTTGCCTTCTTAGTTTGTGTGGTGCCGGGTGATGGTATTAAGGTGGACCCTAGTAGGATGAAAGTGACCAGAGATTAGCCTAGACCTTGACTTCCTTGGGTATTAGGAGCCTCTTAGGTTTAATGGGCTATTATCGGAGCTTGCGAGTAGGTTCTCTTCTATTGTCTCTCCTATGACTTAGTCAACCCTAAGTAAGATTAATGTTGTGAATGACATTTTGAGTAAGGTTTAGGAGTTGCTGTCTCTTATATGATTCCTTTATGCTTATAGAATTCATGTGTCTGTCCTGGATGGTCGCGTAAGTTTAAAGTGGCTAGAAGAGATCTTTAAAGGTTGCCCCATGTTCTTATTGCATAGAAGTCTTGTCTTGTGATCTTGTATGAACTTAGCTTGACGTGTTGGAGGTCTTGGGGTTGTTTAGGCTACTTGCATAGCATGCTTCCAATGAGCGTAGAACCCGTAAGGTTGTATATGATGGTTGAGGATGGTCGATCTACTTTGTCAAACTACAATGGGTTAATAACTTCTCTTAGATTAATCTTTGGCTCGGATTTTGTTCTCAAGTGTGGATAAGGACAAGTTACATCCCTAAGTACCCTTTTAAACTAGGAATGAGCATTTTGAATATTGGTGGAGTTGTTTGGAGGGCTTGTGAACCAGTTGTGTCTATTGGGTTTCTTAAATAGGGTCTTAAAACCCCACCTTGATATGTTTGTGGTGGTCTGCAGTGATAAGGTATTTATTGTTTAGAGCTTGTTAATCATTTGGGAGTAGTGTTGCAAGTCTTGGAGGATAAGAGGTTGCTTGCTGAATATGATAAGTGTGCATTGCGGATAGCAAGAAAGTGGTTAGGATTCTTTAGGGATTATAAAATGAGTGTTCATTATTTTTCCCTGTTAAGGCTAATGTTGTGGTTGATGCTCTAAGTGGGGTTCCTATGGGTAGCCTAGCATATGTGGATGACAGTAATAGTTAGGTGACTAGAGAGGTCCATCGGTCGGATAGGTTGGGGGTTAGGTTGGAAGAAGTTGAGCATGGTGGTGTAGTATTCTTGATGGTTCCAAATCATCTTTGGTTGAAGGGGACTAGTTTAAGCAAGACCTTGTTTTCCGCCTTATTAGAGTTGGAAAAATGTACAAAGGGGGCCTAGAATCTTCTTTGACATTTGGAGATGAATGTTTTCAAGGGGGAGATATCAAAATGCCCAAAAAAGCCCAAAATGGTGCTTGGAAAAATGCCCAAAGTCGTAATTTTCATATATCTCAAAATTCATGTACGATATCGAAATTCTAACCTAATATTCGTGATCAGGGGCTATATTGAGCGGGAAATGGGTATTACCCTGATTATAGTGGAATCATAGCGAAATTTCATTTTCCCAAAAAATTTGAAAACAGAAGGCATCCGTAATGCCTCCGGGACGCGGACCTGTTGCGGAGGTGTGTTTTTACTTTCTTAATTCTTCCTATTCAGCCTAAGACGTTGGGGTCTTTTCCCCATGCTCATATTTGCATGAAAACAGACATTGGAGTCTTGGCCCCATGCCCATATTTGATGAGTCCTCAAGTTCAGGAACACTAGCTATGCTACTTTTGCTTTTGTTATCTCTTTATGTTGAACATTTGATACTATGAGGGTGAATCCGGAAAGTGTCTTGGCCCCTGCTCAATCTATACTAGAGGTGTTGTTGGAAAAATTGATGTAATTATGTAATTCTCTTTACTCTTGAATGTTTTATGATTATCAAAAATTCCCTTAGTCCTGTTTCTCTTATTTATATCTCATGTTGTTGATTTTTTGCTTTTGTGATCAAGGATGTGTGATTAATATGCTAAGAGGCTTGTTAGAGGAGATAGGACTCCTTCAATGATCTCAACTTCCCTTTCAATGATACTATCAAGGTTACACTTCACAGGTTCAAAGGAAGTAGTGAACCCAATGAGTTCTTGGAGTGGAAAATTCAAAGTGAGCGGATCTTTCTCACAAATAATACCTCAGAAACCTTGAAGGCGAAGTATGCTCTCATAGAATTTGAAGTGTATGCATCCACTTGTTGGGAGTCCAAGAGGAGGGAATGGGAGAGCCAACACATCTACGAGTTACCTACTTCTCAAGAGTTGACTGCAGTTATGGAGTTGAGATACTTGACTCCCAACCACTAGCACGAGATAATCAAGAAGGTATTTATGTTGAGGCAAGGTAGAAAAAGTGTTAAAGAGTATTATGATAGGTTTGATAACTTACAGATGATGTCTAAAATGGAAGAGAACATGCATATATGGTGATCCGATTCATCGACAACTTGAGGTATGATATCGTGAAGCCATTGAAGGTTAAGCACTATCACAATGAAGAAGAGAGTGATGAGAGAAATGTGAGTGAGGAAGATAGAGGCGAGGGAGATACTTCGAAAAATGAAGAAGAAAGGTTGGATAAGAGGGTCAAGTTTTCTTGCTTCATGAGGAAAGGAAAATCTTTGCCTGATAATGATGAATCCTGAAGGTGAATTCCAATCTTCCATGTGTTGTGAGAAGAATTATGGAAGACCTTGGAAAGGTATAACTTGATCAAAGGGAGAATCTATTTCATGCTAGGTACAAAATTCAAGATAAAGTGTGTTGTTTAATCATTGATAGTGGATGTTGCACTAATGTGGTGAGTATTTCTTTGGTGGAACGTATGCAAATTCCAACAACAAAGCATCAAAACCCTTACAAGCTATAATGGCTCAATGAGAGTGGAGAAATGAAGGTCCTCAAACAAGCAAGTATTCAGTTTAGTATTGGTAAGTACAATGATGAATTTACTAGTGATGTTGTACCCATATTGGCATGTCATATTTTGTTGGAAAGACATGAAAATTTGATAGGGATATTATGCACCAAGGAAGATCCAACAAATAAACTTTTGTGATTGAAGGTATAAATTTTATTCTTGCACCTCTTACTCCATACCAAGTGAGTGAGGATTGTCGGGTTGTGAAGGAGATTCGGAAGAAAATAAAGTAGAGGAGGCAAAGGGTGATGGTGGGAGCTCCATTATGGTTCTAATGGAAGGAGGTTCCTTCGCTAGAAATAAGAAGAATTATTTCTTGTAATGTGCAGAAATGGCTATTACTTGAATTCAAGGATTTGAAAAGAAGGCAACCAAACAAGGCCCTTACTCCTTAAGGATAAAATTGTAAAGAAAATGTCTTCTTTTATTTAGTATAAATAGTCATATTTTAGAATTTGAAAGACTTAGACTATGTTGAATATTGAATTCTCAAATTGTAGTATCTTCTTAATGAGTAATTATTGAGTAATTATGGTGGACGCTTAGAATTGTTAATTGAGTGGTTTGCCTGATTAGTTGAAGTATTACCCATTTGTGGTTCTTGGTTTCTTTCAATTTTCTTACTAGGGTTTTGTTTAGGTTATTCAACTCAATTCGGAGGTGAGGGTTTTAGTCCCTTGTTGCCCATAATTTCAATAGTTTAAATTTAATCCACATATCCTTTTATTTTGTTCTCTTTTCCCTTCCTTTCTTGTTTGATCTTTATCAGTCCTTATATGAAGCCTACTTTCTCATAACTATGTGCCAAACATAGGTTCTTGTTTATCCCCCTTTGTGGATGATTATGCTTATGAAAAATGATGTGTTGTCATAATACAACACTTTTAATGCTTAAAATTTGGAATTTTGTGTGTTCTCAATACAATGTTAGTGGATTTTATTTTCTTTTGTGCTTGGTTTGCAGGATTCAAGGGTTGGCACTGATTTTGGAAAGAATATGCAGAAGTTGCTTATTTTAAGGATGTACGAGACCCTTTGTATTCTACAGGTCATGAAATAGGTTTCATGTACAATTTCAGTGAGGGGTTGATTTTTTGAAATTTATTTTACAAACATGCAGAAGGGTCGTGAAATATTTTACGATTTGTAGATTAAGTCTTATTCCCTGAGTATCAGATAAGGAAGACTTTCTGAACTTTCATCTGACTAAACCTCCTACGAGCCATAGAACCTTTTACGGGCCGTAGCGAGGTATTGTGGAACTAAGTCCAATTTTACAATAATGAAGTGCGAATGCCCGATTACGGGCCATAAAACATAATACGGCTCATAAAGCATCTCGTGAGACGTGCCAACCTAGTTATCCTATTTTATTTATGACATGTATTTTAAACATTATAAATAGATTTTTACGTTATTTTTCTTGGAGAGTTTGAACAGTTGAGAGAAGAATAGTGAGATTAAGTAGAGAAATTATTGGAGAGTATTGAGAAACATGTGTACACTTTGATTGGATCTTTTTATTATAATCTTGTGATTCTCATTGAAGCTTGGGTTTACTTGTGCTTAATTCAATGTGGACTCTATTATTTTATACAAATTCATATGTCTTGCATCTACACAAATATGAGTAGCTAAATCTATAAGTAGGGTTGTGGGTATTGTGAAGAAATAACAAGGTAAAACTAGATAATTCATAATTCTTGAAAAGTGTGCATGTATGTAATAATTAACTCTCTTAATTTTGCATGTTTTCTAATAGTAGCCAATATTAGAACTTGCCTAGTGTTACTAACTATACTAAGGTAGTAATGAATAGGAAAAAATTATTAATTAACAGGATTTGATTGATGTGTTCTCGACTAATAAATTGACCTAGGCCATGGGGATGTTGTAATAGGACAATGAAGAGATGGACCAAGTCACATAGTAAAATTTGCCTCTCACCTTGGACAAAGGATTTGGTGAACTTAACTTATCGTCCGGCATGATATTTTATGGAATAGTGAGGTGAACAACACCCTAGTTTCTCTCCATATTAGTTAAACTCTTGTCTTAGTTAGGAGTACTTTTCTACTTGTTGTTACAAACCCCTATTCGAGGAGATATGTTCGTTAATCACTCAATTGCATAAATTGAATTCGTCTAACTCTACAGTATTCCCTTGGATTTGTCCCTAACCTTGGATAGGTCATATTTCTTGACAACAGATGCTTTATCCTCAAAAAGGAGATGTAACTTGGGTGATATCAAAAAATCCTTTCCAAAATGGGCAAGGCTCGTAAGATGAGGTTACTTAACCAAAATGGGCAAGGCCCATAAGGGGGAGTATGGTCCACCTTTGACAAGTAGATCACTGTTTCCTCTGTTGTAGGATGAACATTGAAATTCCAAGTAACAACTCACTTGGTCTTATATGTCAGTTAAGACCCTTCCCTACTATTCTAATATATTATGGCATTCATGTATCATGCATATAACGCATATTATTATGATATTTTTTCCAATATACTTTATTCTCTCTCTCTCTCTCTATATATATATATATATATCATATAACATTGGTTTGCAAGTTATCATGTTCATATGCATTGCATGCCCGCACACTCAATACATACAAACGTACTAACACATATGTTTTTCCTACATGGTGTAATAATATGGGGACTGGAGACTATCCTCATCCACCTCTTCACAGCTAATTAGATTTGTGAGACTTGCTAGTGGTGGGTCCTTTATTCAAAGGACAAGTCCTACCTTTTATCTACCTACTTATGTCATGAATTTCTTATGTCTTTTAATTTGAGGGTGAGCCCAAGGCATATCTTGGCCCTCGTCCTATCTAAGACTTAGAGGCTTTGTTGGATGTCATGTAAACTCTTTGTACAAGATTGCTAGGATTGATGCTTATTGCTTATGGAAACCATACATATGGCTTATGTTATGTTAATGTTATGATGTGATGATGAGATGTGATAAGTCCTAAGTCCATACTCCCATAATGGGAGTCATATGATCTCGCCCCATAGAACTTGCTTGTTGATGTTGAAAGTGTGATGCCAAGTCCTATGCTCCCTATTATGTAGCTTGAGTCCTAAATTCTCATCTTTTAGACCCCTTATCCTATAGCTTGAATCATTTACCCCTATCCCTTAGTCTAACTTAATAATGCTTCAACTGTTCTTCGGATCTAATGATGCATTTATGGATGTTATGACTATTGTTTAGGAACTCTCTAGTTACCATTCACCATGTCCTAGGAGCTAGGGTTGGGTTGTGACAAGTTCATATCAAAGCACTAAGGTTTTAAAATGGTCCTTAGAGTCCAACATATCGCGTCAAGTAGAGTCCTATTAATGGGTTTGAAGTGTACCATAATTATGAGTAGGAGGCTATAAGGCGTTTAAGAAAATATCTCATTTCTTCATAGTTTATTTGTGCTATGGAACAAGTCTTGAGGTTTCCTAACTTTGTTGATATCATTGATGCTCTTATAAAAGATGCTTTCAAGAAGATCACCTCTACCTATGTAACAACCCCTAGTTTAAAAGCTTGTGAGTGCTGAAATGTTGGCCTGAAAATGACCTAAAGTCAAGTTTACAAGGGTTACTTATGGCCATAGGTGGATTTACGGCTCAGGTCAGTCCTTAAATATGAAACTTTAGGAAGGGGAAAATTTTCCATGTTAGGGGTAACCCACACTCCCCTTTGATAGCTTGTAGAAGGGTTTACAGGCTATAGATAGGTTCATAGTTATGCTAACATTTGGGGATGAATGTTCCTAAAGAGGGAGGATGTAACAACCCACATCTTACATATAATAGTCCTATACATATGGAATATGATATGGTTTGGTCAAATGAGCATCAATTTTAAAAGTGCCTATGTTTTAGATTAGAGGGCTATATTTATGTTTAACACTTACAATGAGTGAGTGTATACAAGTTGTAAGTCAAATTAAGGAGATTGAGACCTTAAACAAAGTGAAAAAAGTGAGGTGCTAATTGTGAGACTTAGGAAGCTAGAAGGTTAGTCACCTACATGCTTAGCTTAAATGGGCTAGGTAGACGGGGAAGATTAATCCATACAGGAGTGAACTCACTTGAAGCTCAAAATTAAGTAAAAAGAAAGGGACACAGACACAAGGCCCAATTGTCTAAGTCCAGTAATGAATAAATCCCAAGTTAAGGGTCTAATTTTAGCCCATGATTAGCATTATAAAGGGATAACATTTTCAGACCAAGATGAATAGAAAAAGGGTCCAAGTACATTCAAAACCCGTTTGACGATTTGGGCTCTAACTAAGTGAACGAAAAATAGAAAAATGGGCAGCGAACGCCCACCAAATTGGAACCTAATGTGTCCCAAATTAAAGGGAAAAATAGGTACATCACTCACTTGATAAAATAAGGCTTAAAATAAAGGAGAAAGTTGGTCAAGGTTATCCCTTTTAAAGGGATTAAAAGCTTCCCCTTCAAATCATTTAAAGTTTGACAAAAATCAGATTTTCTAAGTTCCTGTTTACTCTCAATCAACAGCATACAAAGCAACCCTCAAAACCTTACTAAGGTTCTTGAAGAAGACCTCAACCTTGAATGTTAAGATAAGTAAAAATTCTTATGTATTTAGAATGATTTTTCTGTGAAAAACAAGAGAATTAAGCTAGTTATGCTTGTGTTGGAATTTTTGACAGCATGTGTTTCAAAAATTATTACACACTTTTCTCGTTTATTAAGAGGATTTTATCTTCTTGGTTGGCTTGATTATGAAGGAAGGTTGATTTTTCCAACAAGATTTAGGTCAGAAAATTGTAAGGTAAGGTCGCTGCACTAATTTTTTTTACTTAAACAACTGAGTTTTAGTGTGTTATCCTAAATGTATTATTAGTAGAAATTGTGTGTTGATTGATTAAGGACTATGGTTTCACGTCCTACATCTATTTTGGAATTATTTTGGGATTGTTTTAGGAATGATTTGGTATGTACAAATGTTGAGAACAATTTGGTTTAAGCCAGAACAAGCGTGAAATGTTGACGTTGAAATATAGGGAAAGAGGATGACGTTATGCTACCTAAATGTGTGTTTTGTGGAATTGTTATGTGTTCTACCTTGTGATCTATTGTACAAATATTATAGGACTATAAAAAGTTGGATATGTCATGTAAATGAAGGTATATATAAGACCAATATTCTTGGAGAAAGAAAAATCAGAAAAATGCCTTTGGGTTGATAGTTAGGGGCTTGCTGCCCAAGTGTTATTTTTAAGAGATTGGATTACCAAGAAGTGTTTATAAGCAACTAATATAAGTTTTATCACCTACTCTATTAAAGATAAATATTTGGGGGAAAAGTAGGTTACTTCTAGGTAATAACGAGGTGGTACAACAAGGTATGTAAGGCTACTCGATTTTGTATTATTTTGCATGAAATCTATTTTGTTCCTTGGCACACAGAGGCACATACAAACTTTGACATAATTAATAACCATGTACCTACTCTTTAACATGTTCATATGTTCCCTTGCGTAGCCATTGTCAAATCTACATACCTACTTTGGATACCAAGGTACATGAGTTAATTTTTTTTGCTAAATAAAGTCCATCTGTTGTTTTATTTCCTACGCATTTCATTAGTAACCTACTATTTTCATTATGGTATTGTCTTGCATGATTATTTACATGTCACATGTTTTATCTATGGTCCTACGGCTCAAAATGTTATGACTACCAAAAAAAGCATTTCAAATGTAAATAAAATATCTAAAGTGAAGTTGCTTATTGATGGGTGGTATCCTTGGGCTGGAAGAATCACCTAGCATGGGTCAACCCCATATTACAGGAGGTATCCCAAGGGTGAAAGGAAATCCCATCATAGATCAATCTTGACGTTGATTTACCATGATCATCTAGTCATTTGTATTAGATACTCTACACAGATTATAAAGTAAAGAAAGGTTATTTAACAATAAGGACATAAAGTACATAATTCGACAATATGACTAAAGGTGGTCTCTCATTCCTACACCGATACACGATTTCATTGGAGTTCTTATTTCATATATAGTACTTATTGCCTTACATATTCATTGCATTACTTCGTACTCACATCCCTTATAAATGACCTACATTTGAAGGTGCAGGTACAGGAGCTAGTAGATCTCCCTAATAGGAGTACAAGATATCCAACTGACTAAGCTCAAGGTTGCTTCAGAGCTTTGTGTGTCTAGAGCTTATATCTTATATTGTATAGTAGTTAATAATAAGGTGGGGCCGCTCCTGACCCTTATCAGGTAGCATTCATTATCTAGAGGCTTTGCTGACTATGTAAAGTAAAAGTGTGGTCATGTCTCGTACTTTAGACATCGTGGGTCCAACAACCTAGTCATGTGCTTTTATTTTTTGATTGTCATTACTATCTACTTTCCTAAAAGCATGTTGAATATTGAAACACCTTATAATGTTCTTAGAGAGTGCATGATTACAGGTTGGTTCTCTTAAGCCTTGTTGGTAATAGGTGCTAGTCTGCCTTAAGATGCATACGAAGTTGATGGAGTTCCACCCGAAAAGTTCTCTCCTAGGCCAATGCAGGGGGTTATGTTGGATTATATATGGTAGCTTATGTGGACTTATATGTCGGTTAAGGTCGTCTATCACAAGTTTATGATTTTATGATATATTTCTATTACATGTGATTTCTCATGCACTGACTCTTATTCATATTGACTATATTCCTTGTGCATGCTTAAGCTCAATTTATGTGTCTTTCATCTCATACGTACTTATATGTTATATCATGAATGATGCCACTATAGTTTCATAATTGCATTGCATCTCACATACTTAGTACATTCTAACTTACTAAAATATATTTTTCCTGCATGATTTAACCATGTAGGGACAGCCACTCCTCCACCGGCTCATGGCTAGTATTCTACGTTCAAGACTATCAATTTTATTTATAGTGAGCCTTAGTTTAAGACTCTACAATTTTCCTTCTAGCTTGTATTTTAGTATTTTTGAGAAGATACATTTATAGCCCTTATGAGGAATTTACTTTCTATGTTGCTTCATTGCTTTAAATTGTCCCATAGTACTTTTCGCTTTATGCCTATGAATGCTTGAGATACTTAAAATGTCTTGGATGAGATGTCTTCAGGTATCTTATTCGTCGTGTCATGACTACGGCCATAGCATGGGTCAACAGGCCTAAGTTAATGAGGATCAAGTTCCTTAAGAACCCATATGAGAGCCAGATACTCAAGATATGTTCTGGACTACCTTTGCCATGCTAGCTTAAGTGGTGACCAAAAAGGCTAGGTAGGTCATTCCTTCTACTCATGTCCTTGCTCCAACTAGTAGGGTGAGAGGCTTCACCTATATGAATCCTCTAGAAGTCTATGGTTCTAAAAGTGATGCAGATGCCATGGAATTCAGTGATGAGGTTTTTAAGGTATTGACTGCTATGAGAGTGACTTCAGAAGAGAAAGCTGAGCTAGCTACTTATTAGTTGAAGAATGTGGCTCAAGTGTGGTACACCCAATGGTTGATAGAGAGGGAAGGTGATAATGGGGTTGGTTGGGAAGAATTCAAGTTTTCTTTCTTAGATGATTTCTATTCTGTAGAGCTTAGGGAAGCCAAACTAATAGAATCTATCAACCTTATGTAGGACAAATTGTGTGTGAGGGAGTATGTCCTCAAATTTACAAAGCTCTCAAAGTATGTTTCTATGCTAGTGGTTGAACCCATGCAAGAATGTATATATTTATTTCAGGCAATCCTGACTTGGTTGTGAAAGAGTGTCACACTACTATGCTTATTCGAGAGATGGACATTTCTAGACTCATGACCTATGCTAAATAGAATGAGGGATAAAAGTTCAAAGAAAGGAGAATAAAGGATTCTAAGGGAGCGCTTTTTGATGTTGGGTTATCAAACTCTATGGATGGTGGTAGCAATGGTCATTTCCAACAGAACCAAGTCCAATGCTTGGCAATGATAGAGTGTCTCCTCCCAAGGTACAAATTGGAGGTGCGCTAGTATATCCCAAATGTAACAAGTGTGGTGAGAAACAGCTGGGCAGGTGCTTGCTATGGGTGTGTTGAGACAGGCCACAAGCTTATTGATTGGCCCAAAGCTCTAAAGAAGGGTCAAATCGTCTATGGTGGTCAAGGCCAACCAAAGGGTTAATAAGGTGGTGCTCCTCAGAACAACAAGTTCTATACTTTACATGCTAGGCAAGAGGTGGAAGAGACTCTATATGTTGTTAATGGAATGTTAAAAATGTTTTCTTTTGTGTAACGACCCCAAAAAGTGCCCGAAAATGTGCCTTGGAAGTGTCCAGAATTGTAATTTCCAAATATCTCAAAATCCATGAGTGATATCAAAAATCTTACTTCATATGCTTATTTAGTGGGTCAAATTGAGTGGGATATGGGTCTAACACTAATTTAAAAGCTACCATAGCATATGGGTTCACAAAGACTCTGTGGCTAAAAAGTATAAAAGATATATCGAAGTAGTTTTGACGATTCAATAATCTTATTACTTCAATCCGAAGTATTTAGTTACTTCAACTGGATGAGTCCTACTGAGGGAATAGTTAAGTCATAATTCATTGTTTGATTATGTCATTAACCATTTCTTTTTTTTGTACGAGGAATTTATCATGAATCGACTGATTTCTGCTGCTTCCGTTGTTGTTGCTGGATTGGTCGTAGGGCTTTCTTCTATTGGACCTAGAGTTGGTCAAGGAACTGCTGCGAGTCAAGCTGTAGAGAGTATCGTGAGATAGCCTGAGGCAGAGGGAAAAATACAAGGTATGCTATTGCTTAGTCTAACTTCTATGGAAGCTTTAACAATTTATGGACTGGTTGTAGCATTAGCAGTTTTATTTGCAAATTCTTTTGTTTAATGTTATCTTAGAAAATAGGAAAAATTATATATTTTTCCTATTTTTTTTAAAATCACAAAAATACGATCATAGACGTCGTGCCAATGGCGCGCTACAATGTATTTTGTGAACTATTTTCTTGTTGGGCCCAAGGCCTTTGGGTCTTGGTCCTAAGTGTTGCTATGCGTGAAAATACCTATACTAAGACCTATTTCACCCTCATATCATTCAAGACATTCCCAAATAATCTCTCAAACACTTAGACAATACTTCATCTCCAAATTTCATGTCCCAAAACTTATCCGGATTTTAAGGTTCTCATTCAAGCTTCAAGTCTCCATCTCCAATATTCATCAAGCTATTCTCCAAAGTACTGGTATGTGGGTCCTTTCATGAGTTCCTTTCACTCATGATTCCCAAGCTTCCTTTTCCTAAAATTACATGTTATAAAATTGATTTACTCATGGGTCTAATTATTATGAATTTCACTACATATTATGTTGGGGTTTCATGAAATTACAGTTGTTTTAGCATGATCTATTGTGGGATTTGATGAAGGGTTTTGATGTATATTGCTTGAGGGTGTTACCAAATATATATTGATAGTTTAACATTGGATTTTCTAGCATTATTACACTCTTGAATTGCGTGGATTTACACTAGCACTACACACCCACCAAGTGTTTGATAAAATGTTTAGTTAGTGTATTTTAGAGGAACTGAAAGTCCAATGCATCTCTTATGGGTTGAACGACTTTATGATGATGAAAGGAATGTATCTCTATGATATTTTTCTATATAGTGTTGGAATGTGACCATGCCTTGCTCAGGGGGCTATGAGCCCGGGTAACCATATCGAGGGATTTGTTCGTTGATACTAACAAAGGGGTTATGGCTTGGTAACTGGGTTAAGGGTTTAGTACCTTAATCACCAAGAGTGGAAGGGTGTGAGTATCCACCAACCAATCAAGGGGTCCATACCTTGGTAACCGGGTTGAGCGGTTTTTTCCTCAATCACCAAGGGTGGTAGGGTGCATCGATCCACCAACCAACCAAAGGGGTTTGTATCTTGCTAGCCTACAGGTTTTATAATGTTTGTATTTTCTTAACCCTTAAATTATATTTTATTTAAGCATGTTTTACACAAGCATTGATCATACATGCCATATTGCTAGCCTATGGGTTTTATAATGTTTGTATTTTCTTAACCTTTGAATTATATTCTATGTAAGCATGTTTTACACAAGCATTAATCATACATGCTTACAATATGCATTTTGATCATGACGTTTATCTCTTGTTACATTGCATCCTACAACTTAGTACATCCAAATGTACTAATGCATACTCTATGCCTACATGATGTGACCATGTAGGAACCGAAGACCCACTTCATCGACCTCCTCCACGTGGCTAGTACGACTTCTCTTAAGTTCTTTGGTGGTTCCTCCATTTCGGGGACGATGTTTATGATCTCATGCTATGTTCTAAGACTATCTTTCTTTTATGTATATATTGACTATGAGGTGAGCCTGGTAGCTTGTCTTGGCCCCCGCTAAGTATCTAAGTTTTAGAGGTGTTGTTGGACATGTTATGTAAAATGCTATGATTTTTGACTCTCTCTTGACTCTTGATGTTATGATATGAACTTTGTCACTTAGCCCCACTTGTTCCTATTTACTATTTCTTGTTGTGGTTTATTAGTTCCATGACCAAGGATGTGTTATGACATGTTAAGAGGCTTGCTTGGGGTCATTTTGGGTTCCCCATACTCCGTGTCACATCTACACCCTAAGCTTGGGTCATGACAAACTTGGTATCAGAGCACTAGATTGTTAGATCCTCGGAGTGCAACATACTGTGTTGATTATAGTCTTATTCATGGTTGCGTTGTGCACCACAACTATAAGTAGGAGGCTATGATTTGTTTTAGGATATGTTTCCTTTCTTTATGTTCTAAGCCGTGTTATAGAGTTGAAATAAGATTTTTCCCCTACTGACTACTCTTTTCTATGCTAGATAACGCCTAATACATGAGGAAGAAGGGCCTGCACTCCTGAGGAATAACCGACTCATGGTGAGCTCCGGGATGCTCTCACTTTGCTTGCACAAGTTATGGCTAATCAAGCCAATCAAGGGGCTCAAGCCCTTAATGCTCCTACATCGGCATCTCAGGCGAGAGAATTCATTGGGACTAATACCCCGGAATTCTATGGGTCAAAGGTGGATGAGGAGCCTCAAGACTTCATTGATGATAAGGCAGAGTTGGTGGCTTACCAACTCAAGAGGGTGGCACAAATATTAATATGGGTTAATCAATGGAAGGAGGAGAAGGGAATCAACAATGTGGTGTTATGGGAGGAGTTCAAGGTGGCTTTTCTTACTCGGTTCTTCCCTCTTGAACATAGGGAAGCCAAATTGGTAAAGTATATTAATTAGAGACAAGAGTCTTTAAGTGTGAGTGAGTATGCCCTCAATTTCAATCAACTCTCTAAATTTGCTCCCCACTTAGTGCCTGACCCAAGGTATAGAATGAATAAATTTGCTATCGGTATTTCTGATTTTGTGAGTGAGGAGTTTCGATCTGCTATGTTTATTATTGACATGGATTTTTCCCATTTAATGATCTATGTTGAGCATTGGAGGAGGAGAAGTTAGAAAGAGGACGGGTAGTGAGCAAAGAGGGACCACTTTAAGGGTAGGTTCCAAAATAGAAAGGGATGCTGGTAGCATTAAGGACAAGGGTTTTCTCATGCTTCTAATAAGGAGTTTGCCAATGATATCCCAAGGGCCCAAGGTATTAGTGGTGTGGTCTGTAATAGTACTTGTCTAAAATGTGGTAAGGGCCATGGGAACCCATGTTTGAGAGACACTAATGCATGTTATGGGTGTGGAGAAGTTGGTCACAAAAAGGTTGAATGTCCTTGTAATTGGAACAAGGATTAGGAGGTCAATCCACATGGTGCAAATATGGTTCCTTTAGGAAAGGGTGTCCAACAAGGTGGTTCCCCAAGGCACAATTGGTTTTATTCTTTACATGGAAGGCAAGGGGTTGATGAGACATGCGACATTATTATCGGTATGTTATAAGTCTTTGATTTTGATGTGTATGCATTGATTGATCAGAGTGCCACTCTTTCTTTTGTTACCCCTTTTATGGCCAAAAAGTTTCATGTTAAGCCCGAATTGTTGTGTGAGTCATCTCAAGTGTCTACTACTATTGGTGCCTCTATTGTTGCTATAAAAGTCTATAGAAATTGTCCTATTTATATCTTGCATAAAACATTTCATTATGATCTTGTTGAGTTGGACATGGTTGATTTTGATATTACTCTTGCGATGGATTGGTTGCATGGATACTATGCCTCTATTGATAGTAGAACTCATAGGGTCAAGTTCTAATTTTCAAATGAACCCATTCTTGAGTAGGAGAGTCATGATGTAGTGGTCAAGGGTTGGTTTATCTCTTGCATTAAAGCCCATAAGTTGATCTCTGAGGGGTCTCTTTATCATCTTGTAAGTGTAAGGGATGTCGAGTCTAAAGTCCTTCCCATAGTTTCGGTTTCGGTTATAAATGAATTTCTTGATGTCTTTCTAAATGACCTGTCCGGTATTCCTCCCGAAAGGAAAATAGATTTTTGTATAGACCTCCTCCCCAATACTCAACCTATTTCTATTCCCCTTTACTGTATGGCCCCGACGGAGTTAAAGGAGTTGAAGGAGCAATTGAGAGACTTGTTAGAGAAGGGATTCATTAGGCTAGCCAATCACCTTGGGCTGCTCCAGTGTTTTTTTGTGAAAAAGAAAGATGGGTTTCTTAGAATGTGTATAGACTATCGGCAACTTAATAGGGTCACCATCAGGTATAACTAACGTCTTCAAAGAATTAATGATTTGTTTGACCAATTACAAGGGGCTAGCCGCTTCTCTAAAATTGATCTTCGATCTGGATACCATCAAATGAAGGTGATAGAGTATGATATTCCAAAGACGGCCTTTCAAACTAGGTATGGGAATTTTGAGTTTGTTGTGATGTCAGTTGGGTTGACCAATGCACTGACCATCTTTATGGATCTTATGAATAGGGTCTTCAAACCCTACCTTGATTCATTTGTTGTGGTCTTCATTGATGACATTTAAATCTATTCACATAGTGAAGAGGAGGATATGGGTCATTTGAGGGTAGTGCTATAAAGATTAAGGGAAGAGAACTTATATGCTAGATATTAGAAGTGTGAGTTTTTGTTAAAAGAGGTTTCCTTCCAAGGACATGTGGTGTCGGGGGATTATATTTTGGTGGATCCTAAAAAGACGAATGTGATTAAAAAGTGGCCTATACCAATAACCCCATAGGATATTAGGACTTCTTGGGCTTTGTAGGTTACTATCAGAGATTTGTCAATGAGTTCTCTTCTATTGCTTCTCCCACGACAAAGTTAACTCAAAAGAAAGCCAAATTTGTATGGTCCGATGAGTGTGAAAAGAGTTTCCAAACATTGAAAGATAAGTTTGTGTCTGCTCTTGTATTGTGACTATCGGAAGGTCTTGAGGGATTTATTGTGTATTGTGATACTTCTCGGTTTATGTGTTGATTCAAAATGGTAAGGGGATAGCCTATGCTCCTAGACAACACAAAGTACATGAAAAGAATTATTCTACCCACGATCATGAACTAGCTGTTGTGGTATTTGCATTAGTGATTTCGTATCACTATTTGTATGGGGTGTATGTAGATGTGTTCACCAATCATAAGAGCCTACAATATGTCTTCACTCAAAAAGATCTCAACTTGGGGCATAGAAGGTGGTTAGAACTTCTTATGGATTATAATATGAGTGTGCATTATCATCCCAGTAAGGCTAATGTTGTGGCGTATGCTTTGAGTAGGGTGTCTATGGGTAACCTAGCTCATGTTGATGATAGTGGAATAGTGGTGGCCAAGGACATCCATCGGTTGGCTAGATTGGAAGTTAGGTTGAAAGAGGGTGATGATGGTGGTGTTATTATTGTTGATGGTTCTAAATCTTCATTGGTTTGAGGAGGTGAAAGCTAAGCAAGATCTTGACCAATCCTTGTTAGAATTGAAGGCCTTGGTGAAAGGGGGAAAGGTGGAGGTTTTCTCCTAAGGGGGAGATGGTACCCTTAGGTACCAAGGTAAGTTATGTGTACCTTGTATTGATGGCTTGAAAGAAAAGATTCTTGATTAGGCTTATGATTCTTCATGCTTTATTCACCCTGGGTCTACTAAGATGTATAGGTATTTGAGAGAGGTGTATTTGTGGGGAGGCATAAAGAGGGACATTGCCAAATTTATATCTGGTTGCCATTATTGCCAACAAGTCAAAGTCGAGCACCAAAGGCAGGGTGGCCTATCACGACATAGAGATTCTGACTTGGAAATGGAAAGAGATTAATATGAATTTTGTTTTTGGGTTGCCCAAGACCAGAAAGGTTTTTGATTCCATATGGGTTATAGTTGATAGGATGACAAAATCGGCTCACATTCTATAGGTTAACATATGGACTGAAGATTATGCTAGGTTGTACATTCATGACTTGGTGAGGTTGCATGGTATTCCTTTGTCTATCATATCGGATCGTGGTGCATAATTCGCTTCACACTTTTAGAGTTCCTTCCAAAGAGGTCTCGGAAACAAGGCAAAGCTTAGTACGACATTTCACCATCAAATAGATGGCAAAGACGAAAGAACTATCCAATCAATTGAGGACACGCTTAGGGTTTGTGTATTGGAGTTTAAGTCTAGTTGGGATGATGATCTTCTACTGATTGAGTTCACATATAGCAATAGCTATCATTCAAGCATTGGTATAGCTCCTTTTGAGGCTCTATATAGTAGACATTGTAGATCACCGATTAGGTGGTTTGAGGATAGATAGGTGGATTTTTGGGTCCAGATATGATTATTGATGCTATGGATAAGGTAAAGATGATTAGAGAAAGGTTGAAAGCAGCCCAAAGCCACCAAAAGTCTAATGCTAATATGAGAAGGAGGGAGCTTGCATTTAAGATTAGTGATTGGATCTATTGTGAAAGACCAAATTGGCCCGTTCTGCCATAAGTACCTCCATATTCCGCTGAGTAAGATTCGACAATGGGTTTGAGTCGGTGATTGTAAAACTTTCTTTTATCGATCTTGATTCGCGTATAAATTCTGGAACAATGGACCTAGCTGAACTGAAGAGCTCCAAAGTCCCACGGTATCATAGAATTAGGTACCATATGAATAGGCTCGAGAAAACCCTTGTATAGCTTCTTCGATTTCTTGATAAAGAGCAATATGACCAACAGTGGTTCGAATGTATACAAAAAGGATTTTTTTAGACTTCTTATTATTAGATAGTGTCCATAAATCTCATAAAAATACCTAAAAATTCATAATGAACTTCGATGGGAGTTTCTCTTGAAGCAATAACGCGTTGATCTAGTCGCCATCGGAGCCACAAAGGACTATCTAAATCAATTCGTTTCTGCCGATAAGCCCCAATTGCATCATAGGAATTTGAAAAAAAGGGTTCTTTCGTATACTTATAGTAACTATTGTCACTTCTTTTTTGATTTTGATAGTTTTTGCGATTACATGGATTATATCTATTTACACAAATACCTCGATGATTTCCGCTCGTTAATACATAGAGTCCAATAAGCATATCTTGCATGGGTACGGAAATGGGATCCCCAATAGCCGGAGAAAAAAGATTCATATGAGAAAACATAAGTAAACGGGCCTCTACTTGATCCTCCAAGGATAAAGGTACGTGAACAGCCATTTGATCTCTATCAAAATCAGCATTGAATCCTTTGCAAACTAATAGATGTAAAAAAATAGTGCGCCCCTCCAGTAAAACGGGCTGGAATGCCTGTATGCCTAATCTATGCAGTGTGGGTGCTCTATTCAGCAATACAAGATGTCCCTGCATAACTTCTTGAAGGATTTCCTATACAATCGGCTCTTTTTCTCGAATTTTACTCTTAGCCACTCCTATGTTCGAAGCAAGATGTTGTCTAATTAGACCACGAATTACAAATGTCTGGAAAAGTTCTATTGCTATTTC
>JAABOM020000001.1:7646947-7680153 GCA_011800125.2 Solanum clarkiae
GATAAGTTGGGGGGGGGGGGGGGAGGTGATTAGACATGATATGACGGAATTTGATCTCACTGAGGACATGACCTTAGATAGAAAGAAGTGGAGGTCACAAATTAGAGTAGCAGGCTAATGGTAGAGTTAGGTGTTTTTTTTTTATCATGTGTTCGCATTATCTGTCGTATTATGTGTTAGTTTTATCTTATTTACATACTACCATGTGCTTTTCATTATTAGTCGCTCTTTCTGTTCCCCTCCCTTCCTTTTTGTCATATCTAGTTCTTTCTGTTTACGGGTTTTGAGATGAGGGTTCCCAGGAAACAACCTCTCTATTTCTACGGTAGTGGTAAGGTCTGCATACATTCTACCCTCCCCAGATCCCACTTGTGGGATTTTACTGGATATGTTGTTGTTGTTTTAGTGTCCATAGATAGGGTTATTATATAATAAATGTACATAATTCAATTATATTTTTCTTCTAGATTTCTCACATGGTATCAGAGCATTAGTGAGAAAATTCAAGGGAACAAATGAGTCACTATGATCAATTTCTGGTGGTTGTTTGGGTTTGTTTTGTGTCCTTTCTGGATGTTGTGCAAAAACAAGCACCACAACGAGGCTCGGAAAGCTCCCCAGACCAAGCCCCAACCAGAATCACTGAAAAATCACTCCACGCGCTTTCACCTGTCCCTCAAGCTGGTGCATACAAATCATAAACACGTAACTTGTTATAGATGTAATCAATATGAAGACCAATGAGGGATTTGGTGAGGATATTTGCAAGCTGATTACTTGACTTCACAAATTTTGTAACAATATTTCTTGAAAGTATCTTTTCTCTGACAAAGTGATAATCAATCTCAATGTGCTCAGTCTTTTCATGAAACACTAGATTTAATGTGATATGAAGGCCTCTTGATTAGCACACGCAAGGTTTACCAGATCATTTCAACAAATTTTCTCTCTCTTAGCAACTGCTTGATCCAACTAAAACACAATGTCTATATTGAGCAACCACACTCTATTTCTTACTTTTCCACACATCAAATTACCTCTTACTAAAACACAATATCTAGATGTAGAACGTCTATCAGAGGGTAATCTTGTCCGATCTGCATCTGAATATCCCCTGATATGCTCATGGCCTTGATCCTTGAAGAGTAGTCCTTTTCCAAGAGCTTACTTTATACATAAGAGAATACGAACAAACAACCGCATCCTAATGACTATCACAAGGGGAAGCCATAACTTGACTTACAATTCTCAGAGGGAAAGAGATGTCAAGACTATTCACTGTGAGATAATTTAACTTTCCCACCAGTTGACTATACCCTTCAGGATTATTGATTGGTTTTCCTATCCTAGGAGGAGTTTAACATTCGAAACCATAAGGGTGTTAACGAGTCTACGTCTCATCATTGCTATCTCCTCAAGAATATTTAAGGCATACTTGTGTTGAGAAATAACAATACCTTATCTAGACTGAGCAACCTCAATACCTAGAAAATACTTCAGTCTGTTGAGATCTTTAGTCTGGAAATGCTTAAAGGGATGTTGTTTTAAATTAGTGATACCATCTTGATCATTGCCAGTGATAACAATATCATCAACATTAACAACCAAAATACACAAATTTGCTGTAGAATGCGGATAAAATGCAGAGTGACCAGCTTCACCATGAGTCATGCTGAACTCGTGAATTACTATGTTGAACTTTACAAACAAGGCTCAAGGAGTCTGTTTCAGACTATAGAGTGACTTACGCAATCGACATATAAGGCTAGTAGACTTACCCTAAGCAACAAAACCATGTGGTTGCTCCATATAGACTTCTTCCACAAGATCACCATATAGAAAAACATTCTTAATATCCAATTGATAAAGAGGCCAATGACGAGCGACTGTCATAGATAGAAAAAGAAAACAAATGCTATTTAAGTTACTAGAGCGAAAGCATCACTATAATCAAGCCCAAATATTTGAGTACATCCTCTGGCAACAATGCAAGCCTTAAGCCGATCAACCTAATCGTCGAGACCAATTTTCACTGCATAAACCCAACGACAACCAACAATAGATTCACTTGCAGGAAGGGAGATAAGCTCGCAAGTACCACTCATATACATAGTTAACATCTTATCAATCTTAGCCTGCCTCCATCCAAAATGATAAAGTGCTTCACCTATAGTTTTAAGAATGGAAATAGAGGAAAAAAATGATACAAGAGCATAATAGGGTGATGAGAGACAATGATAACTCAAGAAAGTATAATGTGGGTTAGCATTTCGAGTGGATCGTATACCTTTTTGAAGTGCACTCGGTTGGCTAGGAGGAGCAAGCTCGCAATAGGACCAGGGTCTGGCTCATGACATGAATCATTTGGAACTAGTGTTGGACGCGGACAACAATGATAAGTCAAGGGTGGTGGCACTACAACTGGAAATGTAGAAGTAATTGTAGATTCCTCAAGAGTCGGTACAAGAAGGACCTAAGGTAGAGGTAAGATCTCAAGGACGTCAAGATGATCAGATGGTGTATAGTAAGGTTGAGACTCAAAGAATGTGACATCGGCGGACATAAGGTGTCAATGAAGATCAGGTGAATAATAACAATACCCTTTTTGAACTCGAGAGTAATCAAGAAGACACATTTGGGGGCACGAGGGGCTAATTTATCTTTTCTCGAAATTACGAACAAAGCACGTGCTCCCAAAGGCATGAGTAGGTATAGAGTAGAGATGTGTCAGAGGAAATAGTATGGAATGTGGAACCTAATTCTGAATGGAAGATGAGGGCATTCTATTAATTAACAAGATGCCAGGACTATATCGCCCTAAAAATGTAGCGGAACATAGGACTCAATGAGAAGAGTACGAGTTGTCTCAATAAGATGCTTATTCTTCCATTTTGCTACATTGTTCCGCTGAGGGGTGTACAGACAGGATGTATGGTAAATAATAATTCCTTAAACTTGTGAAATCGAGAGGATAAGTATTCTAAGGCATTATCACTACGAAAAGTTCGAATAGAAAACACCAAACTAATTTTGTATTTTAGCAAAGAAACTTTTAAATATAAAAAATAATTCAAAACGATCTTTTATTAAGAAAATCCAAGTACATCTTGAATAATCATCACTGAGACTAACGAAATAACGAAATCTTGAGGTTGAACTAACTCTACTAGGACCCCAAATATAAGAATGAACTAAAGAAAAAATAAACTCCGAATGACCGTCAGTACTATGTGAAAATGTAGCACGGGTGTGTTTCCGAAGTTGACATGACTCACAATCTAATGAGAATAAACTAGACAAACTAGGTACCATCTTTCGCAGTTTGGATAGACTATATGTCCCAAATGTTTGTGAATTAGGTCTAGAGGATTGGTAACAAAGCATGTTGTTAAGGAATTTGAAGAGGTAAGAAAGAAAAATCCTTGTGATTCATGTCATATGCCAATCATCTGTCTTGTTTGCAGTCCTGCGTGAGGGAAACATATAAAAAAATAGACACCACAATGTAAGGCTTGTGTCAAACAACTAACAGATGCTAAATTAAAAGGAGAACCAGGGACATAAAGAACAAAGTCTAGGGTGACCGAAGATAAGGGCTTGGCTTTTCCAATTCCTTTTGGTTTTGTTTGGATTCCATTGGCTAAAGTAATAGCAAGAAGAGATTGTGAATGAACAATATTAGCCAAAAGTGATTTGTTACCAAAAATATGATCAAGAGCGCCAAGTCCATGACCATGATCCAAGAGTACTAGATTGTGGAACACAAGCAAAAGAATTACCTACAATAGGAACAGTAGGCTGAGAAATTGAGGCTACTAGTGGAGTTGTCTGCTTACTTGCTCGATACTAAAGGAACTCATCATATTCTGCTGAAGCAATCTGAATATTACTAGATGATTGATTAAGTTGAGGAACATGAACATTAGGCTAACAAATAGATATTACTTGTAGAGTTGTTTGCTTACTTGCATGATTTCGAAGGGACGCATTATATTCCTTTATAGTAGTAGGATCATAACGGTGCAGTGAACCATGCAGAGTATGACATATGTTGTAAGTGTGTCCAAGGTTATGACAATAACTACACTTGGATCGAAATCTTCTAAAACGACCTCCTCGTCGTCGATTCTCCATGATATATGTTCGTTTGTCAATAGTTTGAGATGCAAGAATGGAGGAGTCAATGGTGGATGATGAAAATACTTTGTGACTTGGAGGCGTGGCAAGATAAAGTAGACAAGACAATTATTCATCAATTATAGGGATTGTAGGACTAGCTAAGATTTAATCACGTACTAAATCATGAAGTCTCGGAAGTCTAAGGACTAGTAACAACGTATGCCTGTGCTCTTGTTGTTTTTCCACATTCGAAGTGACTGCCATGGACATTTCAAATTCCACCATGATTGCATGTACCTATCCCAAGTATATAGACATATCGGATTCTTATTTCTTTAAGTTGGTCATTCGAGATATCACATCATAGAATAGAGATATATCAAGTGTATAAAGCACAAACCTTTTCCCAAACTGTATTAACATGTCTGGAATGGGTGAAACAAGGGCATCAACTTGGAATCAATAGATTGCTATAGGAGACTACATAATTGAGCATCCACTTTCTCCCATTGTCCTTTTCATTTACCACACAAACATTATTCGTTAAGTGATCTTGGACACTTTGACCTTGCACCATAACTCAATTGAAGAAGCCCAAGCTAAATAGCTTGAACTTCTCATTAATGGTTCTGAAGTGATCATAGGGCTTGAACTTCCAATCCCCATATTTTTGAAACCAAACATATCACTCCCAAAAGGCATTTAAAGGCATTTTTTAAAAATTTGATTTGAAATAAGTATCAAACTCGCCGAAAACTACCCATAGTGGTCTAGAAACCCAAATTCTGTCGGAAACTACCTGGTAATCGCCGGAATCCTTATTCTGCGATTGGATACAAAAGTGGCCGGGGTTTGGTCGGAATTTCTGGACGACCCCAACAGAGAGAAATAGCTTGAAAAATCAACCAGAGATCACTCACGTGCCGGCGTGTGAGCCAGATCCCGTCGAAAAATTTAGCCTCCCATTGACGCATGAGAGCACGTGGAGTGAGATCTTCTGGTGATTCTGGCTTGGTTTGGTCGCGGGAGCTTTCCGAGCCTCGTGGTGGTGTTTGTTTTCGCACAACACCCCACAAAAAAGGAACACAAATCAGATCCAAACAGCCACTGGAAAGTGATGCACAGTGGCTCGTTTGTTCCCTTGAATTTTCTCATCGATGTTCTGATACCACGTGAGAAATATAGAAGAAAAATATTACGGTTGAATTGTGTGCATACATTATTACATGGAGACCGTATCTATAGACACTACAATATAATCCTTTACCAAATAGATACTACATACTATTCCTATTCTAATTTTAAGTAGGACTGTATGTTCCTATTTTAACAGTTTGTGCATTGGTTTGCTGCATTTTATTTCAAAATTTGTCATCCTAAGATGAATTCTTAATGGTTAATGTGCGTTACTTTTCTTGGAAGATGGAGGGCTCAGTATAAGCAGTTCTCACAGTCGAGACCCTTTGTTCTTGTTTAGAGCTTACCTAAAAGTTATGGTTCATCTTCTTCTGGCCCGTTTATATACTCACTCCTATTTGATGTGCAGAACGTACCTTCCATTTAAAAAACAAAGACGAGGAGATTTGTACCAGTTAGTTGATGTTGACAGATTGAACTCCACGGGGGCCAACTGAGGTGCATTCCATATTGCATGGAAATGAAATAATCTAGAATTGATCAGTGATAAGAGAGTGATCCATCGAATGGCAAAAACGACACGCTTGCATATATTGTTCTTACAATGATCTCTGCTCAGTTATATGGCTCATTTCTCTTCTGAAGTCGTTACAGACTCCAAATTACTACCCCTTAGATTTTGCCTGCACTGATGCACCATTTTGACGTGTGTGAAACTGCAATAAAGGCTCGTTTTGTTTGATTTCTTTTCTAGTTTCTTTGTTTTGATTATTGAGAAATTCCTTGTGCTTTTAGCTGGTCCAACTCCAGTTGGTGCACTGGTTTGCAACTGGGGTGAGCATGGACCCGCGCCTCTATTCTTGTCCCACGAAGTTCCCTGGCAATAACTTTTTCTATGTTCTTTTTGGTTGGTTTAGATGAAATTTGTCAAGCACAATCTGTTGAAATTATCCGAGAGAATTAACCTAGACACTTCAACTAGAACTAGTGTGCTCATGATTTTTAGAATTTGAATCTAAAAAGAACAAAGAAAGAGGTGAACTCGCTAGAGAAGAGAAGACGTTATGTGGGTGATTAGGGGTTGGGTAGAAAATGTTTTTTTAGTGGGAGTTTCATTTTTTTATAATTATTTCGGGCTCATGTGACACGTTTTGTCGTTTTATTCATGATTTCTGTATAGTATCAGCAGGTGAGATACACATATTTTAGACTGATTGTCATTTTACATTTAATAGGTATAAATTTTGTAAAGTTTAAGTGTCTAATAGAAATAAAGGTCTATAAGGTGTTTAGGGAAGAAACAAATAATTCAAGGATCAACAATCTCTCTCTGGCCATTTTTGGCTTTTCCTGTCGTCAAGTGTACTGCAACATGTCTTCTACCGAGGGTATCCGTTTTTTTTTTAAAACATTATATCTACTACTTTTTTCAGCAAATTTCCTTTTCTAATTGGCCTAGTATCTAGTCTATCAAAATAATTGGTGTAAAAACAAAACGTGTGGCATGTCATGATATTGCTGGTAGTAGTATGCTCATTTATATTCCACCCCTGCACCTTGGAGATATAATAATAATAGCCTGTGGATATTGAGTAATCAAGTCTTTTTTGTGGTTTACAATAATAAGTAGAGTGTGACAGAAAATGGAAACTGAAGAGCACTTAGTTAGGCACTGTGGCAGAGTCAGACGCACGCGCTTCCCCCTTTTTCTTTTTTATATAAATAAATGATGCATCCCCTTACTTTCTAGTCAGTAGACTTCCCTCTTCTGCCTTCATTTGTTGCTGGAGAGAAGAAAAATGTCTAAGCCGATAATACGACCTCAACAAAGGCGGAAGACGCCATCGTTTTCTTCCTCCTTGCTGGAAGCCATTTACCATTCGATTGATGAATCCAAAGAAGAAGAAAAGGAGAAGCACGTTCCGAATAAAAGGAGCAGTGATGAAGAAGAAACTGTGAGCCTTCGACGTGCAATCTTGATTGAGAAATGGATGGAAAGTTACAAGTATACTCAAAGTGCAGGACACTTCAGTTCAGATTCAACCTCATCAACAGACTCAAGCATGTTTTCTTCCTCAGAAACTGAATCAGCTTCAAGACTTGTTCACACATTGCCAAAACCAACGAGAAAAGTTCCAGCAAAGGTTGTTGCAGAGACTGCTCCAAAATGTGGAGGAGGAAGATTCATGAGAACAAAATCTAGAGCCTTGAAGATTTATGGTGACTTGAAGAAGGTGAAACAACCTATTTCACCAGGTGGGAAAATCGCAAACTTCTTGAATTCAATATTCAATCCTAGGAACATGAAGAAAAATCATCATGATGGTATGGAAGATTGGAGTTCAGTGAGGAAATCAAGATCAGTGAATGACTCATCTTCTTTGCCTACAAGATCATCTTGCTTAAACAAAACCCCTTCTTCAAGAGGTAATAAATCGAAAAGGTCAGTGAGATTTTGCCCTGTAAGTGTAATTGTTGATGAAGATTGTCAACCATGTGGTCACAAGAGTATATACAAGAATGAAGAACCAAGAATGCCAAAATCAGCTCAATACAGAGGATTTTACCAAAGTGAAGATCAAGATGAAGAAGAAGAAGATGATGGTAGGAGTTGTGCAAGTTCTGATCTTTTTGAACTTGACAACATAGGCATGGTTAGAGATGGCTTGCCTGTGTATGGAACCACTAGTTTTAAAATGAATCAAGCTATTGCTAGAGGTTTAGTTATGTGATCATTAGATCATCAATGTAAAACAATTAAAAATTTGAGTTGATTTGTCTTCTTCTTCTAGGTTTTTCTCAATCTTTCTATCATATTTCAAACTACTCTGCCTTATTTTCTTCTTCATCAATGCATCACAACTTTGGCTTTCTTTAACATAAAGGTTAATTATCACCACGATGTAGGGATAAATTTTGTTCTCAAGCTCAAGTTTTGGATATGAACTCGTCGTTTTACTTCCAAAAGGGAAATTTTTCGAGTAGGACTCCCAATTGAGTACTGGAAAGTAGGTGAGATTTTTTTTTTTTTTTTTTTTAAAAAAGATGAAAGGCTAATTGGAATGGTAATGGAAGGCATAAGAATTGATAATTAGAGGCAAATTCAGAATGTAGAGTCATTTTTAAAATGAGTGCAAATTTGTTTGTTTGGTATATATTTACATATTCTGAATTGAAAGTAGTGAGTTGAATGTTGGAACTTGGAGAACTCAGCGTAGATTCACTTGTACCTACAATATGGTCAGTCTATGATTCCAAAGAGTAGTTCCAAATCGAGATGATTAGATTTTTAGCATTATTTACTTGGAGAGGAAACAAACCTTGATATGAAAATGAAGTGATTAAGAGAACATGTGGTCTTTTGAAGATGATTATAAGTTGCTTACAAATAAAGTGCTTGCTCACGAGATGTAATAATTGTGATAAGACAAGTGTATCTTTAGATTGAAGAAAAATGATTTGTTTTCGATGTTACATTACTGTTTGGAAATGATTTGAATGCCAAAATGTCACAACTTTTTGATTCCATCAAGAAAGAAGAAATGGAAGTCCAGGCAGTAAACATCTTTGATAACCATATCGTCTTTACAATTTATACGTGTGCAAAATTGAGTACACCATGATCAAATACAAATTTCATCATTCACATTCACACGTTCTTCCTTTAATAATCTTAAATTTCCCACAAATACATCCTAAAATATGCAAATTTAAAATCAGTCACACCAAATAATAAAAATTTGAAGGAAAACACATACTAGTAACTAAAACATGAATACTTCATTTAAATTTCTTAAAGATCAAGGAAATGATTTCCTTGGTGAAATCAGAGAAAAATTTTGGAAGCTAAAAATGTTACTGTGAAATTTACTTATTTTAGAAAATTAAGTCAAACTTTTAAAAAAGAAAATGCTTTTGTGCAACATAAGCCAGAAAACGTAGGCTTTTTTATTGAATTATTTTCTAGGAAAAGATTTTCTTTCCTGCTAAAGAGTAGGCATTGATATTATAAAGAAAATATGTATTTTGTTAGTGCAGCCATGTGTTTGTTTAACATCATGACAGGGAATCATATATAGCCACCAACAAGGGTAAATTTTAATTAATAAGATAGCATATATTGATGATATTAAATTGATAATTAAGTGATTAGGTTCAACAGACTTTGTTACATTGAACTGTTCCAACAGAAGGTTGTCAATCAATTATTGCCTACAAAAACAGTGTCATATAATAAATCAGATTAGGTCATATTCCTAGCTCTTGAGCTTTGTCTTGTTTATGCCCAACAAAAAGAAGATACTCTGCTCCACTCCTACACAAAAATAATACTATAAATATACATATTTGCCAAAATTGGATTTGTATCATGAGATTAACAACATGCATCTTAGCTTAATTATCAATAATTAAATATTGCAATTTCAATAGATAAAGACAAAATTATAATGATAAAGAAAATAGAAGAAGAAGTGAAGTCAAATGAAGCTTTTGAGCTTCTATAATATAGGTGAGTGCTAATTCTGGTGTTATTAGCTGATGATTCGATGGAATAAATGCTATAAGACAAAGACTTATGAAAATGAAAATTTTGGTGCATAAGAATCTAAAAGTGTTGCTATTGTACTTCTTGGGATCAAGAATGGGTCAAAGATAAGATTTATACGTTATAAAGATAAAGCATAAGCTAATAAAAAGGCTCCACTCGAACTTCAAAGTATTATGTGTAATGAAAATTGTCCACGTGTTGATAGCTAATATTCCTCGGTCAAGCTCCAACTATCCGTACGGCAATATATCCTTTTGATTATGTCATCGAGATATGAGCCTGTTCGTATTCTTGATTGGGCCATGGACCCTCCTCCTGGTAAGAAAATTCTTTCTTTCTTGTTTAGCCAATACAAATACGGGTCTGTATTTTGATACGTAATATAAATAGGAGTAAATGTTGAAGGAGTAATTATAAAGTTGAATGTTAAAATAAATTGGTGTTTTGAAATAGATAGTGGTTATGAAAAGGGAATGAGAGAAGTCAAAGCAGAGCAGGATGAGGCATTATGGCGCACATGCAAAACTGCAACTTTTGCAAGCAAAGTTAAAAAGTACATCTCCTAACTTTTGCTTTTTCAATATCCCACCAATCTACCTCAAGTATTGGGGGTGGTTCACCTTTTTGAAATTAAGATGGGGTGGCATCTCACTTGTTACTCTTATGAGTAGATGTGGGTTCACATTTCAAATTTAGTATGTTTAGTGATCATGTTATGTACCATATAGCTTTATCATTAAACAATTTAACGAGATAAACAAAATTAGAGAATCGAATTTGGATTTGTACCTTCGATTGGCCGCAGAGTCGATCTATAGACAAGAGGTTTGACAAAAAAATTACAGTACTATTTATACATGATTAAAATTACTTTTTGTGTATGTATAGTAGATGTCGAACTCATTTCGACTAGTTAGTGTGTTCACTTCTTCAAATTTTAACTCTCTTAGTAAGAATCATAACTCCATTGCTGTTTTAAATATATAAAAACCTTGGTAAGAAATATTTCGTCTTTATATGAGCCTGGCTTGCAAAGCACATGAATTTAGATTGATTGGTTTATTAAGAATAACATGCAAAGGTTAATTTTTAAAATAAATTATTTGTTCACAGCAATACCCTCCACAAATACAATGAAAAAAGTTTTGAGGGGCAATTATTTATTCAACCATGTTAATGCACGCATTAAAAAGTTTTAAATTGCTAATATCATGATTCATCATGTACTTGTTACGCATAACATAATATCATATAGCATATATAACTAATGTTTCATTAATTATACATAAATTGAAAAGAAAGTATCAATAAACATATTAATAATACACAGAGCTAGTTCCTACTTAATAAATTTCCTTTCATAAGAAGTCTAATCACTTTAATTGAAAAATAAGTGTTGTCATAAGTCAAATAAGCGAGGTAGAGTTAAATTGATGAATAACCATGTGGGTTAATTATCAGTAGAAATTGAGGCAATGAACACAATTCCTTTTTACTTTTTGCTTCTTCACTTGTTGCTCCTTTTAGATTTTCTATTTGTAGCCCTTTTAATTTTTTTTTGTAAAGAGACAACTATATATCCCAACAGCGTATCGATGTGCTTATGTTTTCAGGACCACATGACACAATCAAAAACATATGGATCATGTTCTACACCAACCTAGCACCGTCCCTATTCCCTAATCCCTTGCATATAATATAATGGTTGTGATGTCCAAATAATGTGAAAAAATTGTTTATTAAATATTCCAAAATGATAAAAACATTTTATAATTTAGTGTTATAGAAGTGGCGGAGTCAGAGAAGGGAGGACATAGTTAAAAGGCTTTAAGCCAAAAAAAAAAAAAAAAGAAGAAGAAGAACATAGTTAAAGAAAATAGGATAACGAAAAGGCATTATCAGAAAATTACAAATATTTAAAATGATATTTTTTAACATAGTGCAAATGATTAATTGTAAATTCGATCCCCAAGCATTAAGCTTTAATTAAGCTTGTTAAAGAAAATATTAAGTTATACTCTATGGATTCTTCTACAATAAAAACTCAACCCAATAGTAAAGGAGGAATTTTTCCAAGTGGAAGTGAAAGATGACGAAGGAATAATAATAATGTCGATGAACACTGTTAAGAAACTCCCAAAAAAAAAAAAGGAAAAAGAACATTGTTAAGAAAGGAAAAGTCTGGTAGATAGTTAGATCAAACTTTTGGAATGTAAAAAGATGCTTAGACTTTTAAAAAGATAAGATTTTGTTTGATTAGTTGATTGTAATAGCACATAAATTTTAAGTGTTAAAATTCATTTTATAAATAACTAGTAACGTATTTGAATTTATTGTTGAAATTCATGATAATAAGCAATTGATGTGCTCGTTAAAACAATATGTTGATAAAATGTTCTTTTCTTAAAATGATTTAAACTTCCTTAAATTTTTTAACCAAAATTAGAGATTTTAAATTATCTTTTTTTTTTTTAAAATATTAATTAATTATTTGTCAAATCAAAATGAAGTACATTATGAATCAAATATAAGGAATCTATTATCCACTTATAGAACCCGAAGCCCAAGACATTAAATGATGGGCACACTGGCCCGGGTACCTTCTAATTAAAGAATAAAGACAGAAATAGGTAAAGCCACACATGAATGCTTATAATTATTGAGATTGTAAACATATAGCAATGCAATATTATAGTGTACAATTGGCACAAAGTTAGTTGGTTAGTTAGAAAGTTGATTAGTTAATTGGTTTCACCTTTGCAAAATTATTTTCCATCATTATCGAGTTCTAAGTCACTGATGTGTTGTCAAAATATAGCACTATTGATGCTTTTAAAACTTAAAATTTTATGTGTTCTCAAAGCAATGTTAGTAGGTTTGATGCATTTTTATGTTTGTTTTTCAGGATTACAGGATTTGACATGATTTTGGGCGAAGTGTTGCAAATGTTGAGTTTTTGGGAAACTACTAGGCAGTCTACGAGCAGTGGATACTTCCACGAGCCGTAGAGAGGTTTCGTGGTTGAGATCCAGTGAAGGACCTATTTTCTGAAATTGCATCCACGAATTGTCAGACGAACCTTAGAAGATTGTACAAGTCGTAGATTGGTTTCGTACCTTGAGGATCAGATTTTGAGGAGTTTCTGGAAAGCTTTCAGATGAAACCCCATACAGACTGTAAATCTGAATATGGCCCGTAGAAAGGTCTCGTAGAAGTGACATCAGTTTTGAAGAAGGAAGAATACGAAGCTCAAGTACGGGTTGTAAAACTTTGTACGACCCGTAACCCCGATCGTAAAGTCTGCCGAATCCAGTATTCCTATTTTGTTTAATTTGGACTTATATTTTACTTATTACAAATAGATTTTCTTTAGGTCTTTTTGAGAGGGAGACACACGAGAGAACTGAGAAACAACTTTGTGACGTCATACTTTGTGGGTTTTACATCAAAAACATTACTTTTTGATTTCTAGTGAAGAATTTGAGATTTCTTGTTCTTAACTTTATCATTGTAAGTGTTTAATTATGTTATTTCATATCATGATTCTTTCATCTATAATGATTATGCATAACTAAATCCACAACTAGGGTTATGGGAACCATGAATAACTAACAAGCTAAAATCGAATAATCCGTCATTCTTGGAAAGTATATATGCATGTATTAATTAATTCATTTCCTTTTGATTGCTTTTTAATAGTGGCCAACATTAGAACTCGCCTAATTGTTACTGACTGGATCAAGGTAGTAATGAATGAAAAAAGAGATTAATTAAATAAGATTCAATGTGATCCCTCACGTCTACTCAACCAAACTGGATCAAGAGGAGGTTGTACTGGAAAAATAGGTAAGGGTTAGTAATGTCACACTGTGGGGATGGATCAAATTACATAGTGAAATTTAGCTTTCACCTAGATCAAAGAGTTTGGTAAACTTAACTTCCCAGTATGCATGCTACACATTCGAAAAGATTACGATCATCTGGTAATACCAAGTTAGGAATTCATGGCGAACACAATACCCTAGTTACTTCTCTTAGTGGTTTTATAAAACTTGCTCTAGCTTAGGGAGATAAGTAGGTTAATGCATGAGAGTTGCTAGCAATTACTCCGAGTCTGAACATATTCCCCGTGGGATTCAACCCTAACCTGGTTAGGTTATATATCTTAATAATGACCGCTTAAATCTTCAAAAAGGAGGTGTAACTTGAGAGATATCAAGATTTTGGAGCCGTTGCCATGAAATACGACTTTGATTGGTTTAATTTGAGTAATTCAGGAATTAATTCTTATTTCTCTCATTTTTTATTTTTTTTATTTCAATGTGCAGATGTAGTGTATGCACAACACTCATAGTCGAGACAGAATCTTGACTCCGTTTGACCATGAGATCTAGAAGATACTAAGAAGAATGGGCCAGAACAACGCGAACAACACTGTAAACAAGGCAGTGAATGCAGCACTGAACCAGAACAATAATAATAATAACCCACCTCTACTTGAGGATGTTAATCCATCACCACAGGAACTTCAAGTCGCAGCTCATACATGGAATCAATATAGGCTTGATCCTATGGCGATGGATATCATTGGAGTGATTGTGTTACCTCCATTGCCGGATGATGCAAAGTTCATTGTTTCAAATAGCTTACTCCAAATATTGTAAAATCACGGGTTGTTCGCGAGCTTATCATTAGAGGATCCACATCAACATTTACACAACATTGTCTTCATCTACAAAAGTATGATGGAAAGTCAGAGTCTGTCCATGAATGTCATTAGGCTTTGTCTCTTTCCATTATCTTTGATAGACTATGCAACACTATGATTATCCAAGCTCCCACAGAGTTCAATCACCAAATGGGCAGAAATGCAGAAGGCCTTTTGGAGAGGTTCGTTCCGAGGTCAAAGAAGCTGAAGTTGAAGGACCAGATCAACAACTTTGAGCAATTGCCTGGTTATTCAATCAACACTATGTGGGAGCGGTTCAAATAGTGCCTAAGGAATGTTCCTGACCACAAGATCATTTATAACACCTTTTGATGAAGATCTTCTATCGATCCCTAGGTTAAAATAGACAAGTTGTTGTTGACACTATCATGGGAGGCTCATTTTTAGATCATCCATTTCCGATGATAGCTGAAAGGTTGGAGAAAATGGTCAAAATGAATCATGCATGGGAGACGAGAGTCAAGTCAATAACTAAGAGCTTATTTTCATTCAGTACTAGTTCGATGCAGGCAAAGATAAATGAGAATATGATGCAAGAGCTTGGTCAGATTAGTACCAATGTGGAGTTGTTAATGAAGCAAAATCAAGAACGTGTGGATACAGTAGCTCATCAGCCTTGACGAGCACCCATGTATGAGGAGTTTTACTATAAAGAGGATACTTGCTTCGTCGCTGATCAAATGGCGAGTTTCCAAACCAAAATCCAAGAGTCCAATTAGGACTATCGGCACCAAGGTCAAGGAAACTAAGGTTGGAACTTTAATAGGGATGTCGCTTTCAAAGACAACAATCGAAGAGGCTACCATGATAGGAATAGGGGTTAGGATAGAGATGTTGATTGGGGATGTAGAGATGGTTACAAAAATGCTATGTATATGCTACCACATAATCAAAACTATGGTGCTGGTAGCTCTCGAATTGAGGAGATGTTCGATCGACCATTGAAGAAAGCTAACACTCAGGATAAGACCTTGAAATGGATGAAAGATAACATCTCTAGCATTGATCAAAAAATTGAGTCTCATTCTATTGCTATCAAGAAGCTGGAGTAACAGTTCAATCAGATGTCTACTCAATTGAACCAGTGTCAGAACGGTACATTGTCCAGCAATACAATTTAGAATCTCAAGAATGAGGGGTAGTGTATGGCAGTGACGACACGTGGTGGCAAGCATACCATTGACCCTCTGATGCCAGTCAATGATGATAATGTTCGTGAGGAGATGGTTGAGAGCCAGGATATAGAGACCGAAGATGCTCATGCCAAGGATGGAGAGAGTGATGCAGCAGTGACGCCATAGAAGTTGAAACTCATTCCTAGACCTCTCCCTTCTTTCTCTCAAAGACTCAAAAAGAAGGAGGAGGAAGGTAAATTCCAGCACTTCATCTCCATACTGAAGTAACTCTCCATCAACATCCCTCTCATTGAGGCATTGGAAAAGATGCCTAGTTATGTAAAGTTCATGAAGGACTCGATCACCAAAAAGTGGACCGTGACCCAAGAGCTCTCTCAAGAGATTTAGCATTACAGTGCGATAGTAACAAAGTCTTTAGTGCAAAAACGAAAAGATTCTGGAGCATTCATCATACCACGCACCATTGGAGATGTTGAATTTGCGAAGGCATTATATGATTCGGGCACCAACATCAATCTAGTGCCTCTTGCGATGTTCAAGAAGTTAGGCTTGGGAGCCCCTACTCCGACGAATATACGCTTGTTTATGGCTGACAGAATAATGAAGAAGCCTGTGGAGATATTTTATTACGTCCTTGTCAAAGTGGAAAAAATTAATCAACCTATTGATATTGGAAGACCCAACGGATTACTTCTCCTCTGACCATGACAACAGATGACATTGAAGCGGCTAATCCTATGCATATTGTATGGATATTTGGTCGCATATATTGCATAGTATAAAGTGCGTGTGCAGCCACAAAAAAAGTGAAAGAGACAACAAAAATCATTGAATAGGCAATTGTGAAAATATCGGTGGAGGAAAGGAATAGCGATAGATTCCTATAGAGCATCCAGGAAAAAGCAGATTCAATCGGACGACAAATTCTTACATTCGTATTTCCTGTAGGATTTGTGATCCTGGATTGCAAGATTAACTTCGAAGTCCCAATCATCTTGAGAAGGCCCTTCTTAGCCATCAGACGAGCACTAGTGGATATAGAATCGATCAAGCTAACTCAAATTTTGATTATATGATGAAGAAGTTGTCTTCAATATATGTCAGTCGATGAAGAGGCCAGTGATTTGGCGAAATAAGTTTGGATACTTGGTGAAGTCTTAGTACCTAAATTGTCTAAGTCATACTACAACAATAAATTAGGCGCTGCTTGGGAGGCAACCCATGGTGGAGACTAGTGCTTAGGCTTCCAGGTAAGTTTTTTTTGACCCCTTAGCTTTGATATTGCTATATTTTGTGCATTGAGGATAATGCAAACTTTTTCGATAGGGCATGGGTAGTTATAGGCCTCGGTAAAGTCTGAGCAATTATGGCCTATAACTATCTCAAATTTTGAGTGCGAGGAGTTTGCTTGCCTGTGTTCTTTTCTTAAGGACATTTATTTTTTGTTAAACCGCTTAGTTCAAGATGTATAGGTAGTATTAGTAGAATATAGTACTAAAGCCATGGTATATGTTAGGAATTCTTGATAACAACCATTTGATATTAATGATTGACAATGCTTGTTTTGGTAAGTGAGCTTTAATTTTGATGAAAAACATGATTTGAGATTCTGTGTTAATTTTATAATCAGTGTCATGTATGTGTGAGATTTCTTTGCTTAATTCTCATACTGTGTATCAATTCTGAACTTCCCCTGTTACTTTGACTTAGACAGTAGGTTAGTTAGTTAGGAAAGGATCTTAAACTGTTGTTCATATTAGTCCACTTAGCCTAAATGACCAACCAAATGGTTGATGTATCCCTTGATCCCAATGTTTGAGCTTTGTATATACCATTTTCTTTGTAACAACCCAAGTAACCTAGCCTTGTTGAATGTGAAATCCTGAATTTGGCCCTGGTCCTTTCTTGAATGTTGTGCACCTCGACTGAGGCAAAAAGCTTAAGTTGAGGGTGGCTACCAAAAATGGCCCTGCTTCATAAGTTGGATGTTGTACACCTCAACTCAGGCCAAAAACCTAAGTTGAGGGTGACAGGTATAAGAAAAAGCACACTAAATTGGGTAAAAGCTAGTGATACATGAAGAAAAGGAAAAAATCAGAGACGAATCTAGGAATTCAACAACATGGGTGCACCATTACTTTATTTTTAAAAAAAAGGACAAAATGGTGTTGTTGGCTGGGATTGAACCCTAACCTTCATATTAACAAAGAGCTCTTGAACCAGTCAACCAACTTGTGACTTTGAGAATGAGTTCCTTTAGGTAGTATTTAATATATTCTTTAAGAACTATACAAGTAATATACCGAATTTAGTCGGATGACCATGGTTTCTCGTGACCCAAAATTAACCTATAAATTTGCCCCTGGGAAAAATGTTCCATGGCTGCAAGAAAAATGAATAGATGCTTAAATAGTGAGCTAAAAAGAAAAAAATATGAAAATAAAAGGTAGTGAGCTCAAAATGAGAGTAAGGCACCCAGAAAATTTTAAAATAGGAGAAGAGGAGAATGAGTTAAAAAAATGATAGTGTTGGTAGGCCAAAAGTGTATAATTGTACGGTGTCAAGGAGGGTCATTAGTCACTATGTTCCTAAAACATCATACCAAAGTCCCCTAAGCCTTTTTATGATCCAAGAAAATCCTAAAATTGATCCTAATCCAAGTAGTTGACGGTCAGAGTTATGAGTATAAGGGAAAGCATATTTTATTAAGCACAATATTTGAATAGCTATTGTGAGTGTGAGTGACTTTGTTTAGTCCCAAGCGTCGAATCTAAAGATACTATCATGAGTGAGATACGCAACTTCTTTTTACGAGGGAACTTGCATTGCATTATTGATTCTAGGCTATTTCAATGATTGTTGTTTATCTGTGGTTACCTTGCTTGTCATAGTTGCACTGTCACTTGTATTAATTTGCATTGGTTTGTTTGATGACTTTGATATGCGTTGATGAGTGGTGTGGGTAGTTGTGCTTGATTTGGAGATGATGTATGTCATTAGATTGAGGTCTGTCTATTACTATACTGCTTATGTATATTAAGTCCATCGCTTGAGGACAAACAACAACTTTAAGTTGAGGTCTTGATGTACTATCAAAATACAACACTTTTGATGCTCAAAACTTAGTTTTTTGTGTGTTCTCAAAGCGATGTTAGTGGATTTGATATGTTAGTATATTATTTTTCAAGATTATAGGATTTGGCATGATTTTGGGCAAAGTGTTGTAGATGCTGAGTTTTTGAGAAACTAATAGGCACTCTACAGGCCGTTGATACTTCCATGAGCTGTAGAAGGGTTTCGTGGTTGAGATACAATGAAGAGCCTATTTTCTGAAGTTACATCCGTGAACTATTAGACGAGTTGTAGAAGATTGTACCAGTCGGGGATTGATTTCGTGCCTTGAGAATCAGATTTTGAGGAATTTCTGGAAAGCTATCAAATAAACCTTATATGGGTGGTGAGTCTGAACATGACTCATAGAAAGATCTTATAGAAGTGACATCAGCTTTTGAAGAAGGAAGAACATAAAGCCAGATACAGACCGTAGAACTTTGTACGACCTATAACCCCGATCGTAAAGCTTGCCGAATTCAATTTTTCTATTTTATTTTGCACTTGCATTTTACTTATTATTAATAAGTTTTTGTAACATCCACATCTTACAGTAATAGTACTATGCAAATGAAACATGATATAACTTTTCAGATTAGCGTCAAGTTTTAAAAGTGCTTGAATCTCAAATTAGAGGGCGACATGTATGTCTAACGCTGAAGAGAGTCGAGTCTAAATAAGTTTTAAATCAAATTGAGGATATCACGACCCTAAATAAAGTGAGAAAAGTGTGGTGCTTGTAGGACTTAGGAAGCTAGCAGGTGAGTCACCTACTTGCGTAGCTTAAATTTTGTAGCTAAACAGAGACGAAGGCCCGAGGTCGAATTTGTCCAAGTCCGATAATGAATAAAGTCCGTGTTAAGAGTGCAACTTTAGCTCGTGTTTTACTATCATAAATTGACAATACTTAAAGCCCAAGATGAATAATAAAAGGGCCTAATTACATCACAACCCACTTGACTAATTGGGCCAAAACTAAGTGAAAAGGAATTAGGAAAATGGGTAGCCAAGGCCCATCAACTTTGAGACCCATTTAGGCCCAAGTGTGAAGGCCAAGCTATTGCACCACCAGCTCATTAACATGTGTTAATATTTGGTCGAAATATCAGGAGAAATTCAGCGAAAAAGAGACCCTTTAAGAGGACATAAAAACGGCCCCTTAAGTCATTTCACTTTGGAACAATTTTAAGCTTTCCTAAAGACTCTTTTTTTTCTCTTTACTTCACCTCCCAAGGCAATCAATACAACCCTCTAGGGTTCTTGAAGGAAACTTGAATCTTGAAGGTAAAGGTAAGTAGTTATAGTTGTGCATTTAGTATGATTTCTTCATGAAAAATAAGAAGTATATGCTAGTTATGCTTGTGCTTAAAATTTGGACAACATGTGTCCTAAGGAGTATTGTGAACTTTTCTTGTTACTCAAGAGGATTTTCTATTCTTGGTTGGCTAAATTATGAAGTAATACTTATGTTTTTAACAAGGTTTAGTTTTTTTAAGTGATGTAACTAAGCTACTACACCACTTTTACAGTCCACGGAAGTGAGTTCTTATATGATATCGCAATTGTGTTCTTAGTACGAACTTGTGGGCTGGTAGTTGGGAATTATTATTCCACGACCTCCATCTACTTTGGAACTATTTATGGACTGTTTTATGGCTGATTTTATGTGTAAATAATATTGGATACAGTCTGGTTAAAGTTAGAACAGGTTTGGAATTGTCGACGTCAAAATGTAGCGAAGGGATGTAACATTATGCCGCCTATTTGTATGTTGCGTAGAATTGTTATATGTTATGCTTTATGGGTTGTTGTAAGATTGTTATGGAACTAAAACAGGATGCACACGATATATATATAAGAATGTGTATTAGAAAATACGATTAGGGGCGAAAAGGTTGAAAGAATACGCTCGGGTTTATAATTATCTGCTTGTTGCCCGTATGTTATTTTTTAATGAGAATGGGCTGCCAAGATGTATCTATTGGCTGCTAATGCTAGTTTTATCACCTACTATATTGTAGATAAATATTTGGAGGAAGGGAATATTATCTTGAGGTAATAGCGAGGTCGTACAACGAGGTATGTAAGACTACTTAATTTCGTATTATTTGGCATGAAACATGGATCCCTCTTTGGTACATAAAGGCACTTACCAACTCTGACACAACTATTAACCATGTATCAACTCTTTCACTTGTTCATATGCTCCCATACATTGTCACCTTTAAATCTGCATATATACTTGGATACCAAGATACACGAGTTCGTTCTACTAAATAAAATTCATATGTTGTTCTACCTCCTATGCATTTCATTATTTGTGTAACCTACTCTTTTTATTATGGTGTTGTCTCTTGTGATTATTTACATGTCATATGTTGTACCTACAGTCCTACAGCTCCAATGTTACGACCACCAAAGGACTCATCTCAAAGGTAATTGAAAGATAAAGTAAAGTATATTGCTTGTTGATGAGTGGTAACTGGAGGGTTGGAAGAATCACCTAGCCAGGGTCGATCCTATCATGGGGTAGCCCAAGGGGTGAAAGGAAAAGCCTAGGCAGGGCCGATCCCGATTTAGATTTACCACTGATCAGCTGGTCATTTGTATTACTTGTTGTGCACAGATTATACGGTAAAGGTAAAGTAATAAAAAGAACATAAAGTGCATGATCTGACAGTATAACTAAAGGTGGTCTCTTATCCTACACCAGTGCATAGTTTCATTTGAGTTGTTACTTCATATACAGTGTTTCCTGTCTTACATATTTAGTACATTATCTCGTACTGACATCCCTTACAGGGGACTCGCACTTCATGCTGCAAGTGCAGGTGCTAGTAGATCTCCCCAGTAGGAGTACAGGATATCTAGCTGCTGTTACCAAGCTCCAGGTTGCTTTTTTGGAGCTTTGTGTGTCTAAAGCATATATTTTTGTCTTGTTTAGTTAGTCGAGGCGGGGCCTGTCCCGACCCTTATTAGATATTTTTCCTTATCTAAAGGCTTTATAGACTATGTAAATTAAAGTGTGGTCATGCCTCGTACTTTAGACATCGTGGCCCCAACGGCCTAGACATATGCATTTCCTTTTGGCTTGTTATCACTGTTTACTTTCTTAAGGGCATGTTGAATGTAGAAATCCCTTATAATATGTATAGAAAACTCATAGATACAGGTTGGTTCTCCTGGGCCTTATTGGCAATGGGTGCCAGTCCGCCTTAATGGGACTTTGGACGTGACAAAAGTGGTATCAGAGCTGGTCATCATAGGGAGTCTACAATGCCGTGTCTATGTAGAGTCTTGTTTATTGATGTGTTGTGCACCACATTTATAGGAAGGAGGCTACATGGAATTTAGGAGTTGTTACTTTCTTTTCATTCTTTAGATCGTGCCATAGAGCCAAGTGTAATTGATGCATTATGTCTAACTCCTAAATTGTTTTGTACAACAAGAATGTCGAAAACCAGGAAAAACAAAGGTAAAGGGAAGGGATAGAAGTGGTGGTTGGTGTACCCAACAAGGTGAGACAACGAAATGAGGTTCAAGATGAGTCTCTATCACAGACATCTCCAACACCTGCAGTTCGTGATGACCCCAGAAGTAGTAAAATTTTCCTAGAACCACCTATCATGCTACTGTGTAGGATCTGAGAAATGTAGTCCAACTATTGACTCGTATAGTTGCTAGCCAAGGTCAAAGAAACAAAGGTCCAGTTATAGGTGCTGGTGGTATGAATAGGGTAGCTAGTACGAGGATAGGTGACTTCCTTAATTTGGACCCTCCATCCTTCACTGGGTCAGATCCTAATGAAGATCCCTAAGACTTTATTGATCAGATTCAATGCACTTTAGATGTTATGCATGTGATTGGTACAAAAGCTATCGAGTTAGTGACATATACGTTGAAAGGTGTGGCTATATTATAGTATGAAGCTTGGAAGCAATCTAAGAGTATAGATGCACCTCCAACTACTTGGAAGGAGTTCAAAGAGGCATTTCTTGACCATTACTTCCCATTAGAGATCCAAGAGGCCCGTGCAGATCAGTTCTTGAACCTCCACCAAGGTAATATGAGTGTGAGGGAGTATAGCCTTCAATTTAATTCCCTGTCCAGGTATGCTCCTAATGTAGTTGGTACTATGGTATATAGAGTTCATCGATATGTGGATAGATTGGATACGTATCTGGTCAGAGATTATACCATTACTTCCTTGAACAAAGACATGGATATAGCGCGAATGCAAGCTTTTGCATAGAAATTGGAGGAGTAGAGGCAAAGGAGAAGGACACAAGAGTTAGAAAGAGCACAGTCCAAGAGGGCCAGGTCTACAAGGAAGTTTACACCATCCCAAGGTAAGTTTAGGCCTCAGTTTTCTAATGGACCGCCTAGGCCATCATCCTCCTACTCTGCAGCCATGCTCCACCACAACTTCAGGGGTCTAGGAGAAATCAATTTGGTCCAAGAAGTGAAGGGAAAGACACCCAGATAGCAGGATATTCAGCAGGCCAGTAAATGACCCCTACGTAGCCTTGCAAACAGTGTGGAAGAAGTCATTCAGGTATATGTCATGTTGGGATAGACACTTGTTATTGGTATGGTACGCCATGGCGTATGATGAGAGATTGCCCGAGGAGACATATGGGTGATATAGCACAACCTACTAGATCAGCTGTTGCATCATCATCATCAGTTCCTCCAACAAGTAGGGGTCAGCAAGAACCCACCGGTCATGGTAGAGGTGTAAGAGGGGTAGCTAGCTCTAGCGGAGTCCAGAATCACATATATGCTCTGGGGAGTCGGCAAAATTTGGAAGCTTCACCCAATGTGGTCACAGGTACATTGTCCATCTTTTCACATAATGTATATGCATTAACTGACCCTGATTCTACACTATCATACATCACTCCAGTAGTTGCTGGGAAGCTTAAGAGAACACCCAAATTATTGAACAAACCATTTGAAGTGTCACACCAACTAGTGAATCTATTATGGCTAGAAGGGTTTATTATGACTGTGTAGTAACTGTTTGCGACTGTGACACATTGCTGACCTTATTGAGCTAGAAATGGTAGAATTTGATGTTATAATGGGTATGGATTGATTAACTTCTTGCTATGCCACCGTGGATTACCGAACTAAGAAAATGTATTTCTACTTTCCAAATGAGGCAATTCTTGAATGGAAAGACAATGTTGGGGTGACAAAGAGTAAATTTATCTCTTATTTTAAGGCCAGCAAGATAATATCTAAGGGGTATATATGTCATTTAGTTAGAGTGAGGGATATGGAGGCAGAATCACCAACTCTTCAATCAGTTCCAGTAGTGAATGAATTTGTTGATGTGTTCCCTGATGAACTTTCAGGCTTACCTCCAGAACGAGAGATAGATTTTGGTATTGACTTACTTCTAGGCACTCAACCTATTTCCATCCCTCCATATAGAATAGCCCCGGCAGAATTGCGTGAATTAAAAGAATAGTTAAAAGACTTATTGGAGATGGGTTTTATAAGACCCAGTGTGTTCCCTTGGGGTAGACCAGTGTTATTTGTACGTAAAAAGGATGGAACCTTGAGAATGTGTATCGACTATCAACAGTTGAATAGGGTGACAACTAAGAATAAATATCCCCTCCCCAGGACTGATGATTTATTTGATCAGTTACAGGGTGCCAAATACTTTTCAAAAATTGATTTAACATCAGGTTATCACCAAGTGAGGGTGAAGGAGAAAGATATACCTAAGACTGCTTTCAGAACATGCTATGGTCACTTTGAATTTCTTGTTATGTCATTTGGGCTAACGAATGCACCATCAATAGATCTAATGAATAGGGTATTCAAGCCATTCTTGGATGTGTTCGTGATAATATTTATAGATGACATTTTGGTATATTCAAGAGCAGAAGGGGACCATGCAAATCAGTTACAACAAGTGTTCTAGGTTATTCGTGATAGACAATTGTATGCCAAATTTTCTAAATGTGAATTTCGGCTAAACTCAATGGCATTCTTGGGTCATATTGTGTCGGATGAGGGAATAATGGTTGATTTAAAAAATATAGAGGCTGTGAAAGATTGGCCAAGACCAACAACACCCATGGAAGTTCGGAGCTTCCTAGGTTTGGCGGGTTATTACAGGAGGTTTGTTGAAAGTTTTTCTTCTATTTCCGCACCTTTAACAAAGTTGACACATAAGGCAACCAAGTTCTAATGGAATGATGCATGTGAAAGGAGCTTCCAGGAGCTGAAAAATAAGCTAACTTCTGCACCTGTGCTAGTACTTTCAGAAGGCACCGAGGGGTATGCAGTATATTTCGATGCTTCAAGAGTTGGCTTAGGGTGTGTACTGATACAACATTGTAGGGTAATTGCTTATGAATCTAGACAGCTACGACCACATGAGAAAAACTATCCAACACATTATCTTGAGCTAGTAGCGGTTGTGTTTGCTCTGAAAATATGGCGCCATTATTTGTATGGGGTTCACGTTGACATATATACTGATCATAAGAGCCTGCAATACATATTTAAGCAGAAAGACCTAAACTTAAGACAACAGAGATGGCTAAAGCTAATAAAGGATTATGACATTGATATACTTTACATTGGGGAAAAGCAAATGTAGTAGCCGATGCTCTGAGTCGTAAGGAAATCATGAATATTGGTGATAATCGTGGTAAGTTAAGGAGTGGCTAAAGATCTACAATAACTAGCTAGTTTGGGAGTTTTCGCCTTCTTGAGACTTCAAAGAAAGGGGTTGTTATGCATGATGCTGCAGAGTCTTCATTGGTAATGGAGGTGAAAGAAAAATAGTTTGAGGACCTATCTTACGATAACTTAAGGACAAGGTGAGTAAAGGCACAATAGAGGGCTTTGACCTTACACAAAATGGAGTACTTTATTGCCAAAATAGACTATGTGTGCCTGATAATAATGGACTAAGGAAAAGGATAATGGAAGAAGCCCATCATTCCAGAAATGTTTTGGTAGGGAGGCATAAAAAAGGACCTTGCAGAATTTGTGGCTCAATGTCCGAATTGCCAACAAGTGAAAGTAGAACACCAAAAGCCAGGAGGTTATATGAAGTGTATAGAGCTTCCACCCTGGAAGTGGGATATGATCAATATGAATTTTGTTACTGGGTTGCCTCGCTCATTTCAGAAGTTTGACTCTATATGGGTAATAGTTGATAAACTCACAAAGTCAGCACACTTCTTGCCAGTCAGGAGTGATTATACAGTTGAAGAGTATGCACACTTCTTGCCAGTCAGGAGTGATTATATAGTTGAAGAGTATGCCAAGCTATACCTCAAAGAGATAGACAGGCTACAGGGAGTCCCAATCTCCATTATCTCCGATTAGGGGGCTCAATTCACTGCAAAGTTTTTGAAGTCCTTCCAAAGAGGTTTAGGGACACAAGTGAATTTGAGTATAACATTCCATCCTCAAACATACGGTCAGGCAGAACGCACCATTCAGACACTTGAAGGTATGTTGAGAGCTTGTGCATTGGACTTTAAAGGTAGTTGGATGGACCATTTGCCACTTATTGAATTTGCCTATAGTAATATCTACCACTTAAGTATCAAGATGGAACCTTATAAAGCTTTGTATGGAAGGAAATGTAAATTTCCAATTGGATGGATTGAAGTGGGTAAAACCACCTTGCTTAGGCCAAATCTAGTACAAGAAGCCATGGAAAAAGTTAAGGTAATACAACAACGGCTAGAAACAGTCCAAAGTCATTACAAATCATATGCGGATGCTAGAAGGAGAGGACTGGAATTCTCAGTAGGGAACTGGGTATTTTTAAAGTTGTCTCCAATGAAAGGGGTTATGAGGTTTGGTAAGAAAGGAAAAATGAACCCATGTTATATAGGGCCATATAAAATTATTAAGAAGTTTGGGCAGATTGCACGTGAACTAGAGCTACCCCAAGAGCTTTCAATGGTTCATCCAGCTTTTCATGTCTCAATGCTTCGAAAATACATAGGTGACCCATCCCATATCACTCCTATTGAAGACGTGCAGGTTACAGAAGATCTCACATATGAAGAGGTACCGATTGCTATTCTGGATCTTCAAGTTAGGAAGATAAGGAATAAAGAAATAGCTTCAGTAAAGGTACTTTGGAAAAACCAGCAAGCAGAAGAAATAACATGGGAGGCCGAGGACGCGATGAAATCAAACTACCCTTACTTATTTGAAGCTAAATAGGAAGTCCAACATGCAGAATTGGTATACTAATATGTACGTGTGATTGAATACTTAGTGTGTTGTCAAAAGTTGGTGTAGGTAAAGGTTTAAACTTGGTTAAGCTATCCAATTGTGCTAACATTCAAGGACGAATATTCCTAATAGGGGAGGATGTAACACTCCACATCTTACAGTACTAGTACTATGCAAATGAAACATGATATGACTTTTCAAATTAGCGCTAGTTTTTAAAAGTGCTTGAATCTCAAATTAGAGGGCGATATGTATGTCTAACGCTGAAGAGGGTCGAGTATAAATAAGTTTTAAGTCAAATTGAGGAGATCACGACCCTAAATGAAGTGAGAGAAGTGAGGTACTTTTAGGACTTAGAAAGCTAGCAGGTGAGTCACCTACTTTCTTAGCTTAAATTTGCTAGCTAAACGCAGACGAGGCCCAACGTTGAATTTGTCCAAGTCCGATAATGAATAAAGTCCGTGTTGAGAGTATAACTTTGGCCTATGTTTTACCATCGTAAATGGACAATAATTAAATCCCAAGATGAATAATAAAAGGGCCCAAGTACATCATAACCGAATTGACTAATTGGGCCCAAACTAAGTGAAGAGGAATTAGGAAAATGGGCAGCCAAGACCCATCAATTTTGAGACCCGTTTAGGCCCAAATGTTAGGGCCAAGCTGCTGCATCACTAACTTATTAATATGTGTTAATATGTGGTCAAAATCATAGGAGAAAGTCGAACAAAGAGACCCTTTAAAAAGGCTCAAAAACAGTCCCTTCAGTCATTTCACTTTGGAACAATTTTCAGCTTTCCTAAGGACTCTTTTTTTTTTCTCTTTACTTCATTTTACAAGGCAACCAATACAACCCTCTAGGGTTCTTGAAGGAAACCTGAATTTTGAAGGTAAAGGTAAGTAGTTATAGTTGTGTATTTAGTATGATTTCTTCATGAAAAACAAGAAGTATATGCTAGTTATGCTTGTGCTAGAAATTTGGACAACATATGTCCTAAGGATTGTTGTGAACTTGTCTTGTTACTCAAGAGGATTTTCTTTTCTTGGTTGGATAAATTATGAAGTAATACTTATATTTTTAACAATATTTAGTTTTTTAAGTGATGTAACTAAGCTGTTGCACCACTTTTACAGTCCGTGGAAGTGAGTTCTTATATGATATCGCAATTGTGTTCTTAGTACGAACTTGTGGGCTGGTAGTTGAGAATTATTGTTCCAGGACCTCCATCTACTTTGGGACTATTTATGGACTGTTTTATAGATGATTTTATGTGTAAATAATGTTGGATACAGTCTGGTTAAATTTGGAACAGGTTTGGAATTGTCGACGTCAAAATGTAGCGAAGGGATGTAATATTATGCCGCCTATTTGTATGTTGCATAAAATTATTATGTGTTGTGCTTTGTAGGCTACTGTAAGACTATTATGGCACTAAAACAGGCTGCACATGATATGTATATGAGAATGTGTATTGAAAAATACAATTAGCGGCGGAAAGGTTGAAAGAATATGCTCGGGTTTATAATTATTCGCATGCTGCCCGTATGTTATTTTTTTATGAGATTGGGTTACCAAGATGTATCTATTGGAAGCTAATGCTAGTTTTATCACCTACTATGTTGTAGATAAATATTTGGAGGAAGGAAAGGTTATCTCGAGGTAATAGCGAGGTCGTAAAGCGAGGTATGTAAGGCTACTTGATTTCGTATTATTTGACATGAAACATAGATCTCTCCTTGGCACATAAAGACACTTACCAACTCTAACAAAACTATTAACCGTGTCTCAACTCTTTCACATGTTCATATGCTTCCATATATAGTCACCTTCAAATCTGCATACATACTTGGATACCAAGATACACAAGTTCATTCTACTAAATAAAATTCATGTGTTGTTCTACCTCTTATGCATTTCATTATTTGTGTAACCTACTCCTTTCGTTATGGTGTTGTCTCTTGTGATTATTTACATGTCATATGTTATACCTACAGTCCTACAGCTTCAATATTACGACCACCAAAAGAATCATCTTAAAGGTAATTGAAAGATAAAGTAAAGTATATTACTTGTTGATAGGTGGTAACCGAAGGGGTGGAAGAATCACCTAGCCAGGGTCGATCCTATCACGGGGGGTAGCCCAAGGGGTGAAAGGAAAAGCCTAGGCAGGGCCGATCCCAATATAGATTTACCACTGATCAGCTGATCATTTGTATTACTTGTTGTGCACAGATTATACAGTAAAGGTAAAGTAATAAAAAGAACATAAAGTACAAGATCCCACAGTATAACTAAAGGTAGTCTCTTATCCTACACGAGTGCATAGTTTCATTTGAGTTGTTACTTCATATACAATATTTCCTGTCTTACATATTTAGTATATTATCTAGTAATGACGTCCCTTACGGAGGACTTGCATTTCATGCTGCAGGTATAGGTGCTAGTAGATCTCCTCAGTAGGAGTATAGGATATCTAGCTACTATTACCAAGCTTCAGGTTGCTTCGGAGCTTTGTGTGCCTAGAGCTTATATTTTTGTATTGTATAGTTAGCCGAGACGGGGGCTGTCCCGACCCTTATTAGATACTTTTCCATAGAGGCTTTGTAGACTATGTAAATTAAAGTGTGGTCATGCCTTGTACTTTAGACACTGTGGCCCCATCGACCTAGCCATATGCATTTTCGTTTGGCTTGTTATTACTGTTTACTTTCGTAAAGGCATGTTGAATGTAGAAATCCCTTATAATATGTATAGAAAGCGCATAAATACAGGTTGGTTCTCCCGGGCCTTATTGACAACGGGTGTCAGTCCGCCTTAATGGGACTTTGGGCATGACAACTTTTTAGGTCTTTTGAGAGGTAGACGCACGAGAGATGCACGAGAGAACTGAGAAACAAATTTGTGACTTCATACGATGTGATTTTTAAATCAAAAACATTACTTTGTGATTTCTAGTGATGAATTGGAGATTTCTTGTTTTTAACTTTATCATTGTAAGTATTTACTTATGTTATGCTATATCATGATTCTTTCATCTATAATGATTATGTATAACTAAATCCATAACTAGGATTGTGAGAACCATAAAGAACTAACAAGGTAAAACTAGATAATTCATTATTCTTAAGAAGTGTGCATGCATGTATTAATAAATTCTCTTTGTTTTGATTGATTTTTAATGGTGGCCAACATTAGAACTCGCCAAGTTGTTACTGGCTGGATCAAGGTAGTAATGAATGGAAAAAGAGATTAATTAACAGGATTCGATGTAATCCCTCTCGTCTAATCAATTGAACTGAATCAAAGGGAGGTTGTACTAGAACAATAGGTAAGAGTTAGTAGTGACACACTAGGGGAATGAATTAATCACATAGCGAAATCTACCTCTCGCTTGGATTTTCGTAAACTTAACTTACCCTTCTGCATGCTACACACTGGAAAAGATTATGATTATCTGGTAATAACAAATTAGGAATTCATAGGGAACACAATACTCTAGCTCTCTCACTGGTTTCACAACACTTTTTCTAGCTTAGGCTTATTTTGTTGCAATTACAGACCCTCCCCTTCTAGAGATAAGTAGGTTAATTTATTCAATTTCCTGTAATTACTTCGAGCCTGACCATATTCCTTAAGGAATTCGACCCTAACCTTGGTTAGGTTATATCTCTTGACAATGATCGCTTAAACCTTCAAAAGGATGGTGTAGCTTAGGCGACATCAGTCTCTACCTAATTACTTAATGCTCCTGTTTACTCATAATTTAAACACTGCTTCTTTGTTGTCTCTCTGTTGTACTTAGTTTGTAATCAAATACAAGCATGTTATAAGAAGCATAAGCTAGAATGGTGTACACAGGCGCCATTTTACATATTGTTTTGATGATAGTTTCGAAGTTTGTTATTACTATAATTTTTTAAAAATAAACTTAGGTAATTGATTTGTTACTATACCACTACATCAAACTAGAAAGATGAGCTAAAAGTGCTTTCAGAAATGGAATATGACTAGTCCTTTGTAACAAACATTATGATCTTTTCTTTCTGCTTATACTTTGTTGTGTCTCTTTTATTTCTAGGTGATCCCTTAATGTCATTACGTTCCAAATTGGTTCTCTCTGAACTAAGATTTGGTGATTGTATCAAAGAAACTCTTCAATTCTTGATTGGTTCTCCTGCTTTTGTATGACTATCAATATTTAGATTCATTGATTTGACTATAGAATTAGAAAGCCTCACATTATTTTCTATTTGACTTGGTGAGACAAAATCTCTAGATCTTAGTGGACAAGTAGATTAACATGAGTATGATAGCAAACAGTTGTAGGCCTAGAGAAAAAGCAAAGTTGGCTCTCAACAGAATGAATTATGCCCATAAACAGGAAGACGAGGTCTTTTGCTAGAAGGACGACTATCTTTAAGTGTTGTTGCTTTACTACTATTATACATCACAAGATTTTAAGGTTCCTAAGTCATCACAAAAACCAAGAAAAAACATCAAGAGTATTAAGTCTAGGTATACTTGCTGGCCAAGTATACATAACACTTTCAAGAGGAATATTAATGGCCATGATGAAAATATTGGTTATAACAGAACAATCAAATTAGAATAAAAAGAAAGATTAGATGAAGCTACGACATTTAATGATATAGATGAAGTTGAAAAGATATTGTGTTCGATCGCGATACCGAAGTAATTCTTTTTCAGCTGTGAGGAGAGCGTCCACTTCAGTTTATGTATTTTTTCAAGTTTATATACTTGATTCTTAAGCAATATATTTCAATCATGAAAAGATAATTTAGAGATATCATAACAGTCTTACTAATATACTATGTGAAGCTCTAAAGCAATATCTTTTTCATCTCAAATCTAATGCAATGAAGATGGAAGACATACAAATCTAAAGAAACACACAGCACTGATGCATCTCAAGGTAAAAAAAATAAGAAAAGTTAGGACATAACACCCTCAATTTCTACAATAGCTTTAATAATGGAAGATTCACTAAGCAGACATCGAATGAAGGTAATATAAGAGCTTGTTTTGATGGATCCTCCTGGATCACCATTTCCTCCAAAGTGATGCATCCCTTTGACTCTGAGATCTGTTACCTAATCATAATATGAATTAAAATTCTCATGAGCTATAGCATTACCGATACTAACAACAAGACGTAATATTAACTGTTCTAGAAAAGCTTTCATCCCAATGTAATGTGTTGAAGATGCTTGAAGTAAATATCAAAGACTGATTTATCAATCACAATTATGTCTGGGATTGGGATAGAGATTATTATTGATGCTAACACCTAAAATATGATAAAAACAAATTTTGAGATAGTTTAATCTCAAGTGACATTCTGGTAAAAGAAAAAAGACCAGATTAGAAGATAGGGGCATACAAAAATAATATTGTATACAAGAAAGTATTTGATAAGAAATGCTTAGAAACACACTTGAAAGATATCAAATTGAAAAAAAATATTATACATTGCATGAAATTAATGAAACTTTTGTTGGATGTTTTTAGATGTTTGAGTGAATGAGAGATGATATGACCATCACCAAGTATCTTTCAAAGAAAAGAAGGCGCTACTACTGTGTGGTATCAGTTATTTAAAATTAGACTATAATTATTTTATTATATTGAAAAATTTGCTAATACTAGCATAGTATATATGTATTTTTTTTAAAAGAGTGTTACAAGATATAATTATATAGAAGTATTTGATCGAATAGTAAAGTTGACACTTAACCATGAACACAAACACTTCTTGCCAAAAATTTAAAATCCAAAAGTAAATTGCAATTAATACACGCAAAATCGTATTGACATTTACAACAATTAGTGGGTTGTTGAACAAATCAGAAACTTAAAATACAATGTTCTTCAATTAATATCCTACAACCATAAAATAAATTAGTTTTAAAGCTTTCTAATAGACGAACGAAATAAAATATTATTTACAAATCTATATTTTGTGAGCCTTTACTGTTTATTATAACTATCCATTTAAATTTTTAAGAATCAATTCTTGAATTATACCCAATATTGTATATTCAATAATTGATAAAATATATGCTCATTTATTTATATAGAAATAGATGAAATGAAATTACCATGATGGCAATAGACATGTGAAGTCTCAATAATCAACAATCACAATGTTAACAACTTTATTTGTACATGTAGACTTTT
>JAABOM020000001.1:7687092-7731249 GCA_011800125.2 Solanum clarkiae
TAACGCGAGATTCAAGCACTTTTGAAAACTAGTGCTAGTTTAACCAAATCATGTCATATTTCACTTGTATAGTATTAATGGTGTAGTATAAGGTGTGGGGTGTTACATCTTTCCATCATGTTGACGCACTTGGAACACAACTGCCTCTTCCCCAAGCCTGAAAGTAAGTAGGCTCTTTCCTATATCAACTAATGCTTGACCTGTGGCTAAGAAAGGTCTTTCTAAGATGGTAGGAACTGCAAAATCAACCTCACAGTTAAGTATAACCAAATCTTCAGGAAATATAAATTTGTCTACCTTTACAAGCACATCATACAGTATCCCCACAGGCTTCTTCACTGTTCTGTCTGTCATCGACAATCGCATCTTTGTAGGAACAAGGCTCCCAAACCGTGCTTTCTGACTATGACAAGAGGCATCAAGTTAATGATAGCCCCCAAGTCACATAGTGCTTTAGCAAACTCAAGTTCTCCTATAGTTCATGGTATAGTGAATGCACTCAGGTCTTCCCGCTTATGCACCAATGACTTTGTAGTGATGACACTAGAATGTTGAAAATTTTGAGAGAGGTTTTGGCTCATTTTTTGCTTTTTCTTGACTAGATCTTTCATCCATTTTGCATGCCCCGGCATCCTCTTAAGAGCTTCCGTTAAGGTAATTTCTATTGATAATTTCTCAATCATCGCCAAGAACTATTCAAACTTGCCTTCCTCCTTCCTCTTCCCAAGCCTTTGAGGAAAAGAGGGAGGGGGCCTTGGAAAGGTTTTATATTTCTTGAGTTGCTCTTCTGTGTTGTATGCCTTGGTCTCCTCATTCCCTTTCTTCCGATGGTTTTTATTTTTGACCATTGGCACAAGGGAATCTATAGTGATTTTGCCACCTCGAGTCATCATTGACATGCAATGCCCTGTTCTTACGTTTCTGAACCATGTGGCTTGGTAAGGTGCCCTTTTAGCGTTAATTCAATTGCGAAGAAATTTTTCCAAATTATTGGTCAAGTTGCTTAATCGCCACCGACTAAGACTCTATTTTTTGGTTAATACTTGAAATATCCTCTTTCATTCCCTTTAAAGTCTCATCTTGGTGGTCTGCCCTTTTCAACAACTTTTCCAACATCTCTTCGATCCTGGATTTACTTGACCTAGCCTCACGGTTGTGAGGTGGCACATAAGTACCATTCCTGTAGCCCTCTCTTCTTCCCCATTTGGCATCTGGCACTCTCTCTCTCATAGTATCCACCCTGATTATCTCTAACACTCATCACAGTTGAAGTTCTGACCTTGAATCCCGAAGCCTTGCCTCCAATAGTCTAAATTGGACCCTTGGAGGTTGTTCTGGAAACCCACCACTTGGTTGTTTACAAATCATGCATCTTCATCAAAGAATGGATCATCATAGATGGGATCCTTCAGACGTTGGTGGGTGACTACTTTGACATTTGCTTGGTTTTGCTTTAAAACTAAGTCCATGCTTGTATGCAGTTGAGTAGGTTGCTCCATGATCTCTTAATTTACCTTTTCTTACTCATTGTTTGTATTGACTACACAAGAAGGTCTCATCGCACCTCGCTCTCGTTGACCCCATGCTCTATTTGTTTTGACCACTTGCTCCCTCCTTCCGGCTACCAATGCAAAAGGTTGGTCAAGGAATATGCCTCCTATGATTGTATTGACACATGCTTGACTATTCTCGTCAAGTGTCTGATAGAATATCTCAACTAAGGAATCATCAACAACTTTTTGATCGGAGATCATCCTCAAACATTTGGTAAACCTTTCATATGTTGTGCTAATAGAGTCACCTGAAAATTGATCAAAGTTGTTGATTTGGTCCTTGATCTTCAACTTCTTAGATCTTGGAAAATATCTTTCAAGGAATACTCTCTGAAGCTCAGCCCAACTTGTTGTAGTACCTGAAGGAAGCTCAGACAATCATGCAGCTGCATTGCCAGTCAATGATAGTGGAAACACACTTAAACCAACAACATCAAGAGAAAGATTTTGTATCCCCATGACATTTTTGCAAACAAACACCATATTTTAGAGATGACGGTGGGGATCTTCCGAAGGTAGCCCTCTGAATAGTCTGTGATTTTGGAGAATTTAGAGCAATATACGCGATATCGTGAACTTAGTATCTGCCAGTAAAGCAGACAGAACTATGGCACCGGTAACATCCATAGCCATAGGGTTCAATCGATATTGATTCCATCCATAAGCGTTTTCATTGAAGTCCCTAAGTTGTGGCCTGTTACCCCTTGGTTGTGGATTCTCCTCTCTTCATATATACTTGTTCATATTCATATCCTCCTCTACCTTGATATCTTTATTCACTTGAGTCATTCTTCTCACTACTTGATGGATATCCAAATTGATCGAAGCTAAGGGATTGCCTTGGCTCCTTGTGTTGGGCATACAACCTAGTACACCCTGCAAATAAAATCAAACAATAAAAATAAAAACAAAAGTAAAATACAAGAAATTCTAGGAATCAACAATAAAACTAACTAATAGGGAATTCAAATCAAAACCTTATTGTATTCCGCGGCAACAACACCATAATTTTTTATGATATTCAAGCTCCAATAAGGAAAAGGTCGTTGTCAGCAATTAACCTAACCAAATGTTAGAGTCGAATCCACAAGGAATATAGAGCTTGACTACAAGAATCCACTACTAATCATTTCAAGCATAAATAACTAAAATCTCTAAATAGGGGGGGGGGGGATTGTGATTTAAAAACAAGGTGAAATAAACACCAAACTATGATGCAAGAAAACACTCAATTTTAGATACAACTTGAGAATTGTGTTCACCATGGTTTATTGACTCAATTACCCTAGGTAACATAACTATAATTGAAAATTCATATACAGGACGGTAATTTATGTTCTTCTAGCTCTCTTGTGAAGGTAAAGGTTGAATTTCACCATGGCACTTGGTCGGCCACCATAACGTGCCAATTAACCATTACCAATTGTCCTAGTCAACCTCCCTTTGGTCAAGTTTGGTTAATGATACGAGAATACATCAATCTAATCCTGTCATCTACTTCCCTTTTCCTATTCATCACTACCTTGGTTGGGCTAGTGATAGTAGGTGTGGTTTGGTGTTTTCCACCACCAAACGACAATCATAATGAAGGAAAATAGCTAATACATGCAAACCCCAATCGTACAAATGCAATAAATCTAGGTAATTTCAAGTTAACTACTCAAGATTCCGACAACTCCAGGTTGTGGGTTCTTAGATACTCATGGCTAAGGCAAAACAAGCAAAAATTCAAATATAAGGCATAAGTGAATATTTTACCAAAAATACTGAAGAATGTAGGCACCACAAGTTGCAAACCCAAAATCTTGATTGATTAACAACGAATACAAAGCAAGATTTGCAATCCCCAAAATGGATTTTCCAAGAGAGAATAATAAACTAATCTAAAACCCTAAAATATTCTTGAGAGAATATTCAAAGGCAAGTCCTATCTTCTAAAATCTCGAAACTCCTCATAAGATCCTAACTTAATGTATTTATAGTGTTTAAAAATAAACCCTAAGAATAACACACAAAAGACAGCTGACAGCTAGTATGACTTGCAGGTATGACTTGTAGGGTGACCTCCGAGTCATAGTCAGGGTCTTGTATCAGGTTCTTTGCATCTTAGACTGAACTGGTACGACCCACAGGTACAAGTCGTTACTTGGCTACGACTCGTATGTTCCTCTCGAAGTCTTGGCCTTCAGTTTTTGGTCCAACATTTTTGCTCTCTAATTACTGCTACAAGTCTACCTATACATGTTGTGGTGAGACATATGAATCGTAGGATGGCCTCGTGGGCTACTTAGCTGATTTCTGAATTTTGATCTCTGTTTCTTGCTATGACACACCCTACAATTCGTAGCCTGGGCTACGACTCGTAGGTGAGCTCATATATTCTATAATTCATTAAAAATCTGCAATTTATCTTCAAAATCATGCCAACCTAAAGAACAACATAAAAACACATAAAACCATAAAAAGTCGCATTAAGAACTCATAAAATCCCTTGTTTTGGGCATTAAATGTGCTGTATTTTGAGAGTACATCAAATAGCATATGAGCAGGAAAGCAAACCTAACAGGGCATGAGCCTAGACAACCACGACAGAATAAGGGTGATAAATCCTACTTTTAAAAGAGGTCTTGTCACTATGCACCCTCTACAGTGAGTGCACCTATCCAGCAAAACAAGTGTGATCAGAAGTATTATGGTTACCAGAACTACAGGGCTCACGGTTCTCAATCTCAAGCTAGTGTGACCTAAGGTATGAAGGAAAAGCCACCTTGTGACAAGTGTGGTAAACTCCATCTGGGTGAGTGTTGCGTGGGCAAAGATGTTTTCTACTCATGTGGGAAGATTGGTCACTTCCAATATGAGTGCTTGAAGAGGAGACGAGGTGAAGGAAGCAACATAGCACAGTCCTCCATAGCACCCTTAGTTGGCAGTTATCATAGGGTACTACTATGTGTATAGAAGGCTGGACAAACCATCTTTATGCCGTGGGTAATTATCAGGATCAAGAGGCAGCACTTTGAATCTTTGCTTTTGATTGTTATGCATTGCTTGACCCAGGTTCCACTCTATCTTTTGTAACTACTTATGTGGCTAGTAGATTTGGGATCCTTCCAGAGTGTTTGGTTGAACCCTTTTCTGTCTCCACTTCTATTGGTGAGTTTATTTAGTTGAGAGGGTTCACAAGGATTATCTAGCATCTATTTATCATAGAGATACCTTGGCTGACTTGGTAGAGTTGGAGATGGTGGATTGTGGTGTGATCCTTGGCATAGATTGGCTTTATGCCTGTTATACCTCCATTGATTGTAGGACCCAGATAATTAAGTTTCATTTCCCTAATGAATCTGTCTTAGAGTGGAAAGGGAGTTCTGTTGCACCTATGGGCAAGTTTGTCTCCAATCTTAGAGCTAGAAAGCTAATCTCTAAAGGTTGTATTTACTATCTCGTGTGAGTTAAGTCTATTGATGTTGAGTCCCCCACGCTAGAGTCAATCCCGATTGTAGATGAGTTCCCTGAAGTGTTTCTTGAAGATCTGCCTGTTGTACCTCCTGATAGGGAGATTGACTTTAGGCTTGATGTTCTCCCTGATACCCAACCTATCTCAATTACACCCCACAGAATGGCCCCCACTGAATTGAAAGAACAATTGAGAGACTTGCTAGAAAAAGGTTTCATAAGACCTAGTATTTCTCCTTAGGGTGATCCTGTCTTATTCGTGTGCAAGAAAGATGGGTCTCTCAGAATGTGTATAGACTACTGACAACTAAACAAGCTCATAATAAAGAACAAGTATACTCTCCCCATGATAGATGATATGTTTGACCAACTTCAAGGTGCCTCTTGCTTCTCTAAGTTAGACCTCAGCTCGGGTTACAATCAGTTGAAAGTAAGGGAATGTTATATTCCAAAGACAACCTTCAGGATATGGTATGGCCATTTTGAGGTCTTGGTCATATCCTTTGGGTTGACTAATGCACCTGCAGCTTTCATGGACTTGACGAACAGAGTATTCAGACTGGACCTCGACATGTTCGTGATTGTATTTATTTATGATATCCTGGTATACTCTAAGGATGAAGTGGAGCGTGTTAATTATCTTAATATGGTTTTGTAAACTCTCAAAGACGATGAATTTTATGAAAAGTTTTCGAAAGTGTAAGTTCTGGCTCAAGTCCGTGGCCTTCCTAGTTCGTGTTGTCTCAGGCGATGGTATTTGAGTAGATGTCCAAAAGATTGAAGTGGTTAAGAACTAGCCCAGACCGACCTCTCCCACTGATATATGGAGTTTCTTAGGGTTGGCAGGCTACTATTATAGACTTGTTGAGGGGTTTTCTTCCTCGTCTGCACCATTGACCAAGCTATCTCAGAAAAAGGTCATGTTTCAGTGGTTCGACAAATGTGAAAAGCGTTTTCAAGAGTTGAAGACTAGATTGATGCAACACCAGTTTTGACATCGCCTGATAGGACAGAAGACTTTGTGATATATTATGTTGCATCCTGAGTTGGACTGGTTGTGTGCTGAGGCAGAGAGGGAAGTTGATAGCCTATGCATCCAGACAACTTAAGATTCATGAGAAGAACTACCCAACTCATGATCTCGAGTTAGCAGCAGTGGTGTTCGCGCTTAAGATCTGGTGCCACTGCTTATATAGAGTGCAAGTGGACATGTTCACTGATCACAAGAGCTTCCAATATGTCTTCAGTCAGAAAGTGCTCGACCTGCAGCAAAGGAGATGGTTGGAGTTGCTCAAGAATTATGACATGAGCATTCTCTACCACCCAGGTAAGGCTAACGTTGTTACTTATGCTCTTAGAAGGTTGTCTATGGGTAGAACTTCCTATGTGTAGGAAAGAAAGAAAGAGTTGGCTAAGCATGTGCACAGGTTGGCCAAATTGGAATATAACTTAAGGAGAATAATGAAGGCTGGGTCAACATTTAGAATTGGTATGCGTCATATTTAGTGTTAGAGGTGAAGAAAAAACAAGACCGAGACCCTATCTTGTTTCAATTGAAAGAAGTTGTTCGCAAGAAAAAAGTGATGGTTTTCTCTAAAGGGGGAGATGGGGTGTTGAGTTACCAGGGGTAGATTGTGCGTGCTTGATGTGGATGCTATTCGAAAGAGAATAATAGTCGAAGCTCATTGCTCCAGATATTCTATCCATCCTGGCTCCACCAAGATGTATCATGACTTGGGAGAAGTCTATTGATGGAATGAAAAGAAGAAGGACATTGCTGAATTTGTCTCTAAGTATCCCAATTGTCAAATGGTCAAGGTTGAAGATCAAAGACGTTGTGGCTTAGCTCAAAACTTTTGAATTCTAGAGTGGAAGTGAGAGATAATCAACATGGACTTCATTACTGGATTACCAAATACCTGAAAGAAACATGGTTCGATGTGGGTAATCATGGAGAGCATGGCCAAATCAGCCCACTTCTTCGCAGTCAAGACAACTAATACAGCTAAGGAGTATGCTAAGTTGTACATTCTTGGGATTGTGAGGTTGCATGGAGTTCCTTTGTCTATCATCTCGCACAGACGAGCTCAATTCACCTCTCAATTTTGGAGATCTTTTCGGAAGAAACTGGGCACCAAGGTAAATCCGAGTATAACCTTACACCCTCAGATAGATGGTCAGGCAGAGCGCACTATTCTGACATTAGAGGATATTTTGAGGGGTTACATTCTCGACTTTAAAGGAAATTGGGACGAACACTTGCCATTGATCGAATTCGCCTACAACAATAGCTATCATGGAAGTATCCACATGGCCCCTTATGAAGCTTTGTGTAGGAGGAGATGTAGATCACTAATTGGGCGATTTGAGGTTGGTGAAGCTAAATTGATTAGACCTGATCTTATCCACCAGTCCACGGAGAATGTAAAGGTTATTTGAGAAAGGTTAAAGACCACACAAAGTCACCAAAAGTCTTACACTAATGTGAGGAGAAAAGACTTAGAATTCCAGGCGAAAACTTGGGTGTACTTAAAGGTGTCACCTATGAAGGGAGTCAAGAGGCTTGGGAAGAAGGAAAAGTTGAGTCCTCGCTATATTGGTCCCTACTAGATTGTGAGAAGGATTGGGAAGATCGCGTACAAGTTGGAATTACCTTTCGAGCTAGAGGGGATTCATCCGGTGTTCCATGTTTCAATGCTAAAGAAGTGTTTGGGAGATCCTATTTTGGCAATCCCTATTGAAAGTATGGGAGTAAGAGATAGCCTATTCTATGAGGAGATTCCAGTCTAAATCCTTGATCATCAAGTTGGTAAGTTAAGGAACACGGAGATAGCCTCTATCAAAGTTCTATAGAGGAACCAATTTGTTGAGGAAGCTACTTGGGAAAATCAAATACTTGCACCTATTCGTGCCAAATGACAATGATTTTGAAGGTAATGTACCTATACTTAACTTAAATGAAGCTTCCACTCTTGAGTTGGTATGCTCATTCTATTCTTGAGTCTACTGTAGAGGTTATAGAGGGGTAGGGATAGTTGAGAGTTTGACATTTTCAAGTAAGTATTGAGATGAGTCTTGAGTCTAACCGTGCCTTAATCTCACCTTTACTCATTATTCGAGGATGTATTATCCTAAGGGATAGATAATGTAACACCCTATGAAATTACTAAATAACCCTAGAAAGTAATCATGCGCAAAACGGGTCTTCCTAAGCTCCAATGGAAAATTCGAGACTGGATATGCGATCAGCAAGAAAACTTGAGTAGGAAAATGGCTTTAATTGGATTTTAGAGCAACCGAGTCGGAAAATAATTTTTGCTAATTAAAACTGAAACGGTGAGATTGCGCATCCAGGGCGCAATGCATCTGGGGCTCCGACTCACACTTTTTTCTCATCCTTTTGATGTGATACTAGAAAGAACGAAACTCACAAAATAACGTATGTTTGCACCTCTGGTGCAATGCAGACATGTTGTCATGAAGTGAAAATTTTATTTCCTTTTATAGGAAGGACCTTTTGGTCATTCCCCAACTTATCCTAAGTCCCAAAAATGTGTTTAAGGGCCTTCTCCTTCGGATTAAGGCTTTCAAAACCCTTTTTTCCTATAACTTCTATGCAAAGATTCTGAAGAGAGAAAGAAGAGAGAGCTTGGGGATTCAAGATTCCAGTCAATTCCTTGAAGACCATTAAGTGGTTATTCATCCCAGGTATGTAAGGCTACCCAAAGCATGTAAGTGTTCTCTTATATGCCCCTTTTGATTGTACAAAGTTAATAGTTGAAGGTGATGGGTTCTATCTGCAAGATTATTGAATGTTTTACTGAAAACTATTTTTACATTACATAAATTTTCTTGAGTTGATGATCATCATAACATGAGTTATTTTTTTAAATGAATTATTTGAATGAATATATAAACCCTACATGATTACTTTGTTAAATATTATAAGAAGGAACTTAATGGTTGATGTCTAGAGCCTTCACCATATGGGTGTGCTTGCTTGTTGTGGTCCGGGTCCTGAGTTCAATATATTGATGAGATTGATATCCCTAGAGTCTTAAAGAAGTTGAATTTAATCTTAAAGAATGTTCCTAATTCATTGAGTTGATAAATGATGAGATGAATTGATGTTATTTATCCAAAAGAGACTAAGTCAAGAGAAATCTTGATATTTGATAGCTTATGAATATGTTGAGTCATGGGAGGAGTATTGAGCATAGAAATGAGTAAGTGTGAGTCTCATTTGCACTCATTAACTACGTGGTCAGCTTAGGAGAGGATTATATCGTAAAAACGGATGTTTCCTTAGTCCCAAAAGAGGACTTGATAGAATATTGGATCCACTGATAGATATATCCTCTATCTCAGCAAGGTATAGGATAGATGTGGCAATGACAAAGCTTTTGTTGTATCATTATCGGCTCATAGGTGATGGTTGTCAGTTAGAGAAACTCCAGATAGGTTCCATCTTGATAGTATTCTGATATTGGTGTGATGGTATGAGTGTTGATTGATGTTGATGTGACAGTGTCTACTCCCTTTATTCTGAGATGAGATGAGTACCTGATGAGTTGATACCATTCCATATTACTCTGTTTATACTCTTTACTTTTAGCTCATTTACATACCGTATATTCTATGTACTGACGCCATTTGGTGTTGTATTATTTTAATAATGTAGATTCAGTAGACAGAGGACTTCAACTGGCAATTCGTTGAGGTTCAGAGACATTTAGATTTAAAGACTTGGTGAGTTGTCCCCTACGTTCGAAGGATACCTTTTATTTCATTTTCATATGGTTTGAGTTATTCGTGAGTTTATGGTAGTCATGGCCTGTCATGGTACCTTTCTAGATAGTAGGAATATAAGTTTCATAGACATAGAGAGATGATGGATTGATGTTGGGACTTTCCCCTTCCTAAATTGAATTTTCATAGCTTTATCTTATGGTATGGACGATGATGACTACTTTTGTGGCCTATGACCCTATTCTTGATGTAGATGTGATGGGATAAAGTTCGCACTATGATTAGTTATGAATTCATATGTCTTTTGCTAATTCATTGATTGAACAAATGTGATGAGACCAGATGGTTCTCTTGGGGACTAGCAATAGTTTTTGAGTGCCAGTTACGGCCAAGGAACCCTCCCGGGGTGTGATATCTTTCATAAATATTAAATATTAGTAATTTTACATCACTTGATACTAAATCATTACTCGTAAGTCATGTATATGATTGATTTCCAATATATTGCTCTTTTATTGGAAAGTAAATTAGAATATGAGGTTGATATTGCATATTATCAAATTGAGGTGCTCAATTGATTTGTTTGTTTTACTGTAACTCATCGTATTACATCAAATATTTAGAGAAGTCTTATATTTATTTTATTACTATTTGCTTATTAGGTAGATCAAAAATCGAACCGTTAAGGACCAAAAATGGATAAATAAAAAACTGATAAAAAATATCTTATTGGTTTTTATTGGTTTAGCATATTTAAGAATCAAAAATTGATAAATTGAACCCATAATGCATAAAATGGAGCCGAACCGATCGATGCAGATCCTTAACCCTCCCCCCATTCCCTTACCCCACTCCCGCCCCCAAATTTTTTAAGGAAATTAAAAAATAATTCACGCACAAAAAAAAAATTTTTTAGTGGAATTAAGAATTTTTTATTATGAATGGGGGGATCTATGGGTCTGTATGGATACCCCTATTTTATCCATTTTGACCATATTTCTATAAGTTCTTAAAATAGACCAACCCGTATTTTTTCATTTTGAAAATATGAATAATTCATTAAAATAAATATGAGTTAAATGGACTCCTTTTAACTTATATGGGTTGAAATTGTTGAGCCATTCCATCTTGTTTATACTATATGTATGACCTTGTGCTCGACCTTATCCATTCAAGCTATTTCCACTTCTATTCAAATCTCATATTATCATTTTATTTTTAGGAACTCAATTTATTTCTAAATTTAGCACTATGTACGGCCTGACTCTCGTAAAATCGAATATATGTAGGCAACTAGAAGCTAAAGTATCTATCGTAATATTTTTCAAATTCATTTGGTTTTCACTGCCCATCAGTCAGTCAAAATTAGCTATTTTGTTAATATTTTTTTCCCGTCAATTCTTCCTTTATTTCGGAGCGTAGAAGGGGGAAGTTCTTGACACCCAATTTTGACCAACCTATAATCCCTTTTTGTATTGTTCTAAGTATTTTAAAACATAATCTTTTTTTATTATATGCATAAGTTTATATGTATTAAATTTTTATCCAATTAACTATATACTTTGGTATTCATGATTTATAAAGTTGTTGTTTATTTTGATATTATCGATTCTTAGTCTAAAAAAATTTATTTCATACTTTTAATGTTTGCTAATTCATTTAGTATGTAATATCTAATATATAGATATACTATAATAGATGATTACTCTTAGTTTATGTAAAAAGTAATATTTATTAATAATGATTTTGCATTAGTTTAATTTTTCTATATTTTTTAATACGTGTAGTATTCTTATTATTTATATAAGTGGCAATCTACATAATTTTCTCCTAATTTACTACGATACTAGTCATTTCAATTTAATTTACTTAAATTCTTTCCAAATCTTATGTAAACCATGTCAATTCAACTCAATATTAACCAAACAAGGCCCAAATTTTAAAAATATCTTTTAATCCTACTCGTCCATCTCATCGTAATCTAAAACTCCAAACTGATCGCAGCTGCTCCTCTATTTGACCCAACAGATGAACAAAATCCCATTTTCTTCCCTTTTCAATTACCCTAACAACCAAACCCTCATATTTTTCCTCTCTCTCACAGGCTCACCACCATCGTATCACCAGTCACGCCGTAGGAAGGTACTCTTGGCGTGACCGGCACTCAGACTATTCCTAGCCCCCAAGCGAACCACTAGGCTCCATCACATTCATTCAATCACAATCTAATAGCAGAAGACTTCATTGATAAAAAATACTTAATTAAAAGCAATGACAAAATGATAATCCAAGGCCAAAAGCCAACCAATCTATCCATTAACTTAGTATGACTAGTGTGAAAGAAACTAGTCAAAAACAACATTCAATCAATATTCGACAGTCTAGTCTATGAAGCCTCTAAATCGTTTAACCAAATGGTGCCAATGAAAGGTCCAAAGTTACCTCAAAATAAAGAAAAAGGCTAAACTCAAAGCTAGAAGAGAAAACATAATATCCTCCAAAAGTAGGGAAGGACTGACCAATCAACTAAGTGCATGGAATTAGCCTCACTTTTTGGGTTATGAGATACATGGAAGAGCATAATCTGTGTTCTAGTAAGCTTTATGCACTTGAATTTAGGAAGAACAATCAATTTCGTGATAATCCTCAAGCTTGTACTCAAAACCCTTACTTTTCTCTCTTCTTCGATGCTCTCTAGGTTTTCTAAGTACATATAAGGGATAGTACACCTAGGATACTGATAAGGGACCTAGATTTAGTCCAAAACATTATAAGTTCTAATTAAAAAGGGTAGAAAAGGATGATATTGTTCCTTTTTAAAACTGTCGGGTGGAACCACAAGACCCCATTTTCAGGCCATAAGGTACCTCTGATAGTTGGAAGTGTCCAAAAATGGACATGTTACCAGAAATTGGACTTAAGACTTATGATCCACTCCCTATGGCTCACAAGATATATTATGGGTTGTCTGATAACTTATGACCTCAAGGTTCAGAATTCTTGATTTTTCTGGAACATCAATCTACGAACATGACTTACAAGCAGTAAGTCAGTTGATAGGCCGTCTAACAACTCGTAACTCAATATCTAGAAAAGTTGATTTTTCAGTCATTAGACTATGAAAATGGTCTACTTACCATGGAATGATATACAATCTATAAGTTATCTCGTACATGTTACCATAAATTGGACTTTTAAGACTTATGAACCACTCCATATGGCTTACAAGATGTATTATGGGTTGTCTGATAACTTGTGGTGTCAAGGTTCAGAAATCTTGATTTTTCTGGAACATCAATCTACGAACAAGACTTACAGGCAGTAAGTCAGTTGATAGGCCGTCTAATAACTCATAACTCAATATTTAGAAAAGTTGATTTTTGAGACATCAGACTACGAACAATGGTCTACCGGCCATGGAATGATATACAATCTGTAAGCTATCTCGTACATGTTACCAGAAATTGGACTTAAGACTTATGAACCACTCCCTATGGCTCGCAAGATGTATTATGAGTTGTTTGATAACTTGAGGTGTCAAGGTTCAGAAATCTTGATTTTTCTGGAATATCAATCTATGAACAAGACTTACAGGCAGTGAGTCAGTTGATAAGACGTGTAATAACTCGTAATCAATATCTAGAAAAGTTGATTTTTGAGTCATCAGACTACGAACAATGGTCTACCGGCCATGGAACGATATACAATATGTAAGCTATCTCTTACATGGGCCTCAAACTTAGGAAAATTTCATAAAGTCACAAAGGCACCTACGAGGCCTCATCTACGGGCTATAGGTCGCTTCATGATTTCCTCCGGTGACTTTTCTTGATAATTTTCAGGGCATTTTTCTCAAACTATGTAGGGTGAATTAGTCGGTGTTACATTATCTCCCCCTTAGGATCATTCTTCCTTGAATGAAGTGAAATTTAGGAAACCTATGAAGCAGGAACACTATCAAGAACTCAAATACTCGGATAATCGAATATCCATATTCCAGGAATCAACTTCAACTCAAGATTCAGAATTGAAAGACTATTTCTAACATCACCATTAAGCACGAATACAATTAACTTAGCAATAGAAATGTAACTCAGAGAGTATAAATGAATCATTACCATCAATCTTAACATTAGAAGGCACGAAAGGTGATGGCATATAGTCTTCAAATCCTCTTTAGCTTCCCATGTGGCTTCTTCTACAAATTGATTTCTCCACAACACCTTGACAGATACAATCTCTTCGGTCTTTAGCTTGTGAACCTGACAATCCAGGATTTGAATGGGAATCTCATCATAACTCATACTGTCCTTTACTTTTATACTTTCAACAGGCACAACCAACTGGGGACCTACTGCACACTTCTTAAGCGTGGAAATGTGGAAGATTGGGTAGATGACCGTTAACTCTGGTGGTAACTCTGCTAACTCTGATAATAACTCCAACTTATTAGCTACAGTGCCCACACTCTTTGCAATCTGGTAAGAGCGAATGTACCTTGGACTAAACTTTCCTTTCTTTCAATATGGCATCACACGGTGAAATTTTCAAATACACTAAATCATCGATCTTGAACTCCAAGTCTCTCCTCTAACATTTGTGTAAGATTGCTGTCGACATTTTGTAGTCTTCAATCTTTATCTGAGGACCTTCACCTTATCTATGGCTTGGTGAACTAAGTCCGGGACAGTCAAATTTGCTTCAGCTACCTCGAACCATCTTATTGGCGATCTATATCACCTCCCAAAGAGTGCCTCATATGCGGCCATCTGAATACTCGAAGGAAAACTATTATTATAGGCAAACTCAATCAGAGGCAAAAAGTCATCAAAATTACCTTTGAAGTCAGTGACGCTGTCCCTCAACATATCCTCTAAATTTTTAGTTATGCACTTTGCTAAGCAATCTGTCTGAGGGTGAAAAGCAGTGTTAAGGTTCACCTTCGAACTCAAGCCTTTCTGAAAGGATCTCCAATATTAGGAATTGAATTCGGGTCCTCTATATGAGATGATGGACAAAGGTATTCCATGAAATCTAATAGTCACTTTATATATAATTGAGGAAAATCCTCTGCCATGTCAGTTGTCTTTACTGCAAAAATATGTGCAGATCTTGTCCTTGTCTTCTATCACACAAATCAAATCATGTTGTCTGCGGGGCCTCAATAAGCTTATGATGAAGTTCATATCAATCATCTCCCGCTTCCATTCTGGGATCTCAAAGTCTGAGCTACTCCATATGGCTTCTGATGTTCAACATTAACTTGTTGGTAGTTCGGGAACTGGAAAACGAAGTTTGCAATGTCTCTTTTTATCACACTCTACCAATAGACCTCTCTTAGGTTGTGGTACATCTTAGTTAAGCCTCGACGGATAGAATATCTAGAGTTATGGGCTTCTGCCATGATCCTTTCTTGAATACCATCAACATTTGAAATACACAATCTTCCTTGATATCTCAATACTCTATCTCCTCCTTTGGCGAAAGCCATTACCTTCTGGTTATGTACATCTGCCTTTAATTGCAGCAAGATAGGGTCTTAGTCTTGCTTCTGTTTCGCCTCTCTTACTAGAGATAGTGCAAACCCATTGTGTAGAGTCACTCCACCTTCACTAGATTCATTCAATTAAACTCCTAGTCGTGGCAGTCTATGAACCTCTTTAGCCAGTTCTTTCCATTCTTCCTCCACAAAAGTGGTGCTTCCCATAGGCAACCTGCTAAGAGTATCAACAACTATGTTAGCTTTACCTTGATGGTAGAGGATGCTCATGTCATAGTCATTAATTAACTCAAGACATCCCTCTGCCTCAATTTAACCTCTTTTTGGGTGAAGACATATTCCAGGCTTTTATGATCAGTGTATACATCCTACATGTGTTCCATATAAGTAGTTACGTCATAGCTTGAGAGAAAATACCACTATTGCTAATTCTAAGTCATGTGTGGGATAATTCTTCTCATGCATCTTGAGTTTCCTAGAAGGATAAGCAACAACATTACCCTTGTGCATCAATACACATCCCAATCCCACTCTTGAAGCATAAGAATAAATGACAAATCAGTTCCTTCAGGCAAGGTCAACATTGGAGCGGTAGTCAACCTTGTTTTCAACTATTGGAAATGCTTCTAGCACTCATCAGACCATTGAAAGTTGACCTTCTTTTGAGTCAGTCTAGTCAAAGGTGTAAATTTGGTAGAGAACCCACCAAAAAATCTACTGTAATAACTAGTTGGAGAAATTGGTCTAAGCAAATTCTTATTGCCTCAATCTTTTGAGTGTCTACTCGTACAATGTCACTCGAAAGTATATAGCCTAAGAATGCCACAGATTTGAGCCAAAATTCACACTTCAAAAATTTTACATATAATTCATTGTCCTTGAACATCTATAAAGTGATTCTAGGGTGATTAGCATGCTCTCCTCATCTCAGGAATACAATAGAATATCATCAATGAACATAACCACGAACATGTCAAGGTACTGTCTGAATATCCTGTTCATCAAATCCATGAAGGTTGTAAGTGCATTTGTTAACCTAAACGACATTATCAAGAACTCGAAGTAACCATACCGAGTTCAAAATTCCATCTTCGGGATGTCCCATTCTCTCACCTGCAACTGGTTATAACCAGATCTCAGGTCTATCTTTGAGAAAACAATGGCACCCTGCAATTGGTCAAACAAGTCATCAATCCACGAGATGGGATACTTATTCTTAACTATTACCTTATTTAGTTAGTGATAGTCAATATACGCTATTAGTGAACCATCATTTTTTCTTATGAATAGAATAGGAGCACCCCATGGACAAACACTTAGCCTTATAAATCCTTTCTTTAGAAAATCTTTCAATTGCTCTTTCAACTCGGCAGGGGCCATTCTATATGGTGGAATGGAGATAGGCTGAGTGTTAGGAAGAACATCAATCCTGAAGTCAATCTCACTATAAAAGTGGACTCCAGGAAAATCCTCAAGTAAGACATTCACAATCAGGACAGACTCAAAGGTAGGAGGCTCAACATCATTAGACTTAACTCGCACGAGGTGATAGACACATCCCTTAGAGATTAACTTTCTATCCTTAAGATAAGAAATTAAATTACCCTTAGGTGCAATAGCATTACCCTTCCTTTCTATGATTGGCTTATTCGAGAACTGGAATTTGATAGTTTGGGCTCTATAATCGACAGAAGCATAACAGGCATAAAGCCAGTATATGCCAATAATTACATCTAAGTGGTTTATCTCCAACTCAATGAAGACATCAAGAGTATCCTTATGATGGACAGACATCACACAATCTCTATAAACCATCTCAGCTAAAATAGACTCACCAGCAAGAGTAGAAACACTGAAGGTTTCAAGAAGACATTCAAGAATGATCTCACATTTACTAGCCACACACAGAGTTATAAATGATAAAGTGGCACCTGGGTCAAGCAAAACATACATATCATATGAGAAGACTTGTCAAATACCCATGACAACATATGGTGCAACCTCCTGATCTTGTCGATTCACCATCGCATATAGATAGTTTGTACCCATATATATATGTATATATATGTCACCTCTCTAACTACCATTAGTTGGTAGTGATGCGGAAGACTTAGTTTTATTACCTCTATTGCCCCACGTCCTCATTAGGCACTCGTTCTAGAAGTGGCAGTCAATCCGCACCTATAACAAGCATTTGTACCCTCACAACACTCAACTAGGTGGAGTTTGCCATACTTGCCAAATGGTGGCCCCCCCTCGAACCTTGAATCATACTTTCTTAGGATAGAGAACCCTGAGCTCTGGACTTATGGTAACCTTGAGAGTTCGGATAATACCTGTTGTTTGGAGTTGGTGCACTTGCTTAGGATGGTGCATAATTTGAAGACCACGTCTGAAAATAGGACCTGTCTCCATTACCTTGCTTATGCTAGTTGGGTTCATTCTTTGCTGACTTAGCCTTCTTGCTAAAATGCTCTTCTTTATCCCTCTTCTTATTCTCCACAATTTGTTGCACATAGACCAAAGCATTGAAATATACATGCTTGGGATCAGTAGAGTTGCTTCTTCTTCCTTCTTCACGTGTTTACCCAAGCCAGATATAAACTTCCTTATTCTTGCTCTCATATCCTTGGCCATTTTGGGGGACATACCTAGATAACTGAATAAACTTGACGCTATACTATTTAATAATCAACCCTCTTGCTTCCAATTCACGAACTCCCTCAATCTTTGCCTCCCTAAACTCTTGAGGAAAGAAGTGTTCATGAAAAGAACTCTCGAATTTATTCCACTTAGCAGGCTCAATATCCTCAGCTCAACCCTCTTCCCACTAGTTATACCAAATATTTGCCGCATCTTTGAGCTGATAAGAGCCAAATTCAACGCTTTCAATCTCGGTCGAATGTATAGCTTTCAACACTTTCCAAATCTCACGAATGAAGTTTTGGGGGTCCTCCTCAACCTTTGTCCCAGTGAAGACTGGTAGGTTCATCCTCAGAAAGTCTCTAAGCGTAGTTGCAGTAGTTGGCTCTCGTGAGCTAGAACTAGGAGCCTATGGACTTTGGTTACCATTCTTAGTGGTTACCAATTGGGAGAGCATAGTGATAGCTTCTCTTAAATCGAGCTCTGTAATAGGAGCAGGTACAACAGTTTGTACCCGTGGAACTCTAGTAGCTCTAGTTGGTCGACCTCGTCCCCTCATCTCCATCTGCGTAGGCACTTCTAAAAGGGGATTCTCAGTGTTGTAGCTGAGGTATCTCTTTGGGTGGCGGTAGGCTTAAGAGACATGAATTGTAAACGCATAATGCACGAGTTGGAAAAGAGTTGTATAGAGTTAAACTCTATCACGCAAACTCAGAATACAGGAGAGTGTAGCGATTCCTAATGTCCTATAGCCTATTTCTTCTAAAGTGTAGTGCGTAACACACCTATTAACAAGACTCTACTATACAAGACTTCATAAAATGCTTAGGAACTTGAACTCTATACTTTGATACCAAAGTTTTCATGCCCCGGGAGGGTACCCTTGGCGTGGATGGAACACAGAGACTATTGCTAGCCTCCAAACGAACCACTCGGCTCCATCACATTCGTTCAATCCCAATCTGAAAGAGAAAAACCACATTAATAAAGAATACTTAATGAAAAGCAATGAAGAAATAATAATCTAAGGACAAAGGCCAAACAATCCCATCCATCAACTAAGTATGACTAGTATGAAAGAAACTAGACAAAAGCAACATCCAATCACAACTCGACATTCTAGTCTATGAAGCCTCTAAATACTTTAACTAAATGTTGCCAATGACAAGTCAATGGATACTTTGAAATAAAATAAAAAGGATAAAAACAAAGCTAAAAAATATGATATCCTCCAAAAGTAGGGGAGGAATTACCAATTAGCTAAGTGCAATGAGTCCTCAATGGGGCGCTTGTCGATGATCGTTAGTAGCTATCTCTACATCATGAAAGGATGCAGTCCTAAATGAGTATTGGTACATGGAATGTATGAGTAGGTAAAATGGTAGAACGAAACATGTAATGGTAGAGTGATGTCATCGCAAATAACTCAACTCAAGTAGTAGGAAAGTTAATCAGCAAGTGAAGAGTCTAAAATAAGAATGCAGTTTAGCCGATGACCATTCGCACACAATCTCATCCTATCTACTCGGAGAACTATCAAGACCTATATAGAATTTTATCTAACCGACTACCATCACCTATGAACCAGTGACGATACAATGAAGTGATGTTGTTGCTACATCTATCCAATACCTTACTAGGGTAAAGGACATCCCGTCAGTGGATCCACAATAAGTAACATCAACTCCTCTTTTGGGATGATAGGAAACATCCGATTTTATGGTTTGATCCTCTCCTATTTTGGCCACGTAGCTATTGAGTTAGAGTTGGACTTATTCTTACACAATCCAATGCCTAATACTCCTCCCAAGACTCAACATGCTTATAAGACATCAACTCTATGGTTAACTTATTCAACTAGCCTCATTGGGCTTTTGTTAGCTCAATTCATCACATCAACTATCAACTATTTGGTTAGGAACATTCTTTTAAGATTTAGCTCTTGACTCCTAGAGACTCTCTTGCATGCATCGTTCTAACTGATAGCATTCAGGAAACAAAAACAAAGTTAAAGCAATTAGGAATTGTATATACTCTTTAGGCTCAAATTGTACTCATGCATATCCATTTAAGTACAATATGTAAAATTAACAAGCATTCATTCTAGGGTTTATGTAAAAAAGTAAAATCATCTCTTTTGAATATTTTAATTAATAAAAACTGTAATTCATGCAAGGTTATATAGGAATACATTAGGATTTATTAGAAAACTTCAAGAAATATTCCTGGAAGACTCAATTCATTCAAAACTCCATCAATTTGGGTTATAGAGTACATGGAAGAACATAATTCATGTTCTAGTTGGCCTTACATACCTAGATTTAGGAAGAACAATCAATTCTCTCTCAATCCTTAAGCTTGTAATCAAGAACCCCCCTTTTATCTCTTCTTCGATGCTCTCTGGGTTTTCTAAGTGTACATGAGGGATAATACACCTCGAGTACTCATAAGGGACCTAGATTTAGTCAAAAACATAGTAGTTTTAAATTATAAATGATAGGAGAGGATGAAATTACTTTTTCTTAAAACTGCCAAGTAGAACCATGAGACCACAATTAGAAGCTGTAGGTCCTCTACGGGCCATAAGATACCTTTCGTAGGTGGAAGTGCGCAAAATTAAGTTACAGATAATTGGATCCGAGACTTACAAATCACTCCCTACGGCTTTTAAGATATATTATGGGGCGTCTGATGACTCATGACATCGAGGTTCAGAAATCTTGATTTTTTTGGAACATTAATCTACGAACAAGACTTACAACCCAAAAGTCAGTTGACGAACCTTTTAATAACTCGTCATTCATTTTCTAGAAAAGTTGATTTTTGAGTCATCAAATTATGAACCATGATTTATGAGCTGTGGAATGATATATGATCTGTAAGCAATCTCGTACATGAGCCTCAGACTTAGGAAAATTTCACCAAATCATAAGGGCACTTGCAAGGCCTCATCTACATGTCGTAGTTCACTCTTTGGGCCATAGGTGGCCTTCGTGCTTTCCTCATGACTTTTTGAATCATTTTTCTCAGTTTTCTCAGGGGATTTTTCTCAGACTAGGTAGGGTGAATTAGGAGGTGTCACAGTACCACATCTCCTCATATCCCTCTTCTTTCAAATAATTTATAAGATTCAGCTGGGATCCACCTTTGTGTACCATGAAAGGTGCCCAATATCTTGCTTTTGAGGTAATTTGAATCTTTATCCAATATTTGATTGTGTTTGCCTCTTTATAATTAATTTTATTTTTTAGTGAAAAATGGTGCTCTAACATGCCTTTAAATTATTATGTGATGCCTTTTCTTTTTAAATCTTAAAATGAATTGTCACATCATTGAATCACATTTTGAGAAAAAGGGGCACGAAATCATGACCACCAACATAAAAATTCAAATTGTCAACCAACTACTAAGACTTTTGTTGGAATATTTATTAATTTTGTTTTTTGAGAATTCAAATATGGAAGAATCCTTATCTTTTATGCAAAATACACTCTAATAGTTTACTTATTTGATTTTACAAAATTAATAATTGAAAAAGAATGAACTTGTATTTGTATGAAAATGTTCCTAATTCCTTTGGATAGAAATGGAACTATCTTAATCGATAGTTCTTTCTAAATTGCCTATTCTTTTGTCAGATAATAGCTTCAGAACATAAGAGAATTGGCCAAGTACAATGGAAAATGAATGATGTATTTTATGATATTAATAATATTATTGAAGGATCACTAAATAACATAGTGCAATAGATAAGATTCATTTTTCTTAATCATAGATATTGAGTTTGAGTTTTGATAATGAAAAAAACTCCCCAGATGGAGTTTCACGCACACAATACAAATGTGGAATGGTTAGGTTTCAATAAGGGTATCAGATATTGAAAAAAGAATAATTGCTGAAGGTCTAAGCTTGCTATAGCTTCAAGTTTGCATTATCGTTAAATTTTCGTTGATGGATTTATCTGAAATAATAAATAACCAATATTAAAAACAAAATATATGGAATCAACGATCAAAGTAGCATGAGGCTTTGAAATATCTTACATTCAGTTTCATGGTGGTTAATGTCGATACATATCCGATAAAATAGTTAACGTGTATTAAATTTAATTTTGCTTCCATGTTGAAAAGTCATTAATAACAATATGAATCTCATTTTCCAGAATGAATCGAAAGAGAAACGTATCAAACCAAACAAAAAAATTAACACAAGTGTTGTGGTCCATATAATGTTGGATCAGAATTCCACTCAACTCTCAGTTCGCAAAATGTAAAACGTGTCAAAACTGAAACTGTACGTACAATGAATTATTTGGTTCATCACTATTCACAGGTTCCATCTCTGTATTCAAAAGGGATAAATGTGTATAGCTGTTTTTCTGTCGTGTTATAAAAAAAGTTTCTTCTTTTTTTTAAATAAAATATATATTATTTTTTAAAAATATTTTGTTAGTAAAAATATTAATTTAAAGAATTATTTTTGTTCAAAACCTCATTAACTAATAAAAGTATGAGAATTAATCTTTTTTACTTGTAAATTTAAATAGAATAACTTAATGCACTTCTTAATGCACGTTTCAACTAATAATATAAGTAATATATATAAGATCAGCATAATTTCGTCATTAATTTTCATTTACATACCGATAAAAAATTGATACAATAGAAAAAAAATTATTTCTTACTTTCCCTGCCACATTTGTGTGTCACTCTTTCCTTTTCTATTTATACCAAAAAGTATATCATCTTATTGAATTTAAAACTAACTCACTTTTGACCCTTAATGGAATAATTTATTATCACAAAAAATATTTAAGGTTTATTTCAAACCACAAGTTTTTTTAAAAAAGTTCTAAAACACCATGTCAAGTCACATAGTGTCACATAAATTAGATGGAGAGAGTAATTTCTTTGAATTATGTGTCAAGACCCAAGTTAGGCTCTAGGTGTGACACAATAATTAGAATTCCCGAGGAAACCCCAATTGAGCCTCTTAGCAAGTCAAGCATACATAAGGCAAGTAAAAGATACCAAGAATGCGGAAGTAACAATGAAATGTCTGATAATTATAGCATAACCAAAACAAAAGAAAATAAAGATCACATAGACTCTTACATCATTTGTCCGAAAAGCCTCTATAACACAAGAGAGTTACTAGGATAGGCCCTGGCTAACTCGTTGTCCAGAATAAACTCGAAAGAAACAGGATACATAAATAATTGGATCATATCATGTCCTTAGATTATGAAGACACACCAATGTCTTAAGCTAAAGATTGTACTAGCTATGTGGAGGATGAGAATTTCGTCATATCCTATATTACAACACAATATAGGCAAGAAAAGTATGCATTAGGATTTGAATGTACCAAGCATGTGAGTAATGTAATAAAGTCCCCTCTCATGATCTCGAGTTGGTGTTATTCCTCTAGGTCTTCCTCGTCCTCTAACTCTGGCCCTACCTTTACTCCAAGCAGGGGTCTCAGTAATAATCTCGGGGGATGCGTCACCACCTAAATCAAAAGCTAATGCTCTAGTCTTGGTCATCTATCAAAAGAACATGCGACACTCAGCACTAACATAATAACTCACGCATGACTAAATTGAAAGAAGTAAAAGAGAATTTTTCTGATAATCTTTATAGCCTCTCAAGAGCAAGTAACAATCATCTCCGCACCGATCTTCAAGAATCTACTAGACTGGCCTTGTACACATGTGAGACGTATGAACCTAGACTTTTATACAAAATTATCATAACCAAAAAACGAGTGTTGTGGAACATGCCTATAACCCACCAAGGCAAGTCAACCTAAATAGGACTAATTAAATGTCATGCCCCGTGAGGATATCCTAGGCATGATCGGCATTCAAAGACTATTGTTAGTCACCAAGAAAGCCACTTGGCCTCATCATCACATCCTACTCAACTTTGGAAGAATACTCAAGTAAAAACATTAAAGGAAAGATAAAACAACAACAACAACAACAACATACCCAGTATAATCCCACGAGTGGGGAAAGGAAAGATAAAAGATATCATAAAATGGTCTCAAGAAAATAGATCAAGTGTTAGAAAATGAAATACTCAACAATGCTCGACTAAAAGACTATGAAGCCTCTACTCTAACCGCCTAGATGGTACCATGATATGCCATTGCTACCCAACTCAAAAAAGTAGAAGTAACAAATGAAATAAATAAAGGCTCCCCCGAATAGCAAAGATGGCTCACCAATCTCTAGAACTCGAGAACTCTGAACCTCAACGGTGCGCTGAAGTCCTCTACTTCCTGTATCTGCATCATGAAATGATGCAGCACCGAAGGACATCACTACGTGGAATGTACAGTATGTAAAATGGATCAAGAAACAAACAAGGCTCAGATCCAATCATCCGACTTGACTCAAGTCTCGACTTCTCATCTCATAATTCAAATAAAGTAAATCATGCAAGTTTAAGTTTGAAGTCATGCTTTAGAAATAGACTTAGTGTTTATGCAACTCAGATCAAAAATCATGAATATACTCAACTCATTTGTTGATCGGAAGTTTCTCTAACTGATATAACTCTCCACCAAGATGAGTTTTGGTAATGTACAATGAAAAGACATTGTTTCCCTGCCCGCCCTAAACTTTCCAAGGAATAGGGTGTCAACCTCTACCTTTCTCTCTCAGATCCTAAAAGAGTGTCCCTCTATGAAACTTAGACCACCAAAATTATCCTTTGTGACCATCCTACGCTGGCTACGTAGTTCTAGGGTGGTTCTCAGTCACTCAACTTGGTGCTCAATACTTCTTCCAAGACTAAGACATGTTCATGAAATAACTCAAGCTCAACTCTTTAACTCATCTCAATTATCTCAATATCAACTCTCTCCATTAACTCCATGCTCAAAATGTAGGCTCTAAACAATGCAATACAAGACTCTAATCCACACCATGCAACACCCTCACGAATTACGATCAAGTGACATCATGCTATCCATGCTCAACACATAAGACATGATAGATACTCATTACATGCATATATGAAGTATGAAAACATGCTTCTCAGGTGCAAATTACACGATTTAGATAGTTAGCTTCATAATTTCAATTTAATTAGTAAGTAAGGAAAATACTAAGTTTAATGTTAAAATATCAAGCATGCAAAACACATTCATAATTCAAGGTAACAATGGTGCAATTCATTATTTAACTTAATGAGATTCAAGAAATTCAATCCTATACAAGAATTTAAAACTCAAGAACCATGGGATTTAAAACGTGTTATTTATACTCATAATTTTGACTCAAGCAACCGAAGGGGCGCGTGGATGAATGTAATCCAATGCTTTAGGTATCCTGACATACCTGAAATTGAGGAAAACTTCGACCTTGCACTCGAAACCCTCGCTCCTCCTCTTGTGTCTTTAAGACTCTAACTTAGTTTTTGCATTTGGGGCTTTTGAATGAGGTTTATAAACGTTTTTCGCCTAAAAATGACTTAGTTAATCATGGTTTACGTTTATGAGGGATTGGAAAATGTCTAGAATGCCTCTCATGAATTAAAAGAATAAATTCTCCCTGGAAATACCCAGCCTGCGATAAAGACTGGACGCGCATCAGTGCATTTTCTCCAAAAATTTTCCGAACAAGTTTTTCCACTCTTTGTCGAAAACTTTGAAAAATATATAAGTGTTGGTTCGCCACCAGGGCATGTCATGGCCCTGATGTGCACCAACACTTTTGGTTTTCGGATCATAAAATTTTTTTCGATCCGGTTTCTCTAAAAATTGAATGAGGTCATTTTTCCATTCAATTTTTCACGTTGATTGGAAATTCGGTCTTGGATTTGCAAACGGAGCATGAAAAGATGCATTATGCTCACGTCCCTCCTTTAATGGTATTTTAGTAAGAAGTAGGATGAATTGAGATGGTATTTTGTAAATAAGTATCTTAAATATAAACCATTTCTTTATTTTTCGATTTCCTGGAAGGGACAAAAGAAAGATCTTGTTGTTTCTTCACATTATCTTCTCCTTGGAATCATTCATCCTCGAATGATTAGTAAAGGTGGGTAAAATGCATGAATACACTCAAGACTCATCTCATTACTTACTCAACAATTTAAACTCTTTTGAAATATAATTGATCTCAATAAACTCTACTTAGACTCAAGGATAGATACATCAACTAAAGAATAAAAGCATTGATTAAGTCAAAGATAGGAACATTACCTTCCACATTCTCATCTGCAGGCATGAATAGGTGTGGGTATTTTGCTCCCATGTCCTCTTCCAGCTTCCAACGTGGCTTCCTCAACAAATTGATTTCTCCATAGGAGTTTGAATAAGGAGATTACCTTGGTTCTCAGTTTGCGAACTTGACGACCAAGGATCTGGAATAGAATCTCTTTGTAAGACGAGTTATCCTTTACTCCAATGTTCTCAATGGGTATCACCACGACAGGATCTCTCAACCACTTCTTTAACATCGAGATGTGGAATACAGGATAGATTGCATCTAACTCGGAGGGCAACTCTTACTCATACGCAACCCTAATACTCCTCACGATTTGGTAAGGTCCAATATAGCAAGGACTCAATTTCTCTTTCTTCCTAAACCTTATGACACCATTCCTAAGTGACACTTTCAAGTACACCCAGTCATTTACCTTGAATTCTAAGTCTCTTCTCCTCCCATTGGTGTAAGACTTTTGGCGACTCTCTGCAGTTTTCAACCTATCTTTAATGACCTTAACCTTTTTAATTGATTGGTGGACAAGATCTGGTCCAATCAACTCTGCTTCTCCCACCTCGAACCACCCAATTCACCCCTCCTCCCATATAAGCCCTCATAAGGGGCCGTCTAAATGCTTGCATAATAACTATTGTTGTACGCAAATTCAATCTACGGCAGATGGTCATCCCAATTTCCCTCAAAATCAAGGTCTCAACATATGTTCTAATGTCCGAATGGTGCACTCTGCCTGGCCATCTATCTGTGGATGAAAGGTTCTACTCAAATTTACTTCGTACCTAATCCCTTCAGGAAAGATCTCCAAAATTGAGAGGTGAATTGAGCTACTTTGTCCGAGATGATGGACAAGGGAACTCAATGTAACCTTATAATCTCTTGGATGTAGAACTTGGCATACTCCTCCACAGTGTTAGTTATCTTGACTGCGAAGAAGTGAATCGACATGGTTATCCTATCCATGATCACCATATCAAATCATGTTGCTTTCGAGACCTTGGGAGACCAGTAGTTAAGTCCATATTGATCATCTCCCACTTGCACTCGAGAATCTCGAAGTTCTTTGCCAACCCACATGGGCAATGATACTCAACTTTGACTTGTTGACAGTTCAGGCATTTAGAGACAAACTCAACGATCTCCCTCTTCATTCCACCCCACCAATAGATTTTTCTCAAGTCGTTGTACATCTTGGTGAAGCCAGTATGGATGGAATACCTATAGCTATGAGCTTCAACCATGATTCTCTCTCTTACACCATCAATGTCAGGAATATATAACCTACTTTGGCATTTCAACACCCTATCTCCCCAATTGGAGAAGACCATCATTTTCTGTTGGCGGACAACCTCCTTCAATTGGAGTATGATAGGATCTCGATCTTGCTTCTCCTTCACCTACCAAATGGGATGATGCAGACCCATTCTGGACATTGAGTCCTTCTTTGTCATTTTCCTCAAGTTGAACTCTCAATCAAACTAATATGTGCACTTACTTCACTAACTCGTTCTTTTCTTCCTCCACATGGGCAGTGCTACCCATTGACAACCTGCTAAGAACATCAAGAATAATATTAGCTTTACCCGGGTGTAGAGAATGCTCATGTTATAATCCTTGAGCAACTCCAATCATATCCTCTGCCGTAAGTTTAGCTCCTTCTGACTGAAGACACACTGCAAGCTCTTATAGTCAGCGAACACATCCACATGCACTTCATACAAGTACTGACGCCAGATTTTAAGTGCAAACACCATCACCACAAACTCAAGATCTTGGGTCAGATAGTTCCTCTCATGAACCTTAAGTTGTCTGGAAGCATAAGCTATCACCTTCCCTCGCTGCATCAACATGCAACCCAACCCAACTCTTGACGCATCATAATATATTACAAGGTCTTTCGTCCCATCAGACAAAGTCAAAACAGGTACAGTAGTCAATCTAGTCTTAAACTCTTGGAAGCTCTTCTCATATTTCTCAGACCACTTAAACTTGTCTTTTTTCTAAGTCAATTTGGTCAATGGTGCGGATAGTGAAGAAAACCCATCAACAAATCTGTGGCAGTAGCCTGCCAACCCTAAGAAACTTTTTATGTCGGTTCGAGAGGTTAGTTTGCGCCCGTTCTTAATCGCTTATATATTCTTAGCATCCACTCAAATGTCATCTTCTAAAATAACATGGCCTACGAAAGCCACTAACTTGAGCCAAAACTCATATTTGGAGAACATCACATACAATTCATGGTCCTCAAGAGTTTGGAGAACAACTCTGAGGTGACTGGCATGCTCCTCCTCCTCTTTCGTGTACACCAATATTTCATCAATGAATACAATTACAAACATGTCAAGATAGGGTCTGAACACTCTATTCATCTGGTCTATAAAGATTGCAAGTGCATTCGTTAATCCAAAGGACATGACCAAGAACTCAAAGTGGCCATATCTAGTCCTAAAAGTTGTCTTAGGAATGTCACATTCCCTCACTTTCACCTTATGATAACTAGATCTGAGGTCTATTTTTGAGAAACAAGAGGCGCCCTGAAGTTGGTCAAACAGATCATCTACCCTTGGGAGAGGATATTTATTCTTAATCGTGACTTTGTTCAGTTGTCTATAATCTATGCACATTCTGAGGAGACCCATCTTTCTTTCGCACGAATAGGATGGGAGCGCCCCAAGGAGAAACACAAGGTCTGATAAAGCCCTTCTCTGACAAGTCCCTCAAATGCTCTGTCAACTTAGTGGGGGCCATCCTATAAGGTAAAATTGAGATAGGTTGTGTATTGGAAAGAACATCAATTCCGAAGTTGATCTCCCTATCAGGAGGGACTCCAGGTAGATCCTCGGGAAACACTTCTGGAAACTCCCTCATAATTAGGATTGACTCAAGGGTAAAAGGCTCAACATCATCACATTTGACTTACATGAGATGGTAGATACACCATTTAGAGATTAACGCACTAGCTCTAAGGTAAGAAATAAATCTTCTCTTAGGTGCAACGGAATCTCCCCTCCATTATATAATAGTCTCATTCAAAAATGAAAACATGATGGTTCGAGTTCTACAGTCAACAGTGGCATAGAAGGAGTGTAGCAAGTCCACACCAAGGATTACATCAAAGTCAATCATCTCTAACCCAATCAAATTAGCAAGAGTATCCCTATGGTAAATAGATACTACACAATCCCTATAGACTATCTTGGCTATGATAGACTCACTAACGGGAGTATAAATCGAGAATGGCTCACGTAAACACTTAGGGGAAATCTTAAACTCTCTAGCCACATAAGGTGTTACAAAGGACATAGTTGCCACTAGATCAAGCATAGCATAACGATCGAAAGTAAAGAGTCGAAGCATACCCGTCATGACATTTGTTACAACCTCTTGGTCCTATCTATTTCCCATAGCGTAAAGACAGTTCGTTCCTTCACTATGGAACCTTTCTGGTTACCCCTTAGTGGTGGCATGGTAGTAGAAGACTGTGCCCTTTTACCCTAAAGTGGACATTCTTTCAGGAAGTGGCCTGTCTGGACACACTTGTAGCAAGCATTTCCTCCCTTCTTACAGTCTCCCAAATGCATCCTACCATACTTTCTACAAGGTGGCTTCCCATTCGAGCCATAGGTCACACTGGCATGTGAACCCTATACCTAAAGTTCAACTGACCTTGGAACTTTTGATCATACCTAACATTTGGAGTTGGTGCACTAGCTAATGATGGTGCATACCCCGAATGCTTCTTTTGAAAGTAAGATTTATCTCCATTATCCTGATTGTGCTGGCTAGGCTCATGCCCAGTTGACTTGGATTTCTTTCTCAAGTGCTCTTCTCTATCCTTCTTCTTATCGTCCTCAATTTGCTGGGCATAAACCATGATTCGAGAGGTGTACATGCCCGGAATCAGTAATGCTACCTTGCACTCCCTCTTGACATGTTTACCCAACCTAGACATAAATTTCCTCATCCTTGCCCTCATGTCCTGAATCATATCTGGAGCATACCGAGACAGTTTAATAAACTTGAGACTATACTCTTTGACGGTCATTCCCTCTTTCTTTAGATGTACAAACTCTTCAACCTTTTTCTCCCTCAAATATTAGGGAAAGAAGTGGTCTAGGAAGACACTCTCAAACTCACTCCACTCAGCAGGCTCAACAGCCTCACCTCGACCATCTTCCCATTAGTTATACCAGAAGTTCGCCACATCCTTAAGCTAATAGGAGGCAAGCCCAATTCTCTCAACCTCAATTTCAAGCATAGCCCTCAACACCTTGCACATCTCATCAATAAAATTCTGTGGGTCCTCCTCAACTTTCGTGAAACGCCCCAAAAATTTATTTCGAAAATGCCCACAATCATAATTTTTATATATCTCAAAATTCATGCGTGATATCAAAAATTTGACTTCATATTCTTGATCATGGAAAAAAATTAGTTGGAAATGGGTATAACTTCGATTTTAGAAGACTCACAGCGAAAAAAAATTTTTGCTAAATTTTTTGAAACAGTGGCGATCTTCCCCTGGCCGCGACGCGCCAAGGACGCAGAGTAGTGTAAAAGTTACCTTCTCTTTGGGTCCTCGTCGCGGACCAAATGCAGACCAGTGCAGGTTTTCCCTTATTTTTCTATTTCAGTCTAAGGGCATTGGGGTCATAGCCCCATGCCAACTTAAGTGTGAAATCACCCATACATAGCTATTTTTCAACTCTATATCACTTAAAACCCTCCCAAAGACCTCTCCAAGACTTAACCAAATTTTTCATGCAAATTCAAGTGTCCCAAGATTAATTCTGAATCCTAAGAACTCTATTTGAGCTTCAAGTCTCCTTCAAGTCTACATCAAGAAAATCTAAGTTTAGGGTATATGGGTTTCATCCATTGGATCCTTTCACCCATTGAGCCCAATCTTCTTTTTTATAAAAATCGCATGTTTTCAAGTTGCATTAGTTATCGGTTTTTATTATTATGAAGTCAACATGAAATATGATGGGGTTTTATCAAATATTATTGATTATGCATGAATATCTATTTTAAGCTTATATTATGAATTAATCTTGTTTGTTGAGACTATACATGATTCAAGCTATGAAATCTATCAGCTATTGTGAAGTTTTGATATGATTTGCATGTTACCTATGAGAGGGTTTTACCATGGTATTGGTGGGTTGTTTTACATGACTTAAGATGTATTGATTTCGTTATTTCATGATCCAAACCCTTGCATTTTGCATGATTTGGACATGTCTCCATATATGCCCACCACGTATTTGATAAAATGTATTGACAAGAATTCTCAAGTTTTCCTATGACCTATTGCACGATTTTTACAAGTCTCGATTGTTGGTGAATCATTGAGTTCTTATGGTAAGGTTTATGCTCTTGTGAATTGTGAAGCCTACTAGGAGGGGTTATGAACTATGTTATATGCCTTATCCTCTAGTACAAGGCCAATTTCTACACGAAGCGGTTATGAACAATGTTGTATACCTTACACTCATGTACAATTCGATGTTATGTAATAGCTTATACTCATATGAAGGGGTTATGAACTATGTGGCACGCCTCACCCTCATATGTGATTTAATGTTATATATTACCTTATGCTTACATATAGGGGTTATGACCTATGTTATCTTTCTACCCTCATTTACTATTCGTTATCTCATGCTTACATGTAGGGGTTATGACCTGTACTACTCCTCTACCCTCAACTAGAAGGGGTTATGATCTATGCTCTATCGCTCACCCGCTAGCACAAGGTAGTTGGATGATCTATTCATGTTACTTTATGGTGTTAAACAGGATATGCAAGTACGATTATTCTTAAGCATGTTTCATCCCGCGCATTGATTATACATGAAATATTGAGCTTATGTTCATTAATTATGATTAAGCATATTATTATTATGGCTTATGATTCTTGTTGCATTTCATCCCGCAAACTTAGTACATTCAAACGTACTAACACATACTTTATTCCTACATGATATCATTATGTAAGGAACGGAGCTCCATTTGATCATCATCCTCCTCCACATGGCTTGTTTGGTTATTTTGAAGAAAGCTAGTTGGTGATTCCTCAATTATAAGGGCGATATCTATTCTCATTCATGCTTTATAGAGACTTGCTCTTATGTTGAATACCTATTAATGAGGGTGAGCCCGAGAAGTGTCTTGGCCCCTACTCCATTCTATGTAGAGGTGTCATTAGATATTATGTCACGGTTTGTCTAAGATTTTGGGGCTTGACTAATTTCCTTCCGTAACCAAGGATGTGTACACGATATACGAAGAGGATTTTTTGGGTTGTCTTTGTGCTTCCCGTTCACCGTGTTACATCTAGGCCTTAGGCTTGGGTCGTGACATTTCGACCCCATGTAGACCGATGGGTTCATCCTCAAGAAGTCTCAGAGCCTAGTGGCAGCTGTGGGCTCTTGGGAACTAGAGCTAGGGGCTTGGGGACCTCGGCTGCTACTCTCGGAAGCCATAAGCTGGGTGAGCATCGCAATGGTTCCCCTAAAGTCCGCCTTAGAAGTAGAGGCTGCCTGAGCAGGAGGTGCCTGTGGAGCCTCAGCAGCTTGAGTAGGTCTACCCTGTCTCCTCGCTCTTACCTGGGTAAGGACCTCTGGTGGAGGATTCTCAGTGTTTGGAGCTCAGGCATCTCATTGGGTTGTTATACTCTTAGGAGGCATGATCTACAAATGTGCAACAGTCGAATTAGATACGAATTTTATAGAGTGAAAATCGGTTGAACTAACTCAGAATAACAAAGAAATATAACCATTCCTAATGTCCTATAGCCTCCTTCTTACCATTCCTAATGTCCTATAGCCTCCTTCCTATGAAGTGTGGTGTACAACACACCCCTAAAAAAGACTCTACTAGACACGACTTCATAGACTCCCTAGGACACTTGAACTCTGGGCTTTGATACCAAGTTTGTCACGCCCCAAGAGGGTACCCTAGGCATGGTCTACACTAAAAGACTATTGCTAGTCCCCGAGTGAACCACTTGACCTCATCGTCACATCTTACTCGATAGAGGAAGAATACTTAAGTAAAACATTAACGGAAAGACAAAGATATCATAAAATAGTTTCAACAAAATAGATCAAGTGTTAGAAAATGTAATATTCAAAGAACTCAGAGTCTATGAAGCCTCTACTCTAACCATCTAGATGGTACTATCACAAAGTCTATTAAGCCTCTACTCTAACCATCTAGATGGTACCATCACAACCCATTGCTACCCAAATGAAGGAAAGTAGAAGTAACAAATGACAAAAAATAAAGGCTCCTCCAAATAGGAAGGAGGGCTCAACAATCTCTAGAACTCCAGAACTCTGAACCTCAATGGTGTGCCTGCTAAATTCCTCCATCTCCTGTATCTGTATCATTAAATGATGCAGCACCAGGGGCATCAATACGTGAAATGTATGGTGTGTAAAATGGCTCAAGAAACAAACGAGGCTCGGATTCAATCACCCGACTCGACTCAAGACTCAACTCCTTATCTCATAACTCAACTCAAGTAAATCATGCAAGTTTAATTTTGAAATCATGCTTTAGAAATAGACTCTATGTTTATGCAACTTAGTTCAAAAATCATGAATATGCTCAACTCATGTTTTGCTTGGAAGTTTCTCTGACCGACATAACCAAGAGTTTTTGGTGATGTACAATGAACAAACGTCATTTCCATACCTTCCCTAACCTTTCCAAGTTATAGGGTGTCAACCTCTACCTCTCTCTCTTGTATCCTAAGAGAGTGTCCCTTTATGGAGAATTAGGCCACCAGAATTATCCTATACAACCGTCCTACACTGGTTACGTAGTTCTGGGGTGGTTCTCAGTCAGCCAACTCAGTGCTCAATACTCCTTCTAAAGACTAAAATATGTTAATGAAATGACTTAAGCTCAATTCTTTAACTCATCTAACCTATCTCAATATCAACTCTCTCGATTAACTCCATGGCCAGAATGTGAGCTCAAAACAATGCAATGCAAGACTCTAATCCACATCATGCGAGACTCTCACGAATTATGCTCAAGTGACATCGTGCAATCCATGCTCAACACATAAGACATGATAGATACTCATTACATGCATATATGATGTATGATAACATGCTTCTCAGGTTCACATTACGCAGTTTAGATAGTTGGGTTCATAATTTCAATTCAATTAGTAAGCAAGGGAAATACTAAGTTTAGGGTTAAAATATCGAGCATGCAAAACACGTTTATAATTCCAAGTTACAATGGTGAAACTCATAATTTAACTCAAACATAGTCAAGAAAGTTAATTTTGTACAAGAATTTAAAACTCAAGAACCATAGGATTTAAAACATGCTATTTATACTCATGATTTTTTACTCAAGCAACAAAAGGGGCCGGTGGATGAATATAATCGAACACTTTAGGTAGCCTTCCATACCTGGAATCGAATTAAACTTTGACCCTGCACTTAATTCCCTCACTCCGCCTCTTGTTTCTTTAAGACTCTAACTTAGTTTGTGTGTTCGGGGCTTTTAAGTGTGGGTTTAGAAACCCTTTTTAGAGTCAAACTGACTTAATTAATCATGGTTTGCATTTATTAGAGGTTGGAAAATGTCTAGAATTCCCCTCACGAATTAAAAAAAAAACCTGGAAATACCCAGTCAGTATTGCGGATTGGGCGCGCATCGGTGCATTTTCTCCAAAACAATTTCCAACGAGTTTTTCCACTCCCCATTGAAAATTTTGAAAGAAATATAATTGTTGGTCCGTGGCCAGGGCGCGTCGCGGCCCTGATGGACACCAACACTGTCTTAGTTTTTGAATCGAAAAAATATTTTTCAATCCAGGTGCTCTAACAATCGAACAAGACCATTTTTCCACTTTATTTTTTGTGTTGATTGCAAATACGGTCTCACATTTGCAAACGGTACATGGAAAGATATGTTATGCACATGTCCTTCCTCTACGGATATTTTTGTAATTTTACTAGGCCTTACATTAAAAAAATTCAGAAGTAAATTGATAATACAATCTAAAAAAAGAAAGATCAAGCATAAGGAACAAAATCCTAATTTAAAACCATCCCAAAAGTTGGTGTCACATGTACAAGACAATAAACAAAATTCAAAAGAAAATAATATAAGTCTTAGTGTCTTTCTTCTCAAATGGAGCAAAACGTTGGACGATCACGAGAAGATACAATTAACTGTCAGGGCTCAAAACCTAACAAGTGTAGAAGCACGATGGGTAGCCAATAACATGGTACCTAGCAAATGAATTTTAGACCTAAGTAAAGCAACAAAGAACGCAATTACTCATTCCATCCTAACCATATTCCTCCAAGACTACAAACCTACACGCAGGAAAACCCAACACACATAATGCACACAATATATACATAAATAGGCATGTTCATTTATATTTGTAAATCATATTCAGAATCACAATCTCAAGGAAACTGGGTCAACAAGGAGCATATATCCATGATTTATAGGCATAATCAAGGAACTCGAGAATCCACTTATAATGTCATAAAGCGTGAGACGCAATATAATGAAACAAATTGTCATGATGCAGATCTGTCCTACGATACACATCCGGTGATCAACTCTTGTTAGAACCCATGGGGGTCTCACTTAGATCATGTATTGGTAGGAAATGACCTCGATAATATCATATGTTATAATATAACCTTAGCCGCCAGAAGTGACCTTGACAATATGACATGCCAAAACTAATCTCGATCGCCGAAATATTACCTCAACAATATCACTATCGGTAGAAACCTCAACACCTAATTATCCATGTCACTCTCAATAATCTCGACCAGCAAAGACCTTGGCCCAAAAACCAATACCACTCTTTTATCTCATTATCACAATCCAATTAAAATAAGCACACAAATCAAGGACAGTTCAATGACATATCAAACTCATGATGCCACAATATATAGCTCAGTAGAATGCTACTCAATATAGCTCAACAGAATGTTACTCAATATAACTCACAGAATGATATTCAATATTGCGCAATAATTACATCATCATTCATCAACAATCAACTCACAACACGTGTATCATGTTCCACATATGAATTTTCACACCAACACATCAAGTAATACATCACTATCAGTATCTCATCTCATTCCATAATATATTTCACTGAAGCACATTTCAATCAATTCACAGTTTATTGCAAACAATAAATTTTGGAGATATAAGGTTCAACAAAGTGAAAGAAGGTTATACATACACTCTTCTTAGACAAAAAGTAACAATCAATCCAACAGCAGAGCTTTTCCCTTCCAATTGTACTCCAATGCCCTATGATTTATTCAAAGACTAATTCACAATCATAATTCGAAGCTAATGACACTAAAATCAAGCAATTCAGGAAAAAGGATAAATGGTCCAATCAATAACAAAAAATGAGATGAAAATTTAAAAACTTTTACATAAAAATGTTACTTAAGATTTTAGGAATCTAACGGCGAAAATCATTTTGAAAAAGAAGTCAAAATGAGCTCACAATTTCCATTTCTCTTTTTAAAAATAACAGTTCATGAAATCCCCAAAATCCTCAATTAAATCTTTAATTTTAATGTTAAAAACATAAGTTTATCAATGAAAACTGAAAAAAAAAAGTCGAAAATAACTTATCCAAATGATTTTCATTGAAAATCCCTTCTAAAATCACCCCAATCTGAGATCAAATTGTTGAAAATGGTAAAATTTGATGAAAACTTGTCATTTAAATGAGACGTTGTTCACTGGCTGTTTAGATCTACGCGATCATGTACTGGGCCCCACACAAATGTTAAGGCCTTGCAAACCTTCGCAAATGTGGACCAGCAATCCACAAGCACAAAGGGTCAGTCATGTGCATTTCGCAAATGTGGTGGTCAACCCCTATGACCTTTGTGAATTTATAAAGGCATGCTGTGAACACGCAGTGTAGCACCAGATATGAAATTTCAGCTACTACAAATATGAAACTCGTGGAAAGGACCCTCACTTTTTTTTAAATCTGATACACACAAACCATATACGCATCCCTACTAAATTCGACATTCTGGAGTTAATGAATCCGTCAAAACTATAATCTAAGGTCTCTTTCACCCAAAATCTGATAAGCCAAAACTAAATTAACTTATATAATTTAAAATAATAAAATTCTACCAAAACATAAAAAAATTATGGTGAAGCTCTTTCTAGCACTACAATCACCTTTCGAACCATTGACATTAAAAATCTAATCCGAGTATCAAAACTCAAAATATTGACCAGAGTCAAACTTAAGTCTAACTTTGTCTCAATTTTCAACTTTGGACATAAAATTCCACATGACAACTCCAAATGTAATTTCAACATCCTCCTAGACCAATTTTCACATTTTGAAACTAATGAAATTGACTAAACTTCATTTTGAGAATCGAATCTCCAAATGACTCAAAAATTTAACATTTGGCAACTTTAGCCTTCAAAACTCACTTCTTTAGAAAAGACTCAACTTTTTATATGATTTTTCAAAAATCAACTTTCAAAACCAATCAAACTATCATGGTCCAAGCGTAGGGCCTAGACGTGACACAGCGAATAGGAACCCGAAGGGACCCAAACAAGCCTTTCATATCAAACACACATCCTTGATCGTGGAACCAAAGTAAACAATAACATGAGATGTATAAAAATGGATAAGGGACTAATGAAAGTCTTTGAATATAAGCAAAGCATAAGAGTAAAACTCGAAGAACAATAACATCATAATATCCGACATACACCTCTAAATTTTGAAAGGAAGTGGGGCCAAGAAACTTTTCGGTCTCACCCTCATAATGTCAAATTTTCAACATAAAGAAGTCTTAGAGATAGCAAGAGAAAGTAAATAGTGTCCCCGAACATAAGGACTCACCAAGCTTATTTTCGAATAATTCCACTAGTCACGTGGAGGATGATCAAGAGGAGCTCCGATCTCTACATAGTGATATCATGTAGGAATAAAGTATGCATTAGTACGTTTCAATGTACTAAGTATGTAGCATGCAATGCAACAAGACATAAGTCAATATAGTCGAAATACATAGTAATATACAATAGATAAACATAATCTCAATATGGTATGCATGATCAATGCTTGGAGCAAGACATGTTTGTAAATCATTCAAGTTGCATAGAATATGATACATATGTGGGACGAGACCTCAACCGACAAAGAATAAGACCAAGAGAGCCATATCTTGGAATCTCGATGATTACTCCTCATTGGTAAAGAAGTGGTCTACTTGCCAAGTAAATCATACTTCACCTTATGGGAGCATGTCCCATTTCAGTTAAGTAACCCCCTTAACAGAACCTGTCCCAGTTCGAGGTAGATTTCATGATAATGTGCACAAAAAGGATCTACTAGTATAGCAAGGATAAAGTATAATCCCATGTTGGCATATAGTTTGAAGAAAGGAGTATTGATCCTTGAAGATAGTCCACGCCGACATCCAATTCATCAGTGCTAAGTCTAATCCCACAGAATACTTAAAATAATCATAACTGGTATAACTTGTAAGAAACGTGGAAACATGACATGAGTAGCTCTTAAACATACTTGGCCTCTAATGTTGAGCCTAACTTGAAACATGAGAGTGTAACATTAATACATAAATCCTTGCTTTAACATGAATCGCTCACAAGTGGTAAAATCTTGAAAATAGCGCTTAATTGCATACTTGCATAATCATAGATAATTTCATGAATTCATAACATACTTGATATCCCATATTCATCATGAAGTCACTTGACTTGTAAAACATGTAAATAACTTGAGAATTCTTGACTTGACATTTCATAGGACACTTGGTGGGCACATATGAGTACATGTTTAAATCATGCAAAATGCAAAAGTATAGATCACGAAATAGTGAAATGAATGGACCTTAAAGTCATGTAGATCAGGCAACCAACATCATAGTAAAACCCCGTCATGGGTAACTTGTTAGTCATATCAAAACTTCACAATAGTTCATAGATTTCATAGCTTGACATGTATAATCTCAATAAATAAAGATCAATCTACAGTAGAAGCTTAAAATACATATTCATGCATAAACAACCACATTTGATAAAATCCCAGCATAAATCATGCTCATATTTCATAATATTAGATATCCATAAGTAATATATCTTGAAATCATGCAATTTCCATATAATAGGAAGGTTGGACTGCATGGGTGAAACGACCCAATGGATGAAACCCACATACCTCAAACTTGGATTTTCTTGAGATGAGCTTGAAGAGAATTAGAGCTTGAAGAGATTTTTAGATTTCCAATGTTAGGCTTGAAATCCATGAAAGTTGAATGAGATATTTGGTTAAGTCTTGAAGAGGTTTGTGAGAGGGTTTTGAGTAATATAGAGTTGAAAAATGGCTAAGTATAGGTGTTTTCACACATAAGTTGACATGGGGGTATGACCTCGATGCCCTTGGCCGAGATAGAAAAACCAAGGAAAATAATACACTGGTCCACACCCTTGGCGTGATGCAGACCAGGTGTGACTGCCCTCCAACACTAATACACGCCCCTGGCGCATTGCTGCTAGGGCACAAATGGCCACTGAAAATCATAAATTAGCAAAAATTATTATTTGCTATGGGCCCTCTAAAATCCGGGTTATACCTTTTTCCCACTCAATTTTGCCCTCTAATCGAGAATACGAAGTTGATTTTCGATATCACGCACGAATTTTAAGATATATGAAAATTACGATTATGGATATTTTTGAAGCACATTTTTGGGGGCGTTTCAATATCTCCCCCTTCAGAAAATTCGTCCCCAAATATCAAAGAAACTTACATAAGAGAAGTAATCATGAAGATTTCATCTTAATATGAATGCAACAAATGCATTTAAACATCATTTTCAAAAATCTCAACATGAATGTCAAAAATCACCATAAACTTGTCAACATAAATATAAATGCATGTAAAATGATATTAGAGCTGAAACTTAAGACTTTAGTTCATATAGGGGACTTAAATTAGTACCTTCAGCTTGAGAAGAGTAGAATATATATGGATATCGCTTTGTCATGTCCGCCTCGTCTTCCCATGCGGAACTTTCAACTTGTTGGTTCCTCTAAAGGACCTTGATGGAAGCCACATCTTTGTTTCTCAACTTCTTCACTTGTCTAATCAGAACCTCCACCACGACCTCCTCATAAGTCAAATTATCTTCCACAACACCCACAACATCCAAGGGAACTATAGCACTTGGGTCACCCACGCACTTTCTCAACATGGGCACATAGAAGATCGAATGAACCATATTCATTTCCATAGGCAACTCCATCTTATAACCTACCTTACCCACTCTCCTCAAAACTTTATAAGGACCCACAAACCTTTGGCTTAACTTCCCCTTCTTGCAAAATTAGACCACACCCTTTATGGGTAAGACTTTCCAGTAAATCCAATCACTAACCTTAAACTCAAGATCTCTTCTACTCATATCGGAATAGGACTTTTGTCTACTTTGGGCTTTTTTCAATCTTTCCATAATCAACCTCACCTTCTCGAAGGCCTTCATGACCGAATCCAGACTTAGCAAAGCCATCTCCCCCAATTTAAACCACCCAACTAGGGATCTACAATGTCTACGTAAAGAGCTTCAAAATGAGCCATACCAATGCTTGAGTGGTAGCTATTATTGTAAGCAAACTCAATGAGTGTAAGATGTTCATCCCAACTACCCTTAAGCTCCAAAACACAAACTCTAAGCATATCCTTAAGGGTTTGGATAGTCCTCTTGGCTTGACCATCCATTTGAGGATGAAAGGCCATCCTAAGCTTAACTTGGTACCAAGACCTCTTTGGAAAGACCTCCAAAAGTGAGAAGAGTATTGAGCACCACAATCCAAAATGATAAACAAGGGCCTCCCATGCAACCTAACCAATTCATGTATATACAACTTAACATAATCTTCGGCACCATAAGTAGTTTTGCCCAGTAGGAAGTGAGTTGACCTAGTCTTTCTATCTACAACAACCCAAATAGAGTCAAAATGATTCCTAGTCTTAGGCAACCCAACCATAAAATTCATGTTGATCTCTTCCCACTTCCAAGTAGGAGTTTCTATGTGTTGGGCTAGGCCACCGGCCTTTGATGTTTGGCTTTAACTTGTTGGCAATTGTGACATCCAGATATGAACTTGGCAATGTCTCTCTTCATACCACCCTACCAAGACACTTCCCTCAAGTCTTTATACATCTTTGTAGAACTGAGCTGAATGGAATACGATGAATTATGGGCTTCCTTCAAGATCAATTCTTTCAAATTATCCACATTTAGCACATACAATCTACCTTGGTACCTAAGGCACCATCTCCTTCTTGGGAGAAAATCTCCACTTTACCATCTCTCACCAAGGCCTTCAACTCTAGCAAGGTGGGGTCACGATCTTATTTTGCCTTTACCTCTTCAATTAAAGAAGATTTAGAACCATCAACAACCACTACACCCCCATTATAAACTTCATCAAACCTAACTCCCAATCTAGCCATCCGGTAAACCTCTCTAGCCACCTCTTTGCTACCATCATCAACATGAGCTAAACCACCCATAGATACCCTATTAGAGCATCGACTACAACATTAGCTTTGTCGGGGTGATAATGTATACTCATATCATAATTTTTAATGAGCTCTAATCACCTTCTTTGTCTCAAGTTAAGATCTTTTTGGGTGAACATATATTGTAGACCCTTGTGGTTGATGAACACATTAACATGAACACCATACAAGTAGTGATACCAAATCTTCAAAGCAAATACCACTGCCGCCAATACAAGATCATGGGTGGGATAGTTCTTCTCATGCACCTTAAGTTTTCTAGAGGCATATGCTATCACCTTACCACTTTGCAGCAAAACAGACTGCAAACCAATTATTGAGGTATCACAATATACAATGAATCCTTCAAACCTTTCCGATAAAGCCAAGATAGGAGTAGAGACAAGCTTATCTTTCAAAGTTTGGAAACTCTTCTCACACTCATCGGTCCACACAAATTTTGCCTTCTTTTGTGTCAATTTAGACATATTATTCAAAAAAAAAAACTCTACCATATCCCCCTATTGTGTATGAAGTTTATGGTTTCCGTTGGTGTAAATCCAATCAACTGAATTTAAGATGATAAGAAATTCTCCATTGGTAACAAATGGTTATCCATTAAGCGGAGGAAATCTTATTTAAAAAGCATAAAACATAAAGATTAGGTAGGCCCCCAATCTGGCAAGAACGGACTAAGAGGGTCAGCTACCCAGCAAACTTTCCTAATTAAATACCGTTACTGTATAGGTAGATCTGATTGTGAAAGACCTATTACTGGATAATTCATGGGTAGAGCCAAAGCGTGTGAACTATACAAGTTCCCAATAATATCAATTAGTTGATTAAATATTTAGTTGATTAAATATTAAATTAAAGTATAAAGTAAAGGCTCCGGTGTATAGAGAAGACCTCACCGTTTAAGAAGTAACCATAGAAACGAAGGAACCCACTATTTCTTTTTTTATTTCTTTTATTTACTATATTTTTGATACCTAGGAAAATACAATTTCTTATTTCTGTCTTATTTCGCAGTGAAATACCTAAAAAAAAGAAAAAATCGTGGTCGGGAAGGTTAGAGTAGCCAAAGCCATTGGAATTTTGATTTTATACATTGGAAAAATCCGTTTTGTTATTAATAGACTAGGAAGGGGAAAAGAATAACTGAAAGAAAGGCAATCAATTAGTTATTCGTCAAAGTTTCATTTATTCAATGACCAGAATTAAACGGGGATATATAGCTCGGAGACGTAGAACAAAAATTCGTTTATTTGCATCAAGCTTTCGAGGGGCTCATTCAAGGCTTACTAGAACTATTACTCAACAGAAAATAAGAGCTTTAGTTTCAGCTCATCGGGATAGGGATAGGAAAAAGAGAGATTTTCGTCGTTTGTGGATCACTAGGATAAACGCAGTAATTCGCGAAAGGGGAGTATCCTATAGTTATAGTAGATTAATACACGATCTGTACAAGAGACAGTTGCTTCTTAACCGTAAAATACTTGCACAAATAGCTATATTAAATAGGAATTGTCTTTATATGATTTCGAACGAAATCATAAAGGAAGTAGATTGGAAAGAATCCAACAGAATAATTTAAATTGAGTTACCCGGAGAATGAACTCCGGGAAGGTAGAGTAGAAATTAGTATGAGAAAATATGCTAAAGTAGTCAAAATGAATGAACACGTTCAATTCAATAAAAACAGATTTCTTTTTTTCCGATTCGTTTTTTTCTTACGACACGATACTCAAATCTAGATTTGAGTGAATCTAGATTTGAGTAATTATGATTCAAGTGAAGAAAAAGTAAGCCTATTATTTATTTCGGGCTTTAAAACCAGTAGTTCTAGCGGTCGACTCGGTTCTTTCAAATTGTTTTTCATTATTGAGAAAAGGTAACAAAGATAAAATACGAGCTTGTTTTATAGCAAGAGTAATTAATCGTTGTTGTTTCAAGGTCAATCTATTCACACGTCTTGATAATATTTTTCCTTGTTCACTAATAAATCGACTAATTAAACTCATGTTTCTATAATCAATTCGATCCCCCGATTGAATCGGGGGCAAACGCCTACGAAAAGATCGCTTGAATTTAAGAAAAGGTCGCTTGGATTTATCCATGGTTTGTTTGTTTAATTTATTCCTTATCCCTAAAATCCTATTTCTTAATTCTAATTCATTTTAAATCCACCCAAAATAGGATTTTTAAAAAATAGGATTTGTTTATTTTCTATTTAAATATGTTATATATATATAATTATGTTCTATATAATGTCATTTTTTCCCCTTCCTTGAAAGGGTAAGACACAGGTACTTGGTTCGCTCTATTTCTTTATCTCCCCATGAATCGTATGTTTGTAACAATAGGGACAGAATTTTTTCAATTCAAATCGATTAGGCGTATTGTGCCGGTTCTTTTGAGTAAT
>JAABOM020000001.1:7731349-7763245 GCA_011800125.2 Solanum clarkiae
ACAGATTATGTGTGCCTGATGTTAATGGGTTAAGAAAGAGGATAATGGAAGAAGCTCACCATTCCCGATATTCCATCTATCTAGGATCGACTAAGATGTACCATGACCTAAAAGGAGTGTTTTGTTAGGGAGGCATGAAAAAGGACCTTGTAGAATTTGTGGCTCAATGTCCAAACTATCAACAAGTGAAGGTAGAACATCAAAAGCCAGGAGGTTACATGCAATGTATAGAACTTCTAACTTGGAAGTGGGATATGATCAATATGGACTTTGTTACTGGTTTACCTCGCTCGTTTCAGAAGTATGACTCTATATGGGTAATAGTTGACAGATTCACAAAGTCAGCACATTTCCTACCTGTCAGAAGTGATTATATAACAGAGGAGTATGCCAAACTGTACCTCAAGGAGATAGTCAGGCTACATAGAGTTCCAATCTCTATTATATAAGATCAAGGGGCTAAATTCGCTGCAAAGTTTTGGAAGTCTTTCCAAAGGAGTTTAGGAACGCAAGTAAATTTGAGCACAACATTCCATCCTCAAACAGATGGTCAAGAAGAATGCATCATTCAGACACTTAAAGATATGTTGCGAGCTTATGCATTGGACTTTAAAGGTAGTTGGGTTGACCATTTGACACTTATTGAATTTGCCTGTAATAATAACTGCCATTCTAGTATCAAGATGGCACCTTATGAAGCTTTGTATGGAAAGAAGTGTAGATCACCAATTGAATGGTTTAAAGTGGGTAAAACTACCTTACTTGGGCCAGATCTAGTACAACAAGCCCTGGAAAAAGTTAACGTGATACGACAGTGGCTAGAAATAGCCCAAAGTCATCACAAATCATATGCGGATGCTAGGAGGAGAGGGCTGGAATTTTTGGTAGGAGATTGGGTATTTTTAAAGGTGTCTCCAATGAAAGGTGTTATGAGGTTTGGTAAAAAAGAAAAACTGAGTCCACGTTACATAGGGCCTTATAAGATTATTAAGAAGATCGGGCAGGTTGCATATGAGCTAGAGTTACCCCAAGAGCTTTCTATGGTTCATCCAGTTTTCCATGTATCAATGCTTCAAAAATGCATAGGTGACCCATCCTGTATCACTCCTATTGAGGACGTATAGTTTACGAAAGATCTCACTTATGAAGAGGTACCTGTTTCTATTCTGTATCGTTAAGTTAGGAAGCTGAGGAATAAAGAAGTAGCTTCAGTGAAGGTACTTTGGAGAAATCAACAAGTAGAAGACATAACCTGGGAGGCCGAGGATGCAATGAAGTCAAAATACCCTCATTTGTTTGGATCTGAAGAGGACATCCAACATGTAGAATTGGAGCACTAATAGGTGCATGTAATTGAATACTTATTTTTGTTATTGAAGGTTTGTTTAAATAAAGGTTTATACACGGTTAAGTTACCCAACTGTGCTAACATTCGAGGACTAATGTCCCTAAGGGGGAAGGATGTAACACCTCTCATTTTATAAGTACTAATAGTACAGGAATAAATCTTGATATAGTTTGATCAAAGTAGCGTCAATTCTTGAAAGTGCTTGATCCTCGTGTTAATGGGTGATATGGGTTTCTAATGCTTATGAGGGACTTGTGTATACGCATTTTATGTTAAATTGAGGATATCATCAAGAAAGAGAATTATGGTATTTGTATGGATTAATAATCTAGTAGGAGATTCATCTACTTGCTTAGCTTGAAATTACTAGCTAAACGGAGAAGAGGTTCGATGTCATTTTTGTCCAAGTTCAATTATGGATTAAATCTGTTTTAAAGGTGTAATTTTAGCCCATATTTAGAATCATGGATGGACCTTATTTTTCTGTCCAAGAAGAAGGTAAGAAGAGCCCAAGTATATGCTAAACCATTTTGTTATTTGGACCAAAAAGGGATTAAGAGGAAACCTGGAAATTGGCAGCCCAAGTCCAATGGAATTTGACATCCATTTGGGACTAAGTAGGAGGCCCAAGTTTCTACGTGATTAGGTCCATAATAAGGGGTCTTATATGGTAAACAATCCCAAGGAAAGTCGTCCAAGTGAGGTCTTTAAATAGGGGTTAACAAGCTGAAAAATTCAGTCCCCATTTAGACTTAGAAAAATTTCAGCTTTCCCAATCCTCTCTCTAAACGTTTCTTAACCTACCAAAGCAGCAACCAAAGGAGATTTTAGGGTTCTTGAAGAGGCTCTAAGACTTGAATATAAAGTTAAGTAATTATATTTGTGTATTTAGTATGATTCTTTCACGAAAATCAAGAAGTAGATGATGGTATGCTTTGCTGGAATTTCTGGACAGCTTGTGTCTAGATAATTGCTGCACTCTTTCCTTTTGTTTTAGTGGTTTCTAAATGGTATGTGGGCTATATTATGAAGAGAATTTGATGTTCTTAAGATGATTTGAGTTATATATATATATATATATATATACCTAAAGTTGCTGCTCAGATTTTGATTTCATTTAACGAAAGAGTTTTCTTGTGCTATCTTAAGTATTATGTTGGTTGGAAGTTGTGGGCTGTTGAATTTAAAATTATTAGCTCATGTCCTTAATGACCTCTTGGGTTATGTTATAAGATTGTATTATCACTATTGGTATGTGTAAATGTTGTTGGAATAGTTTGGTTAGACTTGGAAAAGGTTTGGAATTGTCGTCGTCGGAATGTAGCAAAGGGGGGAGTAATGTTATGCTGTCCGTTTGTAAGTTGTGTAGAGTTGTAGTATGTTATTCCATGACTTACCCTTGATTTGGGACTTTTTAGGCTATATTAAGACTGGTTTTATGTGGTAAAAGCATTGGAAATAATTCTGGTAAAGTTAAAACAATTTTGGGATTGTTGACATCGAAGTATGGTGAAAGGATATAACGTTATGTTGCTTGCTTGTATGTTGAGAAGAATTATTGTATGTTGTGTTTTGTGGGCTGTTGTGGGACTGAAAATAAGATGTACATGACATATACATAAGAATGGTTGTTAGAAAATATATTTGTAAGTGAAAAGTCGAAGAAATGTCCTTGCGTCACTAATTGAACGCTTGCTGTCCGGATGATAATTTTTTATGATATTGGACTACCTAGAAGTGTTGTGTTGCTGCTAATAATAGTTTTATTGCCCAATATGGTGTAGATAATTATTTGAGGGAAAGGCAGCCACTCCAAGGTAGTAATGAGGTCATACAATAAGGTATATAAGGCTACTTGAATTCGTATCATTTGGTATGAAACATAGAGCCTTCGGTAAGTAAAGGTAATTATCTACTCCAACAAGACAAGAAGCCATGTATCCACTCTTTCAACGTTCATATGCTCCTATATATAGCTAGCTCCAAATGTATATACATACATGGATACCAAGCACATGAGTTCTTGATGCTAAATAAAGTTCATGAGCTATTTCATTTCATACACATTTCATTATTTATGTAACATACTCTCTTCGTTTCTATATTGTCTTATGATTATTTTCATGTTATGTATTGCATATACAGTCCTAAAGTTCCAATATTATGACCACTAAAAAGAATCATCTCAAAGGTAATTGAAAGATAAATATATACAGTTTTGATAGGTGGTAGCCCGAGGGGGTGGAAGTAACACCTAGCAAAGGGATGATCCTATCACGGGGGTAGCCCCAGGGGTTAAGGAAGAACCTAGTGAGGGATGAACCAGTTATAGTTCACCACTGATCAGTTGGTCATTTATAGTTTATGATGTGCACAGATTATACAGTAAAGGTAAAGCAATATAAAGGTGGTCCCTTATTCTACACTAGTGCATGGTTTCATTTAGTTGTTATTTCATATACAGTATTTGCTGCCTTACATATTCGGTACATTATCTCGTACTAAGTCCCTTTTGGGGGACCTGCATTTCATGCTGCAGGTACAGGTTCTAGTAGATCTCCCCAATAGAGTATAGGACATCCAACTGCTGTTACCAAGCTCCAGGTTGTTCCGGAGTTTGTGTATGTCTAAAGTTTATATGCTTGTATTGTATAGTTATTCGAGGCAGGGCCTGTCTCGACCCTTATCAGATACTTATTTATTTAGAGGCTTTGTAGACTATGTAAATTAAAGTATGGTCATGTCTCGTACTTTCAATACCGTGGCCCCAACGGCGTAGTCGCATGCATTTCCTTTTACCTTATATCATTGTTTACTTGCAAACAGACATGTTGAGTATAGCTAAAACATGGGCCAAAGTTACACCCTTAACACAGACTTTATTCATAATCGAACTTGGACAATTTTGACGTCGAGCCTCCTCTCCGTTTAGCTAGCAATTTTAAGCTAAGCAAGTAGGTGACTCACCTGCTAGCTTATTAAGTCCTATAAGTACCTCAATTCTTTCACTTCATTTAAGGCCGTACTCACCTCAATTCGACACAAAACATGTATACACTCGACCCTCTTAAGTGTTAGGCGCACATATAGCCCATTAACACAAGATTCAAGCACTTTGAAACTTAGCGCTAATTTGACCAAACCATGTCATGTTTAATTTGAATTGTACTAGTATTGTAAGGTGTGGGGCGTTACAATTAGCCTTCCAGGTCAGGTGTCTCATCATCTCACAGTCTTTATCCTTCCCCAATTTGTAGTCAAAATCAGTGGTGGAAATGGGGTGTTGATACTTTGGCCTGAATAGGAATCTCTAGACTGTGGTCTCTAAAATATAGATAGAGATGTCTCTGACTAAGGTCTGGGTGATACATGACTATGTAATGGGCTTGGACTTCTTGGGAGTGGTTAAAGTGATGGTGGTGGTGTAGGACGTATAAAACTCTCAGATTAACATCGGGGAATACTTCCTTGATGGTGCTGCCATTCAATCCAATCTCTATCGAGAAAATAAATCTCAAATGGCCGGTACTGCATCAAGTCCAGAAGGGCAGAACCTAGGGCTCTTTTATAATAGCTCTCATGTTTACGCCTTGGTCATCCTGCCGTATATAATCACAATATATAGAGCATATATCCTTGACTCACCAATGTCTAGGCTGGCTAGGTATATGGACTAGTATAGTGACGAACTTGTCCGAACTATCAAACTCTGAACTAGAACACTCTTTGGAGATTGAATTAGCATGGTCATTGGATCTTGACTAAGGCCCATCTCCCAAGTTAGAGAGTTAAATAAAATCACTCTGAGTAGGCCCTCCATTGTCAGAATGGGGAGGCTGTGCCGTGGGAATGGGGGTCAGGGATAGAACAATCTGACGGGACACAGCCCATGTCCATCGTGGCTCAATGCCCTCATCAAGATAGACGTCAAACTCCTCAATCGAGTCACTTATCTTAGACTCTGTAGCCTTGCAATGTAGGAGCTGTTTGAGAGGCCGGGCCTCTGCATGTCTAGTAGCATCTCTTTTGTGCTATAGTACCTAGACAAGAAGACAAATGAGACCCAAGAAGTCAAAAAACAAAATAAAAAAGTTTTTCAAAAAAAAATAATGGTTTTGGAAAGCACAAAAGCACATTTATGGGCCGTAGAATGAACTATAGGCGATAAAAAACAGTCATGAAAATAGGGAAATAGTCAATTTGGCTATGGGACATACACCATGAGACCCATTTATGACTCGTGGTTTGAACTATAGGTCATGAATGGGGTTGTGGTTGCAGAACTTTCAGAGTATTTTACATGAACTTAAACCATGAACCTTGTTCATGGTCTGTAGATGAAACTATGTGCCGTAAAAAAGTTTGTCCTATTGAATTTTTCATGTTTCTTAAATCCATCTACGAGAGGCAAATACGGCCTATAGTTTGAACTGTGGTCCATAAAAGACGCTTGTGATTTTGGACACGCAGTGCTTGAAAAATTCTAATTCCATTCCACTTTTTGAAACATATATAAATACACTAATAGTAAGCTAACAACCCAGTCAACAAATGTCACACCAATTTCAATATACAGTCCAACCAAGTCAACAAGATTAAGCCAAACATGGTCCAATTTAAGCCCAAAGAAGTGTCAAACAAAGTCCAAAACATCAACCTATACTTCTAACAATTAATTCCAACCTAAGTCTACTCACTCTACACAAATACATACCCTAACCCAATCTTCAACCTAGTCCAATTTAATTATCAAAAAAAGTGACAAAAATGCCCCCAAACACATGATCTAACACCGTTCAAAACATGAAATATGCATACATTCAAATCAAATTCCTATTTCTCAGTCTAATTTCAACAAAAATGATATCCCAAAAAAAATTTCTCAATCCATCATACTTCTTTAATACACAATATAAGGATAGGATTGACATAGGTAAATTGAACAAATATTCTTGTATTTCAACTCACATTCATCAATTGAGATTAATCCATTTCCAACTATGTGCATTTAAAATTCAACGACCAAATCTTTTCAGAACATACTCTTTCATAACTCATTATCTTCAACAAAAATATTTAGGGCATAGCAAATTGGCCGATTAGGGAACAATAACAATGGCAAAATTCTTCAAATCCAATAACCCTACATGTATTTTGAGCTTTAGTTTGAGAAATCTTATAAAAAATGCTTAGTAGGAGGAACTTTGAGATGAGAAGCCCTGGACTATGTGTTGAATCCAATTTGAGCTGGAAAAGTAGTTACCAAAACAGTAGATGTTGGTCTAAATCTTGCGGAATGGTGAGGGGGTGATGGAATAGTGGTCAAAATATGGAGTATTAGTTGGAATTAGCGATCAGATTTTGTAAGGGTGAATAGATTTAGGGGAAAGAGTGAAAAGGTAAAAGGGTTTTACCTTTTTTATTTAAATCAGGACGGGTTAGATTTTTGGTGGTCTCGATTCATGAAACCTTGATTCTAGGCCATAGATGAATCTATAGTTCGTGGTTCTAGTTTTATAGACTGAGCCTACCTTTGTTTAAGAACTGGGATGACGAAGCCTATTCATGAGACGTGGTTTGAAGTATGGCTTCATAGATTGGTTTCGTGGATTCCTCTAATACTTAGAAAATTATAAAACTCCTACCTAGATTCCCCTAACGCTATTCTTAGCCTATAGATATTTCTATGGGCCATAAAGTCGGCTTGTGGTATCCTCCTGCAGAAACTCTTGCTTACTAAAATTGGATCCATGAGCAGCTCTTGAGTCGTGATTTGAACCTTGACTCGTACACTAGCTCGTAAATCCTTGTTTTTCCTAACTTTTGGACTTGTCTGCTTTTTCATTCTGTTCCTGTATAGACTTATGAAGATAATTCATTACCCTATAACTTTCTTGACTTTTAGTCCAAAAATACAGGGACAACTGTAAAAATTAAGCTACATATGAGCCCAAAACTAAAATAAAACACAATTATAAGGAAATAAAAGATACAACCTTGGGTTGCCTCACACTTGATTTAATGTCGTGGCACGATGTAGACTACTTGATTACTCAGACTTTAACAAGTGTCCATATTTGAACTGTCCTTATCTTTTTAGTGTTGCCAAAGTATGGTTTGACCCTTTGACCATTAACTTTAACCTTGTGCCATTATTAGCTTCCAACTTAACACCTTTGTGGTGGAAATAATGTGCGACTTTGTGGAGACCCAACCACTTGGAGTTGAGTTTGCCAGGAAATAGCCTCAATCTAGAATTGAACAATAGAACTGTGTCTCCAGGTATGGACTGTCGATGCTCAAAGCGACGATCATGATACAACTTCATATTTTGCTTGTACAAAACTGAACTCTCATATGCCCTCAACCGAAACTAATCAAGTTCATTGAGTTGGCTCTGCCTCAAAACTCAAGCTCTATAGGTAAGTTGCAAGTTTTGGCAAAAACAAGTAAGTAAGGAGACATACCTATGGGAGTTTCGAATACAGTCCGGTATGCCCATATTGCATTATCTAGATTTTGCTACCAATTTGTTTGTTTGCTTTCACTATCTTAAAAAGAATCTGCTTGATCTCCTAATTAGATACCTCGAATTGCCCACTCATTTTGGGATGATAGGCGTTGCAATAGTACATATCACCCTATATTTTTATTAGAGATTTGAACAACCTGTTGCAAAAGTGGGAACCTCTGTCGCTTATAATTGCCTAAGGAGTACCAAACCGTGAGAAGATGTTCCTCTTGAGGAATGCTGTGATGTTGTTACCTTCGTCGTTAGGGAGTGAAACTTCTTTCACCCACTTTAAAACGTAGTCCACAATAACCAAGATGTACTTATTCCTGTATGAACTTATGTACGGCCCCATAAAGTCTATACCCCATATATCAAACAACTCAATAATCATAATGGGGTTAAGAGGAAGCTTATGCTTTCGAGAAATTCCACCTTCTCTTTGGCACTTGTCATATGCTTTGGCAGAGTCATTGATATCTTGGTGAATAGTAGGCAAATAATAGCAACACTGTAAGATCTTGTATGCTGTTCGGATGCCACTATGATTCCCACTGACTAACGATGAATTACACGCTTTAAGAATGCTAATCATCTCAACTTAGGAATGCATCGATGAATAATCCCATCTGCATAAACACAAAAAAATATGGTTTATCCCAAAAAACATTGTCATGTCAGACATGAATTTTTGGCACTGGTGGGAATCATATCAGCTGGCACTACATCATTGACCTAGTAATTAGCATAATCTTCAAACCATGAAATCAAGTCATGTGATGTAGCCAATACTCTCTCATCAGGGAATATATCATTGATCTCTAACCCATCTTTAAACTTGGCCATAACATCATCCATAAATCTTGATAAGTGGTTTGTACCTTAATTATCCATCCCTTTTTTGTCAATAACCTCAACGTCAAACTCTTAAAGAAGAAGTACCCATCGAATTAACCTTCATTCTGTGTCCTTCTTCACCATAAAGTATCACAATGTTGAATGATCTGTATGCACAATGACTTTGGTTCTCAACAAATATGTCTTGAATTTCTCAAACGCGAAGACCACTATGAGTAACTCCTTCTCCATAACAGTATAATTCTTTTGAGTTGTATTAAGGGCTTTAATGACATATTCAATGGGATGTACAATATTCTACTAATGCTGACCCAATACCACATCAAATGTTACCCAGCTTGCATCACACATGATCTTGAAGGGTTGAATCCAATCCGATGCAACAATGACAGGTATCAAAATAAGCCTCTGCTTCAACCGCTTGAAAGCCTTGAGACAAGTAACATCAAACACAAACATAACATCTTTCTCAAGTAACACACACAGTGGATGTGCAATCGTTGAGAAATCCTTTATGAACTGCCGATAGAAAGCTGAATGCCCCAAGAAGCTCTTCACACCTTTGACAGAGATAGGCGGAGGGAGCTTCACAATAAACTCAACCTTAGCCTTGTGTACCTCAATATCTCTAATGGAGATTCCATGTCCTAGTACTATGACTTCTTTTACCATAAAGTAACTTTTTTCCCATTTCAAAATATGATGATACTTTTCACACTACTTCAATATGTCATGTAGCTGCTTCAAGAAATCATCAAACTAGTCTCCGACCATATTAAAATCATCCATAATCATCTCTATAGTATTCCTCATCATATCTAGGACTACTCTATGGTATCCCTCATCATAGCTGAGACTATCAACATCATACATCTTTGAAAGGTAGGTGCAATACACAATCTGAATGGCAGGTAGCCAGTGCAATACACAATCTGAATGGCATCCTCTTGAATATGAAGGTGCCATACGGAAATGTAAAGGTAGTCTTTTCTTTGTCCCCCAGAATAATGGAAATCTGATTGTAGCCTAAGCAACAATCAAGAAAACAATACCAGTCCTTGCCCGCCAGTTAATCAAACATTTGGTCTATGAATAACATAGGGAAGTGATCTTTCTCTATAGAAACATTGGACTTATGATAATCCATGTAAACCTTCCAACCTGTGACTGGCGTCATAAGGATAAAATCATTGCTTACATTTGGAACCATAGTGATACCTTTCTTCTTTGGAACACACTGGACCAGACTCACCGATTTGCTATCAACAATTGGATATATCACACTAGTGTCCAACCACTTGATGATCTTCTTGACTATTGCCTCCTGTATAGATGGGTTAAGACATCTCTGATATTCAATACTCAGTTTGTAATCCTTGACAAGCTAAATTTTGTGATTGGAGAGGTCTGGGAAAATGATAATGATGTTTGCAATCATCTATCTAGTCGTCCTTTTGAATCTTTTGAGGATCGAAACACATGCCTATACCTATCTGTTATCAAGTTTTGTAGCAATTATAATAGGTAAAGTATTGTTGGGTCCTAATAAGACATACCTTAAGTGGGCTGGAAGACACTTCAATTCCAACACTGGTCGCTCTTTCATGGATAGTCTAGTAGGTGGTGTTTCACGATTCTTCAAGCCTAACTCATGTTTGAGTTAGTGTCTATAGTACCTTTGTGATTAAAGTTCCTTCACCATCTCATCATATTCTGGAATACCGTTGCTACCAAAATTCATCAACACAGCCTCAAGAGTTTTTAGACCTATACTCTCCTCTATGGGTACCTCTGATTGCACTTCATCCACTCTTTTGATCATAGAGACAATCTTTGAATCATCTGGTAGCTTCATAGACTGAAAAACACTAAAGATGACCTCCTCGTCATTTAATGTGAACTTGAGTTGACATATTTTCACATTCACTAGAGCTCTTCCAATGGCTAGGAATGATCTCCCCAAGATGATTGGTACATTAAAGTCTACTTCACAATCAAGAATGACAAAATCTGCAGGAAATATGAAATTTTCAACTCAAAAAAAGAACATCATAAAGTATCATTACAGGCTTCTTGACTATTTTATCTTGCATTAACAACCACATTATTATCAGATGAGAGTTCCTAAACCCAACTACTTGTACATGTAGGCATAAGATTAATGCTAGCTCCTAAGTCACATATTGCCTTTTGAAAAACTGAAAACACCAATGGTGTGGGGAATGGTAAATGCAATAAGGTCTTCTTTCTTTTACACCAAGAATCTAGTTGCAATGGCTCTGAAGTGGTGAAGATCATGAGAAAGCTCTCAACTCACCAACCTCTTATTCATCACCAAATTCTTCATCAATTTTGCATACCCGAGCATCTACTCCAATGCCTCTATGAGAGAAAGATTTATGGAGAAATGCTTCAACAAAGACATGAAATTCTAAAACTTCCCTTCCTTGTTCATTTTTCAGCCTCTGAGGGAAAGGTGGTAGAGGCCTCCGTATGGGTTCTAACTTTCTTGGTACAGCCACGTCATCTCCCACAATATCCTTGCCCTGCTCATCTCTATTCTCTGGTTGTGCTGCAGTCTCTGATCTCCTTACTGACCTCATTATCTACTACTAGCATTGGTGGGTTAATCATTTGCTTACCACCCTATTTCATTACTGCCATGCAATATCCTTCATTCTTCTAATTCTACACCTTGTTGCATGGAAGTGTACCCTTTTGTAATTGGTTTAACTACATTGATATTTAACCAGATTGCTATTCCAACTATTTCATAGCCGCTGTATGAGACTCAATCTTTTGGTTAATCTCCAATATGTCAACTTTTATCTCCTTCAAAGTCTTATCCTATGCATTAGTCTTCCAGAGAAACTTGCCAAACATGTCCTCAATCCTTGAATTACCAACTCTAAAAACATTGTTCGCACTGGTACTTATACTCAATTTCATGCATTATGATAACCATCTATGTATGCCCAATCACTATCTTATTCTTGACCCCATTCCTGTCGTAGTATCTACCTTAGTTGTTAAGGCATTGTCCCTGTTATAGTTCTGACCTTGACTTCTTTGATAGTAATCCTAGTTGGATCCTTAGGCATTGGTCCAAACCCCCCTCCCCCCATCTGATCAGTCACAAAGGATGTGTCCTCCTCATAATAGAAGTTGTCATATATAATTGTTCTCAGGTGTTGGCTTATTGCATTAACTAACTCTTGGTTTTGCTTCATCAATAACCCAACATTATTACTAATCCAAGCTAACTCTTGTAGTACCTCTTGGTTGATCTTTGCTTGGTCAGGAGTTGTAGTGATTGAAAAAGAGCTCCTTGTCATCTTTGTGTCTCTCGTACGCCATGCATAATTAGTCTTTTCCACTCTCTCCGCTCTTTAGGCTACCTCAACAAAAGTGCAATACAAGCATGAACCTCTAAGTTATGGTTTTAGTGACTGCTTTGCTATTATAATGTAGTGCTTGATAGAATATCTCCACTATGGAATCATTTGTGATCTTGTGTTTTAGAAGTGGTACTTGATGAATCTCTCCCATGTTTGCTGATGGACTCCTCAGGTAATTGTTGGAAGTTGTTGATACAGTCTTTAAGATTTAACTTCTTTGACTTGGGGAAATACCTCTCTAAAAAGGCTTTTTGCGTATTCACCCATGTAGATATTAAACTACATGAATGATATGATAACATATTGTTGCTTCACCTGTAAAGTATAATAGGAAAACACGAAGCCCAACGACGTCCATAGACAAGTTCTGGCTTCCCATTATACTTTTGTAGACAGAAACAACATTCTGTAGATGATTATATAGATCCTCAGATGATAAGACTGAGAACAGAAACAATTAATTAAGAATTCAAAACTTTTTTATGGAACATACATATGAATATGCGTAGATCATACCTTTCACTCCACTTCCCTCTATTCTACAACAACTGCAATAACCCACTAGATATGGTGAACTTAGTATCTTGCGGTAGTGAAAGTAGTATGATAGCTCCTGTAATGTCTACCATAGTGGGATCAAGTCCATTCTGATTTCACTCGACTACTATCGCTTGTTGAACTAGTGCTAGTTGATTGTTCACCACTTTTGGAGGTGGTGGATCTTACTTATCTAAGTCAAATGCATCATTCACAACATTATTGGTGTCTTGGATTGTTCTTCTTAACATTTGTTATATCTCAGGATTATATGGTGTGAAGTGATTGCCTTGACTCTGTGTATTGGGCATACACTATACCTATATGTTGAAAAAAATAAAAAATATGTAAAATATAGAAATAAGGAATAATCTCTAATTACTCTAACTAGACCTATCTAAAAGTCGTATTCCTAGCAACGATGCCAAAATTTGATCATGCCCAAATTATACCTCCCAATTGAGATATAAGTGGTCATTGTTCAAATATAAAACCTAATAATGGTTAGGGTCGATCCTATGAGGTATATGATTTAGACTTGGAATAATCAAAACAACTTTGATGAATTAATAAACTTATTACCGAAGGGGTGCTTATGTTATAAAAATAATAAGTAAAACCTACTCTTAACAATCAAGATGTAAGTATTACGAAATCAGTGAGAGAAGATAACTAGGGTATTAGGTTCCCCATGAATTCCTAACGCAATACAACCTCATATAATTTTAACCTTTTCTAGTATGTAGCATGCAAAACTTATAAGTTATGTTTACCTAAGTCCTTGAGCCGATAAATAGATGAATTCCTCCATGCAACTTGGTATTTCTATGAGTTTCACATTGCTGATCCTTACCCTAGTTCTCGTTTAGCTATTCCTTGGGCCATTCAAGCTTATTAGATGAGTGTAATCATGTTTTCCCCTTGGAGCACTGTTGGTGACTTTAATGTGATTTCTTCCCTAGAAAAAAAGGTTAGGAGGGATCCCTTATAACATGAATACAAGCTTTGAATTTATTAGTGTTATCGAGGCTTGTGGTCCCTTGGACCTTGGTTTTGAGATGAGGGTTCCCAGGAAACAGCCTCTCTACTTTATGGTAGTGGTAAGGTCTGCGTACATTCCACCCTCCCAGACCCCACTTGTGGGATTTTACTGGGTATGTTGTTGTTGTTGTTGAGGCTTGTGGTCCGTTGGACCTTGGTTTTAGTGGGTAGAAATACACTTGGTCTAACCTGAGAGGTATCCTATTCAAAATCTAGAAGAGACTGGATAGAGCAATGGTGAATGATAAATGGTTGGACCTTATGGCCCAAACTATGATCATTGTCCCCTCCTCATGGAAATGGTAGAGAAAAATCACAATGCCATAAAGTACTTTAAATTTCTCATCTGTTACTGAGAACCCATGTTTCTTGCAAACAGTTAGCTCTTGCTGGAGTAGGAACACTAACAACTCTGTCAATTCCATGCATAGTTTTCAGCATAATTTGAAAAGATTGACAATAACTCTCAACAAATAATCTACGAGTGAATATGGGGATATTATGCTCAAGTTAGAGAGTTTGAGGAGAAAATCAGTTCTGCTAAAGATGACCTTATAAATATGGAATCTAAAGAAAACGGGATCAGGTTGCATACTGTCAATATTGAATACGTCAAGCTTCTTAAGATGGGATCTTCAATACTGATACTGAATGAATCCCTCACAGGCTGAACCAGTACCGATATCGACCGACCTGTTGTCAATCTTAAGGCAGGCCCCCTGGTTCAAAGAAGATGATGTGAATTATAAATTCTTCCATGCTGTAATGAGAGGAAGGGGAAGAAGATTATACATTCACAGGATCTAAAATGATGAGCGTGAATCGATTAAAGGGGATGTGAATGTTCCTAATGAAGCTTGTGATCACTTTCAACACATTTTCACTGGAGAGGAGAAGGTAATTCAAGATGAAGTCCTCAATTGCATCCTTAGACTGGTTTCTGAGGGCCAAAATAGAATTCTGCAAGCTATGCAAACTATTGAGGAACTGGAAAATGTGGTTTACTTTATGAATCCTAACTCTGTTGTTAGTCCTGATGACATGAATAACCATTTTTTCCAGTCTTGCTGGAGAATCATAAATAAGGATCTGCTTGCAATCATTCAATTATGCTTTTATGGTCACCCCATCCTTAAATACTTCTCTCACACTTTGTTGGTCTTACTCCCAAAAGTGGACCATCCTAATAAAACCTCAGAGTTCAGACCTATCAGTCTCAACCACTTTTCCAACAAAATCATTTTCAAACTCTTATGTCTTTGAATTCCTCCCCTTCTTCCTAATCTTATCTCCTTTAATCAATCTAGCTATGTGAAAAATAGAAACATATCTGAGAAAATTATGTTGGCTCAAGAAATCGCCCATTAGATTAAAAAGCCTATTGACGGGAGAATGTAGTCATCAAGTTAGATATGACCAAGGCCTATGATAGGGTCTCGTGGTCCTTCACTTGCCTATTTTTGAGAAAAATGGGGTTCAGAGAGGTCTTTATTGATATGGTGTGGAGGATCATTCCCAACAATTGTTACTCTATGATTGTTAATGGCTCAAGACATGGGTTTTTCCACTATATAAGAGGTTCAAAGTGGGGAGACCCCTTGTTACCAACCTTATTTATTTTAAGTGATGAAGTTCTCCCCAGACTCATGAATAGCCTTCATCTTGACCCCCTTTATCATGGCTTCTATGTGAAAAAGAGGGGCCCCTAGATTAACCACCTCAGGTTTGCTGATGATGTTATAATTTTTACCTCTGGCAGGAAAACATTTTTAAACCTTATAATAAAGACCCTTGCTTAGCATGAGCAAGTCTCTAGCCAGATGGTAAACATGTCTAAAAGCCATTTCATGATACCCTCTAATACTTTTAGACTTACTATGAGCAGGATAAAGTAGATCACTGGTTTTAGTCATAACCAAAGTGTTGGTGTATATGCATTTTCTTATTAAAAAAATATTAAGTGCATATGTTAGTGAGTATAAATTGTTATAGAAATGGTTATTAGTTTCTTGTAACTTATATGGCCATTAGTGGCTTATAACTCATGTAACCACTAACCCATGTTCTACCACATTATGTCTTGTAACTCTTGTTACCTCTAAGGCATAATGCCTCCATTCATTTACCTACATTACTATCCATATTAATCCTATTCAAGACAAGGAAGAATTCTTCACCTATAAATAGTGGTGATCTTTCTTTATTTTTAGTAGAAGAAGCAATATGTAGAGAAAAAAAAATGTGAAGTGTGGATAAAACATTTTAGCGTGTGGTGTTTAATAATGAAAAAGAGAGTTGAGACAACGAAAATACTCTAAGTCTTCAACTATATTCACTATATAAAAGAGAGTAATTATATATTGAAGGAAGGTGTTCTTTTTGTGGAGCTCTGGACACTTCAATTAACCCAGAGTTGTTTGAGTCATATGACGTTGTTGGGTTGTTGTATCCTTAAGGGGACAAGTCAAGAGATATAATGCTATATTAGTGTAGATTATGCCACAGTGAACTTAAATCTTCTTAAAGAGAGCGATATATCCGCGCCTCAGTCTAAATGAATTTTTATTCAAGTTTGTTATTTTATTTTCAACTGTAATTTATTGTATTTGTGGTATATTACACCAACACAAAGTCCTATCACTTATTTGGGATGCCCTCTTTATACTGGAAGGTAAGTGATTGTATATTACTCAGATATGGTAGCTAAAGTTATTGCCAAAATTAGTGGATGGCAAACCAAGATGCTTAGTTTTGGAGGAAAAGCTACATTTGTGAAACATGTCATCCAATGTATGCCTATTTATCTTCAGTTGGCTACCTCTCCTCCTAGAACTACCTTCAAGCGAATTCAGGCTTTGACTACTTTATTTTTTTGGGGGTGGAAAAGTGACAAAAGAAGGTGTCATTGGGTTTCTTGGAAAAGCCTTAGTTGCCCCAATGAAGAAGGAAGTGTAGGAGTAAGGATGTTTTCTGATGTTTCCCTTTCATTCCAATATAAACAGGTGGATTTTCAGATCTAAGGACACTTTGTGGGGAAGATTCCTAAGGCTAAATAGTGTCACAGATCTAACCCCATTAAAAAATGGCACTCAAGCCAGTCTATTACATAGAAAACATGGTGATCAACAAGCATAGGGTGGAAGATCATATTCAGTAGAAGGTCAACTCTAATTCCTATATGTTTTTGTGGGATAACTGGTTGGGTATTTGTCATGACTCAGACCTAGGGCCTTTGAATAACATGGTGAATAGGAACCTGAGAGTCCTCAAACTATCCTCAAAGTGTCCACATTCTCATCGTCGGTTCAGAAGCGTAAATAAATACTAAAAACATAGTTCTAAGGTACGGAAAAGTAGGAGTCATGCTATGGGGATGCCACAAGGAAAGGGAATAACATGGATTCACACAACACATAGCATATAAATAGTAAGGGGCGGATAAGTATGACTCACTCTATGGGGGCAATTCGGGACTTAGGATCTTTCACATCATGACATATAAACATATCATAATACTCATAGCCAAACCACAAAATGATAACCAATAGGTTTCCATATCCATAAAATAATCTCCAAATACAACACTTAGCGTAAAATGTAAAAGAGTCTACAAGATGTCCAACAATGCCTCTAGTCATGAGATAGGACTGGGGCCAAGATATATCTCAAGCTCACCCTCAAAGTAAATAACATAAATAAAAACACCATAGGTAGAGGAAGGTGGTTAGTCCTTAGAAGATTGGACAAACCACAATAAGCAAATCTCAAGATCCAAGCTAATTGTCGTATGACGGATGAACGTAGTCTTCGATCCCTATATAGTGAGATCATGTAGGAAAAAAGTATGTTTTAGTATGTTTAAATATACTAAGTATGCGGGCGTGCAATTGCAAATGACTTATTAAACCTGTATTCAATGTTAGATGACAAGTGCACATAATATAAAAAGAGGTGTATAGCAAAGGAGAGTAGTACAACAAGATGCTATGAAATTTATGATGCATGAAATGCCATGATGCTAATATATAGTGGGGATGGAGTATAACTGACAAATCAAACTCATGTGAGCTATTACATGAATTAGTCCGATGAAAACCTCCCATCGGTAGGAGAAGATTACTTGCTAGGGGTAATCTACATCACACCTTATGACCCTGTCATTTTGGAGGTTGGACACTTTCATTACGATCATATCAATTTAAAAAGATTTCCAAAATCATATCATGTCATATGAATGTGTAACCATTTCTCATGACTTGGTCGTTTAAGTAATGGCTACCATATACCTATGCTGACAAATAGTTCAAGGAATGGGATAGGGCCCCCGGGGATATCCCTAATGTCCTCAATCCAACAGTGCTAAGTCAAAACATCCAATGAGAATACTTATACATATACATGGTTTTAAAAGAGACATTAGTCATTTCAAATCATTTCAATGCATACTTGGGCTTAAAAGCCAAACATATTTCATAGACATTCATACTTGAGTTCAAAACCAAAATTATAGTCATAACCATGCTTCTCATGCATAGGAATAGCTCATGCACATATACAAAATGGTGCAAGCATCCAAAATGCTCAAAGAGTCATATTATAGACATTTATGTGATCACATTCTTGTCATAACCATAATATTATCAAAATCACATACATAAATATAATTGGGCTTAACCCACTTCATAATTTTATAAATCCAATGCTCATGAATGCATTTGCCATATATGATGTGTGAATAACAATAGGTAATATAGATTCAATCTAAAATCAATAATAAATATGAAATTCAAGTAAATCCATAAGTAAAATCAACAGTTAAATCATAATATAGATCACCCATGTTTTGTTCAACTTTAAAGGGACATTGCATAATCAAATCTTCATAATAATAATGTAATTCAATATATTAGAGCTTCAATCAACTTAAAATCATCAATAAAGCATAGACCACATTTCAATTGAATTTAATAAACAATAATGTTGAAATCCCATATTTAATATAAGCAAAATTTCATGAAATTCAAGTAAAAAGAGTTTAGGTCTTCTTGGTTGAAAGGGCCCCAGAATCAATCCCACATAATGTAGCTTATGAAGAAGATTCAAGAAGAAATTTCAAGAAGAATGAGCCTTTCTTTGATTCCCAAGCTTAGATTCACAAGAGTCCTTTGAGAGAGAGTTCTTAAGAGTGACTTGAGGGAATTCCAGGTGTAAGAATGAATTTGAATGAAAGGTATAAGTACAGGTCATTTGAATGTCTTTAGGTAGCATAAAAAGTCACAAAAGACCCTTAGGATAAACCATAATTATGAATATGCCATTAATGAAACGAGTTGAAAAATTACAGCTATGTCTCAGGGGAGGGGTGGTACGGTCCATGATAGGCCATACGGTAGTACACTTGCCTGTAGTCCAACACTTGGAAAATTTTCAGTTGACGGAGGTTCGAAACAATAATCCCATACTTAGAAAAATTCATCGTAGGTATCCATACTGAGGGTGGTATGAACCTTACCAAGCCACAAGGTCCGTGTGCCTCCTTCGTCCTACTCCACTTAGAAAAATTTCTACACATTGAAGTTCCGAGATGGTGATCCAATATTTACAAAATTTTCACTGCAGAACCTATACAGAAGGGAATACGGACCGTACCACTCCATACAGACCGTATACTTGGCTGTACTACTTCCCTACTCCATACAGACTATATACTTGGCCATGCCAATTCACTTAGACACAAGATTGTGGAGTCTCAACCCCAAGGCTACCATACAGTCCACCATAAGATTCGTATGGCCTCACACGGACCGTGTAGGGTCCAAGTATGGCACACCTTGGTCCCAAACTCATCCTTAAGGCCCTGAGACCCCACACAAGGCCAAGGGCCACTTCAAGATGGCTCTACTTGGTCTGAAAAGCACCACACAAACTGTGGTGACTTCTATGAAGTGTCACCTTGGTTCCAAACTTTTCGGAACCAAATTTTCATACTCCATTGAGGTCGTACAAAGTTCGAGTCCTTATTGTATTGCCCCTTTGAGTAACTTCAGAGTTGATAATAACAAGCCCAATAGTACTACAGTCTCCTCCTTTCTAATTAATGGCCAATGGAACTGTGAAAAATATTTATAATTCTATCCCTGCTCAACTTGTTCAAACTATCCTTCCCTTCCAAATACACATAAGCCTGGTATCCTTGATTTGCCGATTTGGAAGCCCAATAGCAATGGGAAATTTAATTTTTCTTCAATTAGTGACATAATAAGGGAGTAGAAAATAAGTCTCCTATTAATTCTCATATGTGGCACAAGTTCATCCCTTTCAAATGCTCCTTTCATTTATGGAGAACCTAAAGGGTCAAATTGCCTATTGATGAGTGGATAGTTACCTTAGGTCACATTAGTCACATATTCACGAGGAGACTTTATATATAGACCCCTTAGGTCGAGCCCCCACCTCCACTCTCATTTGGTTCTAAGTCATCATCCCTTGGGAATACATATACATATACATACTTGAAATAGGAAAATAACTCTTTTCAAATCATAATCTTGCATACTACGCTTAAAGGCCAAATCTCATTTTTTAATCATACATACTTGGGCTTAAAGATCAAATCATACTTAAATCCTTGAATTCATACTTAGGAATAGCTCATTCATACTTAAACATGATGGTGAATACTCACCCATAATTACTTAAAGTCATATCATAGATATTATGTGATTACATGTCATGTCATAACCATATTTACCTTGAAATTATAGTCATAATATAATTGGATAATAACCCACATCATAAATCTCATGAAAATCCTTGTTCATGCATGCATATGTCTTTAGGAATGAAGGAATAATATGAGTACTTAGAATTCATAATTAAATCATCATAATAAAATGAAATCAGAACAAATCCATAAAAAAAAATCAACAATTGAAACATACTTGAAATTATCCATGCATAAATTCATCATAGAAAGGGTCATGAATTTTTAATTCTCATAAAATCTATGTAAATCAATATGATAATAAGACTTAAATGATATTAAAATCATCAATTGAACTCAATCCAGAACTTAATTTTATCAAATTGAACCTAAATCACAAAACCCACTTGTAAATCATACTTAGGAATCATGAAATTTCAAGAAATAGATTTTGGGACTTCATGATCGAAAGTTAATCATGAATGAGATGACACATACCTTGAAGAATTTAGGAAGATTCAGATGGATTAAACTTGACCTTGGCAGTCCACACAAATCCTTGGATTAAATGCCTTGAATGAATAACTCATAGAAAAATTCTTAGGAGTTAATGAAATAAACTAAGTGTGAATCTTGAATGAGGTGTTAGAATAAGTATATAGTTGTTTAAGAGTGTAGGGGAGGGGGGCATAAAGGTCATAAAAGGCCTTGGGGATGGGCCAAATTACCAAAAAGACCTTAATAAACAAGCCTTAAAAGTATCATCAAAAGCACCACGAATGGTTTCATTGGCCGTAAAAAGTTCATGGTCCATGAAGCCTCTCATGAAAGTTACATTGCACTGACTGTCTTTACCAAAAAAGACATAACTTCTTGCTGAAAATTTGGAATCCGGTGAAACTAGATGCATTAGAAAGCAGATTCAAAGATCATTAATTTGGTAGGCCATGGGCCACCTAGTTATTGTTTTGAAGGAGATATGATGATTTAAATTGACCCTGAATGAAACGAGGTTGAAAAGAATTGAGAACAAGGTTGAAAAAGTTTGAGATCTTCCTTCAAGGAAGGTTTCACGGTCCCTGAACCTTTTCACGGTTAGTGAAATAGTCTGTGAAATAGACCCAAGTCACGATTCAGTAATTTTTGTAGGGAAATTGGCTAAGGGTCCCTCCACTGTCACCACCACAGACCATAGTGCTCTTCACGGACCATAATGGTGCCCATGGTGGCACTCTTAGGCAAAACAACCTCCAGTCAACTACAAAAATGGCTCAGGCAGCTGTCACGGATGGTTTCATATTCAGCGATGAGTTTCACAGGCCTTGAAGCCTTCCTTGAAAGGGTTCTTTAGCCAAAAGCTCCTAAAAACCATTTTTTGGCCTTTTGAAGGCCTTCCAAATCTTGATCCTTACATAATCTCTCCCTTGGAAATATTCGTACTCGAATGGGATTGAACATGGCTTGACTTGATCAAGAAATATCTCAACATGAACGTACAATGCATAATTTAACATTTCAAGACATAAAAACATCAAAATGTATGTTAAAACATTATTAAAATCATTTTTGTGAATATGCATGCATGTCACGTCATGAAAATGTAGGAATGAAGGAATTAGGACCACTTGAATAAGAAGAACCTAGTAATTCAGACTTCAGTAGATTAGAATAGATGGGATACTGTTTAATGATGTTCGACTCCACTTTCCATATAGCACTCTCCACATATTGGTTCCTCTAAAATACTTTAATTGAAGTAATATCCTTATTACAAAGACTCTTCACTTGGTTATCTAAAATCTCTACCGAAACTTCTTTATAAGTCAAGTTTTCTTTAACCTCAACAACTTCAAAAAGCACAATCGAACTAGGATCAACAACCAACTTCCTTAACATAGATATATGAAAAACCAGATGAATGGAACTCATATCTTAAGGCAAGTACAATATATAATCCACATTGTCAATCTGCTCAACAATCTCATGAGGGCCTAAGGACTTAACTTTCTCTTTTTATCGAACCACATCACACCCTTCACAGGTGAAACCTTCACATACAGCCAATCACTAACAAGGAACTCAAGATCTCTTTTCCAAACATCTGAATAGAACTTTTGATGACTTTGAGCCATTTAACCTTTGTCGAATCAACTTCAAATTCTCCATAGCCTCCAACACTAAGTCCATGCAAATTAATACCATTTTACTAATCGTAAACCACCCCACCAGAGATCTACACCTTTTCCTATACAAAGCTTCAAATAGTGTCATTTCGATGCTAGCATGATAACTACCATTGTAGATGAACTCAATGAGTAGTAGATGATTATCCCAATTCCCTTTGAACTTTAACACACAAGCCCTTAACATATCCTCCAAAGTTTTTTATCATCCTCTCAGCTTGTCCATTGGTTTGAGGATGGAAAGAGGTACTCAATTTCACCTTAGTACCAAGCCCCTTTAGAAATGATCTCCAAAAGTGAAAAGTAAATTGAGTACCATGATCCGATATAATGTACATAGGCACACTATATAATCTAACCTACTCCGGGATAATAACTTGGCATAATTTTCAACATTGAAAATAGTCTTCACCGATAAGAAGTGATCCGATTTAGTCATTCTATCAACAATTACGCAAATAGAGTCAAATTGCTTCTAGCTACGGGGTAACCCTATTACGAAGTCCATATTTAGACCCTCTGATTTCCAAGATGAATCTCAATGTCTTGGGTGAAACCACTGGGTCCTTGATGTTCCACCTTCACTTGTTGATGACAATTAGGGCAATAAGATACAAATTTAGCTATGTCCCTCCATCACGACCCAAGCCCAGGGCCTAGATGTGACACGACGAATGGGAACCCGAAGGGACCCCAAACAAGCCTCTTAGCATATCAATCACACATTCTTGGTCGCAGAAGCAAAATAAACAACATCGAGATATATAATAAAAAAGGGAAGCAAGACTAAGGGAAGTCTTTAATAATCGTAAAATCATATAAGAGTTAATCTCATTGCGTAAGTACATCATAATATCCAACGATACTTCTAACTTAGAATTGAGTGGGGGCCAAGACACTTTCCGGGCTCACCCTCATAATAAGAAGTGTTCAACATAATAAAGTCTCAAAATAGAAAGGATAATGTAGATAGTGTCCTCGGACTTGAGGACTTACCAATGCTTATCTCCGAAGTACCGAACTAGCCACGTGGAGGATGATCCAAAGGAGCTCCGGTCCCTATATGGTAATATCATATAGGCATAGAGTATTCGTTAGTATGTTTGAATGTACTAGGTATGTGAGACGCAATACAAGAAGACATAAGCCAATATGTTCAAAATGCATAATCATAAGCAATGGATATATATATATAATATCAATATGGCATGCATGATCAATGCTTGTAATTAAAAATGCTTGTAAAACCTTCAACTTGAATATTATGTTATACATGTGTGGGAAGATACCTTAACGGACATAGTCCAAGTGAGCTACTACTTGGAATCCAAGGCATGTTACCCTCTTGGCAAGATGATCGAGGCATGTCACCCCGTCAACAAGGTGATCGAGGCATGTAACACCCTCACCAAGGTGTGGTCTACTTGCCATGGTAGCCATACAATGAATAATGTGAGGCATGTCACCCCCTCGTCAAGGTGATCAAGGTATGTCACCCCCTCGACAAGGTGTGATATAAATAGATAGATCCACTAGAAGGCCATAAGAGAGATCATGTATAATCCTATGGTGGCACGTGGTTTAGAGACTAAGACTTTATATAAGGACCCCTTGAGTCGAGCCCCCATCTTAAGCCTCAGTCCATGCTAAGTCTAATCCCACGGATTACTTGAAACAATCATACTTTAGTCATAACATGAATAACTTGTAAGAGACATTACAACGTGACTTGAGTAGCTCATAAACATGCTTGACCTCTAATAGTGAGCCTAACTTGAACGTGAAGGTAGATAATTGTCATGACCCAAGCCTAGGGCCTAGACATGACATGGAGAATGGGAACCCAAAGGGACCACAAACAAGCCTCTTAGCATATAATTTACACATCCTTAGTCGTGGAAGTAAAGTAAACAACAATAAGAGAGTATAAACAAGGATGAAGGGACTAAGGGAAGTCTTTAATATCATAAATCATCAAAAGGTTAATGTTCAAAGCATAATTACATAACTTGTCCAACAACACCTCTAACATAGATTGGGTGGGGCCCATGACAACTTTACAAGCTCACCTTTTAGTGTCAAAGTTCAACATAAAGAGATAACAAAAGTAAGCATGCAAAGCTAGTGTCCCCGAACGTGAGGACTCACCAATAGCTTATCTTCAAGATGACCAACTAGCCACAAAGAGGATGATCATGAGGGTCTCTAGTTCCTACATGGTAATATCATGTAGGCATAGAGGTTGCGTTAGTACGTTTGAATGTACTAAGCATGTAGGACGCAATACAACAAGAGATAGGCAATGTAATCAAAATGCATAATCATAAGCAAGTGATAGCATTTTAGCAACATGGCATGCATGATCAATGCTTGAAGTAAAACATACTTATATAGAACATAATACATGTGCAGTAAGAGAACATCATCATAGACCAAGCAATCTAGTACTTGGAATCCAAGGCATACCATCCCCTTGGAAGGTGATTGAAGTATCTAGCCCTCAATTAGTAGTACAGGCATACCATCCCCGACTTGGCGATTGAGGTAACTACCTCTCAATTGGTAGTACGGGCATACCACCCCCTGAAAAGGCGGTTGAGGTATTACCCATCAATTGGTAGTATGACTTTACCCTCTGACAAGGCGATTGAGATAGATACCCCTAAACATGGTAGTACAGTCATAGCACCCCCCGACAAAGCATTTGAGGCATAACACCCACTCAACAAGGTGTGATCAACTTGCAACACTATCGATACTTTTCATGAAATCAACATATACGTACATTCCTGTCATCATCATAAAGTCACTTAACTCATAAGTCATGCAATAAATCTTCAATAACTCAACAACCCTTAACTGGACATTTTATCAAACACTTGGCGGGTGTGCAATACTAGTTTAGAATCATGCAATTCATGAGTGAAATCATGTGCAAAACTTAATGTAAATCAACCTGCCAACACTTCGTAATACCATCATGCAAGATACATCGAAAGCCCTCATCAACTCTCATAATGGATCATAGATTCATAGCTTAGCACATGCTTAAACCATCAACATTTTATGAAACCCCAACATAGTTCATAGTAAAATTCATAATAAGAAGTACTCATAGATAAAAAAATTTGAAAACATGTAATTTGCATAAAAAGGAAGGTTGGGCACCATGGGTGAAAGGACCCAATGGTTGAAATCCGCATACCTCAAACTTAGGTATTTCCTTGATGAAGATTTGAGTGAGAACTTGAAGCTCGAATGGAATTCTTGAGATCCGAAATGAGTTTGGGACACTTGAATTTGAGTGAAATATTTGGCTAAGTGTTATAGAGGGCTTTGAGGAATGTCTTGAATGATACGGGGTTGAAAAATGACTAAGTATAGGTGTTTTTACACATAAGAAGACTTAGCCCCAAGACCCCAAGGCCTTGGATTGAGATAGGAAAAACTGGCAACAAAATACACAGGTCCGAGCCCTGGCCATATTACGTGAGGGGCGCGAATCAGTTCTATTTTTTGTAAATTTTGGGAAATTAAATTTTGATACGATTGCTCTAGAATCGAGGTTATACCATTTCCTACTCAATTTTTCCCCTTGATCACGAATATGAAGTCAGAATTTTAATATCACGCACAGATTTTGAGATATATGAAAATTACGAATATGAGCATTTTTGAGGCACATTTTCGGGCACTTTTTGGGGCATTTCAATATCTCCCCCTTGGGAACATTTGTCCTCGAATGTCAAAGAAGCATACATAAGAAGAGTAATCATGAAAAATCAGCTGCAACAAGAATGGAATAGTGCACTTAAACACCATTTTCAAAATTTCAACATTAGTGTCGAAATCACCATGAACTTGTCAACATAAACATGAGTGCATGCACATGATATAAGGGCTAAAAGATAAGACTTGAAATCACATATAGGAATTGAATTAGTACCTTAGGCTTGAGTAGAATGAAAAAGATAGGGATATAGCTTTTGCATGTCTGCCTCAGCTTCCCATGTGTCCCTTTCAACTTGTTGGTTCCTCTAAAGGACCTTGACGAAATCTCCATCCTTGTTTCTCAACCACTTCACTTGTCTACCCAAAATTTCTACCAGAATCTCTTCATAAGTCAAATTGCCTTCAGCAACACCCACAATATGTAGAGGCACAATAGCACTTGGGTTACCCACACACTTCTTCAACATAGACACATGAAAGACTAGATGAACCATGTTCATATCATTAGGCAACTCCAACTAATAGGCCACCTTATCAATCCTCCCCAATACTTTATAAGGTCCCACAAATCTTGGACTCAATTTACCCATTTTACCAAAACGAATCGTACCCTTCATGGGTGAGACCTTCAAATAGACCTAATCACCAACCTTAAATTTAAGATCCCTTCTCCTCGCATCGTCATAGGACTTTTGATGACTTTGGGCTATTTTCAACCCTTACCTTATCAATCTCACCTTTTACAAGGCGTTCATAACTAAATCCGAGCCTAACAAAGCCATCTCCCTTACCTCAAACCATCTAACTTGGAACCTACAACGTCCACCATTGAGAGCCTCAAAAGGAGCCATACCAATGCTAGAATGATAACTATTATTGTAAGCAAAATCAATGAGTGGAAGATAATCATCACAACTACCTTTAAACTCCAAAACACAAGCTCTAAGCATATCCTCAAGAGTTTGGATAGTTCTTTCAGCTCGTCCATCCGTTTGAGGGTGAAAGGTCGTACTAAGCTTAACCTTGGTACGAAGACCTCATTAGAAGGACCTCCAAAAGTAAGAAGTGAATTAAGAACCACGATTCTATATGATAGACAAAGGTACCCCATACAATCTAACCAATTCATGAATGTACAACTTAGCATAATCTTCGGCACCATAAGTAGTCTTAATCAGTAGGAAATGAGCTGACTTTGTCATTCTATCAATCACAACCCAAATGGAGTCAATACGCTTTCTAGTCTTAGGCAACTCAACCACAAAATTCATGTTAATTTCCTCCCACTTCCATGTAGAAATCTCTATATCTTGGGCTAGTCCACTCGGCCTTTGATGTTTGACTTTCACTTGTTGGCAATTATGACAACTGGATACAAACTTAGCAATATCCCTCTTCATGCCACCCCACCAAAACACTTCCCTCAAGTCTTTATGCATCCTTGTAGAACCGGGGTGAATAGAATAGGAAGAATTATGAGCCTCATCAAGAATCTTCTCTCTCAAGTCATCAACAGTAGGTACATACAACCTCCCTTGGTACCGAAGAGCACCATCTCCCCCTTGGGAGAAAACCTCCACCTTACAATCTCTTACCAAGGCCTTCAACTCTAACAAGGCGGGTTTAAGATCTTGTTTTACCTTCAATCCCTCAATTAATGAAGATTTAGGACCATCAACCACTACTCCACCATTATCAACCTTTTCTGACCTAACTCCCAATCTAGGAAACTGATGAACCTCTCTAGCCACCTCTTTGCCATCATCATCAACATGTGCGAGGTTACCCATAGACACCCTACTCAAAGCATCAACCACCATTTTAGTCTTACTGGGGTGATAATGCACACTCATATCATAATACTTAAGAAGCTCTAACCACCTTCGTTGTCTCAACTTGAGATCTTTTTAGGTGAACACATATTGGACACTTTTATGATAGGTAAACACATCAACATGCACCCCATACAAATAATGACGCCAATTTTTCAAAGAAAATACAATGACGGCCAATTCAAGATCATGAGAAGGATAATTCTTTTCATGCACCTTAAGTTGTCTAGAGGCATAAGCTATCACCTTACCATTTTACATCAAAACACAACCCAAACCAATTTTTTAGGCATCATGAGTAGGATAATTCTCTTCATGCACCTTAAGTTATCTAGATTCATAAGCTATCACCTTATAATTTTGCATCAAAACACAACCCAAAATAATTCTTAAGGCATCACAATACACAACAAATCCTTCCAACCCTTCTGGTAGAGACAAGATATGGGTGGAGACAAGCTTATCCTTCAGAGGTTGGCAACTCTTTTCACACTCATTGATCCATATCGATTTTGTCATCTTTTGTGTTAACTTAGTCAAAGGAGAAGCAATAGAAGAGAAGCCATTAAAGAACCTCCGGTAGTAACCCGCTAAGCCAAAAAAACCTGAAATATCTGATGGAGTCAAAGGTCTAGGCTAATTTCTAATAACCTTCATCTTTATAGGATCCACCTTAATACCATCTGCCGACACCACATGACCTAGAAAGGAAACATCTTTCAATAAAAACTCACATTTTTCATACTTTGCATATAACTTCTCCTCCCTCAAGATTTGTAACAATACCCTCAAGTGAGCCACATGCTCCTTCTCACTATGGGAATAGATCAAGATATCATCGATGAAAACCACCACAAACAAATCAAGGTGGGGTTTAATGATCCTATTCGTAAGATCCATGAGGATAACAGGTGCATTAGTCAAACCGAAAGATATAACCACAAACTCATAGTGCCCACACCTAGTCCGACGGATGTCTTAGAAATGTCACACTCCCTCAATTTCACTTGGTGATACCTAGATCGAATATCAATCTTAGAGAAGTGACTAGCCCCTTGAAGTTGGTCAAATAGATCATCAATCCTTGGTAGAGGATGCTTATTTTTTATGGTGACCCTATTAAGTTCCTGGTAGTCAATGGACATTCTAAAAGTACCATCCTTCTTCTTCACAAAAAACACCGGTGCATCCCAAGATGATTGGCTAGGCCTAATAAAATCCTTTTCCAACAAATCCCTCAATTGCTTCTTCAACTCCACCAGGGCTATATGTTAAGGGGGAATAGAAATGGGTTACGTATTGGGAAGGAGGTCTATGACAAAATCTATTTTCCTTTTGGGAGAAATACTGGGAAGCTCATTAGGAAAGACATCATGGAACTCATTCAGCGCTGGAACCGACTCTATAGGAAGGACTTTGGGCTCAACATCCCTAACGCTCACAAGATGATAGAGACAACCCTTAGAAATCAACTTTTGGGTTTTAATGAAAGAAATGAATTTACCTTAACCATCAAAACATGACTCTTCGACTCAAGAACGGGTTCATTAAAGAATTAGAATTTGACCCTATGGGTTCTACAATTAATAAAAGCATAATATGCATGCAACCAATCCATCCCAAGAATGACATTAAAATCCACCATATCCAACTCAACAAAATCACAAGGAAATATTTTATGCAAAATGAAAATGGGACAATTTTTATAGACCTTTTTAGCAACAATGGAAGCACCAACCACCTGATAAGGCTCAGACAACAATTCGGGGTTAACATCAAACATTTTGGCAACAAAATGAGTAGCAAAAAAAGAGTGGCACCCGGGTCTATCAATGCATACACATCAAAATCAAAGACTTTTAACATACTGGTGACATCGGGGACCTCTGAAACGATCCCAAAAAGTGCCTAAAAATGTGCCTCCAAAGTGCCCATAATTGTAAATTTCATATATCTCAAAATCCGTGAATGATATCGAAAATACGACTTCATATTCGTGATCAGGGGGTATGAGTGGAAAATAGGTCTAACGTTGATTTTAGAGCAACCGTATAAAACTTTAAAAATCCAAAAAATACAATTTCCAATGAGCTTTGCGCGCCAGGTGGCCAAGTCGTGCAGATGTGTATTTTTTTTTACCATTTTTATTGCTCGGTCCAAGGCTTTGGGGTCTTGGTCCTAAGTGTTCCTATACATAAAAACACTTATACTTAGCCATATTTCAACACCATATCATACTAGACATTCCCTAATACTCTCTCAAACACAGACGAATATTCCGCTCAAACTTCAAGTGCCAAATCTTACCCCAGATCTAAGGATTTTATTCAAGCTTCAAGTCTCCATTCAAATCTTCTTCAAGAAAACTTCCAAAGTTAAGGTATATGGGTTTTAACCATTGGCTCCTTTCACCCATGGTGCTCAATCCTCCTCTTACTTAAATTACATATTTCTAAGTTGATTTACTTATGGGTCTTACTTATTATGTATTTGACTATGAAGTATTTTGGATTTTCATAAAAGTGTGACTATTGAAGCATGTTTTGAGCTATGAATCTATGACCTATCTTGAGATTTGATGAAAGGTTTTGATGTATATTTCATGAGGGAATTACCAAGTGTTGGTGTGTTGATTTACTTCAAGTTTTCTCGCATGATTTCACTCATGAATTGCATGATTTTATACTATCATTACACACCCATCAAGTGTTTGATAAAATTTCTGATTTACAATTCTTGAGCTATTGATGATCTATTATATGATTTATGCCTTGAATGACTTTATGTTGATTAAAAGAATGTTTATATAAGTTGTTTCGATGAAAAGTACTTATAGTATTGTAAGTTGACCAAGCTTTGTTGAGTAGGTGATGTCTCAATCACCATGGATGGTAGGGTGAGACAACCATCAACCAATTTAGGGGTTGATACCTTAATTACCATGGATGGTAGGGATATACAACCATCATCAATTTAGGGTTTGATACCTCAATCACCATGGATGGTAGGGTGAGACAACCATCAACCCATTGAGGTTTGACACCTTAATAACCATGGATGGTAGGCTGTGATAATCTATCATAATGTTGGTCTCTTCTTACATAGTAATATGTTCTATATAAACATATTTTTCTTCAAGCATCATTCATACATGTCATATTGCTTTTATGTTATCCATTACTTATGATATTGCATTTTGCCTATATTGCCTATCTGTTGTTGCATTGCATACTATATACTTAGTATATTCAAATGTACTAACCCATACTCTATGCCTACATGATATTACCATGTTGGAATCGGAGCCCCACTCAATCATCCTTATCCTCTATGTGGCTAGTACTATCTTCTCAAGCAAGTGTGGTGAGTCCTCAACTCCAAAGATGAAATCTTTTGTTCTTTTGTTATGAAAAGACTCTTTTTTTAATTGAATGCTTTTGACTATGAGGGTAGGCCTGAAAAGTTATCTTGGCCCCCGCTAAATTCTAAGTTTAGAGGTGTTGTTCGACAAGATATGTATTATGCTTGAGAATTGACCCATTTCATGGTTTGTGTTATGAAAGACTTCCCTTAGTCCCTTTGCCCTTATTTCTATTCTTTTATTGTTGTTTAATTGCTTCCGCGACTAAAGATGTGTAATGATATGTTAAGAGGCTTGATTGGGGTCCCTTTGTGTTCCCCACTAGGCATGTTGCATCTAGGCCCTAGGCTTGGGGGGTGACAAACGTGGTATCAGAGCACTAGGTTGTTAAT